>OW240921.1:27407603-27500329 GCA_933207985.1 Pelobates cultripes | reverse complement strand
TCCATGTACAGCAACATTGTGAGACGTTAGAAAAGGTCTTCAGGAGGAAGTGACCGGGTTCTCATTTCTTTTTTTTCAGTCTATTCTACTTGATTCCTAGGGCTCTCTTGGGAGATTTCCCTGAATAAAATTTTTGACAAAAAATAGAAAAAATATAGACAAGAGGTGAAGAAGGACTTGCTGTGATATCACCCATGAGCACCATGACAGTTAATACATTTACATTGTATGCTCGGACTGTACCTCAAGAGACTAGCAGCACCACAGCATGCTGTAGTGGTTATGTCTCTTGGAGTATATTTTCACATATACAATTTCTCAGTCCACCTTAAAACAAACAAACAAAAAAAATAAATCTAATTTACTCCAAAACAAATAGAATATTAAAGGGATACGACAGTGCTAGGAATACAAAGTCGTATTCTTAGCACTACAGATCCTTCCCCTCCCCCCCCCATAAGGGTTTAATTAAAAAAATAAATAAATAAATAAACAAAAAATAAATAAATAAATAAAAAATAAAAAAATAAAATAAAAAAAAAAACTTACTGTACTTACCTGATTGCAGTGCCGATCTCCGCATCCTCTTACTGGGCTGGGGAACTAACGCGCATGCACTGCGACCACCATAAGAGGCAATCAGTAGTGCAATGATTAACACTGTAGTGTTAATCATTAAGGGACATTGCTCCAGACCACTTTAATGAGATTAATTGGTCTGGGTGCCTATAGTGTCCCTTTAACTAAGTCTATGTCCAACAAACTCACAAATAGATGAGAATGTGAGGTTATGGAATAGTGCAAACATATCGGCACACTTGGTGTAGACATATAATTTCCGTTACTTTGTACCGTTACTTTGGGCTGATCACTGAACGATCTCTTGTTGCATTGCTGCTGTGCTGATACCAGTTGCTGGATCATCTCTTCTTGCTGTGGAGTGAGCTGGACAATATCTTGGGACAGCATACAAGGGCTTGGGGGAACAAATACTGCCGTGGAGCGCACAACATCATCGTCCTGTTGCTGCTTTCTTATCTTTTTACTACGGATCTGTTCTTCCGAAAGCACACCTATACAATAAAGCAGCACACATACTGTAAGAGGACACATTTAAGTCAGGATCACACTGACAGCACAATGAAAATTGTTGAAAAACAAAGGGGGGTGTGGGAGGCTGGGAATGGAATTAAGTAGTAGTGTGCCTTTCTGGTGTAATATTCCCTATTGTGCATTGTGGAGAAGTCTGCCCCCTTTCAAAGTGCTGTTAAACCTGTAATAAAATATTTTACTTACCTGAAATCCAGCGCCAGGCAAAGCTTCCCGAGCTGCTCTTCCACGACCCCCTCCTGACAACACTTGGGTTGCGGGCCAATCAGAGGCTTCTCAAATCCACAAGCTTCTGTCATGTGACTTTGTGGCTACTTTGCACATTGTATGTTAAACCACTTTCATTATGAGAAAACTGTTACAAAGTATTATTGATATGTGGTTTGTTTTACGGAACACAAAGTGAATTGATAAAATATGGAGCAGCTCAAAATGTAAGCTTGTTGAGAGGCTCAAAAAACAGCCATTAATGTGCAAGGTAGGGTCCTCCTCCTGTAGCCTTTTGCTACATTCCATGACTAGTTTGCAACAAGCAATCTTGATCAGAGTATTAGCAACTAGATATTATACATAGTAATTAATGGGTCATACATTTTTTGAGTTTTTTGTAAAGGAAAGGATTGATGTAATGAACAACACAGCCACAAACTTCCTTTGTTATTGCTTCTGGCTGACAACAAAGGCGGAACATGTTAAATATAACCTCGGGCACTCCAAAGGATGAGACTGCTAAAATCCCACAAATGTTCCCTCTACAATGTACAAACCCAAAAATGGTGATATCCTAAAACCATGCAACAACGCTAGGTCATCAATATCCTAAATGTCGCTCTCAGATATTGGTATAGAATTCCCATAATGCAGCGGTATCTTGCAAAGCACCATGGGGTTTCTGTGCCACAAAAAGCCCTCAGGAACACAGACATTAAAAATGAATAAATATATTGATTTTTAACACTAAAATTTAGGCTGTTTTTTTGTTTGTTGAGATGCAGGATTTCTCTTTGTTCTTAAAATAAAAAAATAAAAAAGTAAAGCAAAAGTTAAAAAATGACATAAAAGTTGCCTGTAATCCAACGCTGGGGACCTAGACGCAGTAGTTGTCTATGAGACGTAATTGCCATGTACAGCAACATTGTAAGACGTTAGAAAAGGTCTTCAGGAGGAAGTGACCGTTTTCTCATTTCTATTTTTTTTCCAGTCTATTCTACTTGATTCCTAGGCCTCTCTTGGGAGATTTCCCCAAATCTTCCTTTTTGGTATAACAAGTATTATTCTTGTGCCCCCTCAAAAATGCTTACCTTTTCTGGTTTAAGCAATCTGGGATGCACACTCAATAGGCTGAATAGGCTCAATGGAAAATGGCTGACATTGCATACATGTACTTGTGGCTTCCTACTGGTTCACCAGGCAATATCACACTCCTGCATTAAGCACCAGGAGAGCCTCTGGCACATGCACACACCACATGCTAAACATATCTTGTGTATAGCTCTGAAAATGGGATAAACCTGTTAACCTTTCTCCCAGAAAGCCTTTTAAGTTGATCTGGCTCTACCTGGAACATAAGTCCATCTATATACATCTGATTAAATAACCAACAAATGACTTGAAAAAAAGGTTTGAATCAATCCACCTCCGGGAATTCTCTCAATCTCTTTCAAGTGCCTTTTCCTATAAACTATCCCAAGTACCATTGTACCAGGAATGTTTGCTCACTCACACTGTTCCCGCATGCCTGCTTGTCTGCATTTCCGAAGTCTGCACTCCTGGCACTTGCGACGCATGTACATGTCCATCTGGCACTTGCCATTATTCTTGCATGTGTACTTTGCATTTTTTATGACACTCCGCCGGAAGAAACCTTTACAGCCTTCGCAGCTGAGTACATTGTAGTGGAATCCAGAAGCTTTGTCCCCGCAGACACTGCAAACCTCATTTCCCAGCATCTTTGGCGCCGGACCCTTCTTCCTCTTCCGCTCTGGTTCCTCAGCTGTTAAAATATACAAGTATTTAGATATACACAGATCATGCGGTTCCTAATCTAGACACAATGCCTTTGACCTCAATTAAGTGCCACTATTAACCCAACAGAATGAGGTAAGCATTGCTAATACATTTCCTCACATTATTGAAATCGCATGAATACACCAAAATATTAATGAGACCTGATCATCTTTAACCACTACCAAATCCATTATACCCTACCTATATGCTCCTTATAAATGCCCTCAAGCATGGTAACTAAATTTTATTTATGTTAAAAAAAAACAAAAAAAAAACACAAACACAAAGATGAGGGACACACAATAAGGAAAACTAGTCCTCCTCCCAATAAGTCTGTAACAGAATGATTGCAAAATTATACAAATTCACATTTTCTTTATCTTGCTTAAGGTATACTCAAAACGCAATGTATATGCACCACTGCTGTTTTATTATAAATGTACAGACTAGCTATTCACCAAATGTCAAACAGTTATTAAGCTTTTATTTCTTGTTTTTAAGTACTGTAAAAATGATGAAAGCGATCAGTTTCTTCTCTGGAAGGAATATTTCCTTGTTCCCTCACATCAAGTTAATGACAATCCGAGGCTAATGTAAATTAAATCTCATGCCTGGCATTGCAACTAAAATGAAAACTACTGAGATTTTTGGGAATTAATGTTTTATTTTACAGCCAACTTATTGCTACTGGGTTCTGCAAGAATCTAGGTATTGATGGTTCGATTTTAAACTAGTTTTCAGCCAACCAGAGTTTAAAATGTAAACTTGCTGGCATTTCGGTTCTGGACTGCTCTTACGGGTGGGACCAGTCTAAAGTGCTTCAGATAGGTTCTCTCTGTAATTGCACAAGTGAGCAAAAATTATTTTGAAACCGGAGCATGGATTTACCAAAGGGCAAGCTTCTGAGTTTCTTTAAGCTTTTGTCCGTTCGAGTTCTCATAGTCTTTGTTTTTGCTTCAAAACATATACTTACCAGCGCTGTGGGAGGAGCCTTCTCCATCTGTACCCAATAGGTCATTTTCATTGGGTAATGAGGAGCTCCCTCGAGACTCCGACCTTTCCTCCTTTATACGCAGCTTTGCGGTGTTAGCATGATCCAAAAGGATCGTGTCAGACGAGTGGAAGGACTCCCCATCTGTGAGCAGGAATACAAGAAAAATGTTAGGGTGAAACAAATCAACAGAGAAGCCACAATATATTTAAATGGTTTGAAAGTTTTCTATAGAACAAATACAACTAATCTCTACGATTAGCAAAGACATGAATTATTATAAAAAAATAAAGCGCAAGTAACCCTACCCATGCCCAACACTTAAAATTGAGTGGTTCCTTTGCAATATAAAACAACTAAATAGTGTGTTATCCCACTAAATATAGGCAACTTCTTGGATAAAGTAAATAATATAGGGAGCGCCAAAATATATAAAATGCATGTATTTATTTTAGAGACAAAGTATCATATGTACGGATATTTAAAAGGATGTGACAGATCCTACTAAATGTTACATTGTATCACGTGGCCACTTGATATGTTTTAACCAAAATAAACCTTTTTTAAAGGAACAGGAGCCAAATGGCTCAGATCCAAGGTTGCCACAGGAGAAGCTAGGAAGACATCTACTAAAAATTAGCTTAAATGAAAGCAATAACAGCAACATCACCACATTACATATTTATCTAGATGTTATCGTTGTTTTTATCACATCACATTACATATTTATCTATATTTTATTGTTGCATTTATCACCATATTGCATTTCCATCTATATTTTATCGCCATATTACACATTTAGCCATGATATCCATTCCGTAGCTAACCATATAGATCATATAATGATGCCCTAGATGTGCTCATGTGTGGGGTTTGAACTCTTTTTGTGTCCCACAACGTGTCTCTGGGGTTATGATAATAGGCATACCATGCAGCCTTAACATAAATAAATAGATGTAAAAAAAAAAATCCAAAAACCAAAAAAACATTAACTAACATTTAATTTAAAGTTGCGCGGAAAGAGGAAAACAATTTATTTATTTTTTAAATATACACAACACGCACACAAATGACAGTTCCACTTTAAAGAGAGATGTTTAAGCACCAAAACAACGTTAGCTTAGTGAAGCAGTTTTAATGTACAGATTATGCCCCTGAAGTCTCACTACACAATTCTCTGCTATTTAGAAGTTAAATCACTTTTGTTTATAATGGTCTAGTCACACTTCTTACTTGCTGTGACACACATAGCCAACATGAAAAAAATAATGGTTTCACATTCAATCAGATCTTATAGCATAGTGTGATTACTTTAGAAAATGTGATTTCCTTCTCTGTTAAAGGACCACTATAGTGCCAGGAAAACATACTCGTTTTCCTGGCACTATACTGCCCTGAGGGTGCCCCCGGGCTCTGGGGAGAGGAAGGGGTTAAAATCTTACCTTTCTCCAGCGCCGGGCGGAGAACTCTCCTCCTCCTCTCCGCCTCCTCGGCTGAATGCGCATGCGTGGCAGGAGCTGCGCACGCATTCAGCCAGTCTCATAGGAAAGCATTTACAATGCTTTCCTATGGACGCTGGCGTCTTCTCACTGTGATTTTCACAGTGAGAAGCACGCAAATGCCTCTAGCGGCTGTCAATGAGACAGCCACTAGAGGCTTTAGAGGCGGGATTAACCAATTTATAAACATAGCAGTTTCTCTGAAAAGTTATGTTTAATTAGGATTTTCTTATCCCCTGCTATGTTAATAGCTTGCTAGACCCTGCAAGAGCCTCCTGTATGTGATTAAAGTTCAATTTAGAGATTGAGATACAATTATTTAAGGTAAATTACATCTGTTTAAAAGTGAAACCAGTTTTGTTTTCATGCAGGCTCTGTCAATCATAGCCAGGGGAGGTGTGGCTAGGGGTTCATTAACAGAAACAAAGTGATTTAACTCCTAAATGACAGTGAATTGAGCAGTGAAATTGCAGGGGAATGATCTATACACTAAAACTGCTTTATTTAGCTAAAGTAATTTAGGTGACTATAGTGTTCCTTTAAATTTAGCAAACTATAAAAAAAAAGCTCTAAAACAGTACTTCTCAAACTTGTGGGTAAAAAGCCATTTGACCCCTGGATTTAATAAATGGGGCTCCCCTGTGTCTCCAATGTCCCAGTTTGCTATGTCACCCACGTGCAAACTGCCAGGTCCCCAATCCCCTCCTCCAGTTAACTCTTCCTTAATTCTTTTGTTTTGGAGAGGTGGATTTTGATCATCAGCAGTACAGGCACCTGTAAACTATTCAGTGAAACATTGGAAATTGCCTATAACTTATGTTAACCTTTCTTTTCCTTGTGAGAGGCTACATGTTATTTTAAATTTATATTAAAAAGGTTTATCAAATTATATCATAATCCAATTCTAAGAAGGCAAAGGCAGGGAACACAATGCAGATGAGAAGGATAAATAAAAACCATGACTTAATTTCTCCTATAGTCTGTATGCTTTCTCTATGTTGACTGCCAGGTGCAAAAGAGATCTTATAACAATGATTGACAGAGTTAAGAGGGAAGGGCACCCTGTTGCAGAATAAGGATGGAAGTAAGGGTGGGGATTTCCTCATTTAATTTTATTTTTCATACTTCACGAATATCTATTTGTTTAAGTTAAGGGAGCACATAACTATGTATATCTTATTCATAACAGTAATTATAAATAAATTAAATTTTAAAAATACAATATACCCAATTTTGTTCACGTGGCTCAGTCATCTTCCTGGGTGCTTGCATATTTTGCAAATTCCCTCAAAGGAGACATCTCCACTTGCTGTGCAATGGCACAAAGTGACCAGGGAGTCCCTATTTAGTCTTGTGATATCTTCTGATTGCATTGGAGTTTCAGTGAAATTCCAACACCGTCAATGTGAGCATTTGAAAAACATTTTATGACTGTGCAGTACAGGTGCACATTGATAAAAAGGGTCAAGGATTTTCAAATAAAGGCCCAACAAAATGAATAAGAATCTTCAAGATATTGCAACACGGGGGGCGTGGCTAACCGCCGAGCAAGATGGACGCCTGAAAATTTGCTCCGGCACGAGGGCTCCACAAATTATAACTGCACCCGAGCTGAAACCCTACTTACCTCCCCCAAAACATAATGGCAGCATCTAAAACAAAGAAAAATACCTCGAAGGCAGAAAAAATTAATTTTTTCGGTCACAAACCCTCCCTCACGGCGGACCCGCTACAGGCAGCCGGACACGAGGAACGAGACGAAGCCGCCTCGATCACCCCCTCTGGGACATTGACAGACCTCCACATTGCGGAAAATCTAACTAGAAGCCACTTTGAGCATGCAATGGAACAAATGGCGGATAAACTCATCCAGACCTGGCAGCAGACGGCCGATCAAATTAAAAGAGAGGTGAGAGACCTCTCGGCCCGGACCTCGGCGGTGGAAAAACGCCACACAGAACTAGAGGCCGCACAAACGCTGACCTCGGAACACCTCCAAGACCTCCAACGGAAGGTGGCACTCATGGAGGACCGCATGGCAGACCACGAAGACAGGGCACGCAGGAACAACCTGCGGCTCCGCGGTGTTCCCGAGTCTGTCCTCCCTGAAGATCTACAGGCCTACGCAAGGGGCCTTATGAGAGCATATGCCCCCGACATACCGGCAGACATGCTGTTAGTGGACCGGATCCACAGGGTGGCGAAACCGAAGAACCTGCCGGATTCAATACCACGAGATGTACTCCTCAGGGCCCATTATTTTCACATCAAAGAGCTGGTCCTCTGTGCCCACAGAAGCAAGGCGGACCCACACGAAGACTTTCCATCCGTACGCATCATGCCGGACATATCATCAGCCACCCTGCGCCGAAGGAAGGATTTTCTCCGGACCACCACGGCACTACGCACCAACGGCATACGCTACCGCTGGGGGTTCCCCACAAAACTGATCATCAATAAGAACGGGAAAACGACCATTATCCCGACCCCGGAGGACGGTTTAACTCTGCTCGAAAAGTGGAATTTATTGGAGAACCCGTCTGAAACCCAACGGCCCAAAAACCGCACACCGGGCCGGCCAAAGCACATGGACTGTTAAGTTACCCTCGAAGCGGCAAGCAAGTCTGCGCAAGTATCATGAACTGTATATTCCTCTAACTTTCATTGCGGTTTAATTTACACATGTCTTTTATGCACTGTGCTTCTAACTGTATATAATACTGAACTCCCCACCACCCCCGAGAGATGTTACACTGCATGCATAGCGCATACAGTAACCCAACACATTAACTTAGAGCGACAAGTTGCTTAAAACCTAGGAGTGTGAGAATCTCCCCCAGTGTTTTATTAGCCTCTTAGGTACCATTTAAATATACCCAAGGCTAGCCAACACCTTCTGAAAACGGGGGGTCTGACTACCCAGATACGCATGCGCTACAACAGACCCTCTAGGGATCCTTTCGACACCCACATGGGGGGAGGTCACGTGGGACAAAGGGAGGCGGACAGCTCCGGACATAGACCCCGACTGCCGTAACCTTGCTAGGCACAACACCCTGCGCACTGCCTGCAGACGAGGGGACAGACGCGCCTGACACGGGTGAAGCCTATGAGGTAGTCACTAACTGCCCAAACACACATGCTGACAGTACCTAAGGGCCCTGAAAACCTTAACCCAAGGGACGGAAGTGGTACTTATCACGAACGTAAAAAACTTAAAACAAAAAAAAAAAAAAAAAAGGGGCTGACCACCCTGGACGACAACCATCTGCCCCACTGGTACCTACACCAGGCCTCATGACTACACACTGAACACACCACGCGAAACAACTGCCCACGAAATAGGCGCACTGGGTCCCGGGGGCATGAGACACCTCATCTATACTCAGTGACGACAGGTGACATAAAACCCACTTGTGAGGAAAGTGAAAAGTACTTGCTTGCCCTTCGGCATTAAATGTTATTTGTTATGTAAATGATGCTTCAAATTACATGCTGTTATAGTTATGTATTCATGTTTAAATGTTCATTGACCTCGACTTTGAGGTTTCAGCTTAACCATCTGTATTTGAAGAGGAGCCCAATTAGCCACGTTTCATTGGAAGCTCCCGCTCCTAAACCCCACGGTACGCCTAGAGTACCAGACCGCTAGGTCTTTGTATAAAATTCCCATACCACCACGAGACCCACCCCAACCACCCCAACAAACCCAACCCAACCCTGCACACCAGTGTAAACCACTCGCAAACGAACCGGCCTTGAAAACGTACACCTGAGAGATCACCTACCCCCCCGCCTCCCCACCACACCACACAACAACAAACATGATCATCTACTCGCACAACACCAAAGGCCTCAACACGCCACACAAAAGACGCATGCTACTAGACGATGTAAAACAACTGAAAGCCGACATAATCTGCGTACAAGAGACACACTTTGTATCAGGCAAAGTCCCTAAATTTGCCAGCAGAGACTACCCCACGCAATTCCACGCCACACACTCCTCCAAATCCAGGGGAGTATCCATCCTGTTCCATAACTCACTGACGGTGGAAACGCTCAGAGTCAAGATAGACAGCCAAGGGCGCTATATAATCCTACAATGTAGGATCAATGAACAACCATACGTTCTCGTGTGCCTCTACAGCCCAAATGACCAACAACGAAATTTCCTACACAAGGTCCTAAACAAACTCCCTGAAGATGCAACAGACCCAAGGATCATCTGTGGCGATTTCAACCACATAATGGACACACGTCTGGACTCCACCATGCCAAGTACAACACCCAGACACCTCACGCTCAAACCATCCGCCAAGGCGTTTACAAAACTCATACATGAAAACAGCCTATATGACATATGGAGAACTAGACACCCCTCAGAAAGAGAATATATGTTTTTTTCGAACACACACAAAACTTACTCGAGAATAGACCATATCCTCATATCCGGAGTGCTACTCCCGCAAGTAGAGGCATGCTCTATAGGCAACATTGTATGGTCAGACCATGCCCCTTTATTGATGACACTACACTCCATATACCAACACCGAGGCAAACCACCTTGGCGCCTCAATGATTCATTACTCTACGATAAATCCTTCGCAACGACATTGAACAATAACCTACAAGACTACTTCAAGACGAATGATAACTCGGAAGCCTCCATCCTCTCAATATGGCAAGCCCATAAAACAGTTATGAGAGGCCTTCTAATCAGCCGCGCGACATACCTGAAGCGGAAGCGAGACAAAGAATACTTAGATCTCCTACGTAAACTGAGAGATACTACTACAGCTCACCTACTTCATCCCTCACAGGTCCTCTCGAAGGAAATAAAAGACATCACAAATCAAGTCAACTCACTTGCTCTGGCAAAAACAGCCCATGCCCTTACCAAACTTAAGTTGAGAACATATACTCAAGGCAACAGAGCAGGGAAACATCTTGCCACACTGCTCAAAAAGCAGCAAACACAAACTAAAATCCCACACTTAGTCACCACCTCGGGCAACAAAATACACAACCCACAAGACATCAATGACAGTATGGCTGATTTTTACCATTCCCTTTATAATCTACACACAGATCCGACATTACACCAACCAACACCAACGGAAATAACTGACTTTCTAGCGGATATTCAGCTCCCTACCCTATCTACCGCACAAAAACACGATGTACAAACACAGATCACCACACAAGAAATTCTAGACACCATATCCTCCTTACCATCGGGGAAATCACCAGGCCCGGATGGCTTGTCCAATACCTATTACAAACAATTTGCACCAATCCTAACACCATATCTATTGAAAATATACAACCATGCCATACAAACAGGCAAACTGCCATGCGAGATGCTGATGGCCCACGTTGCCACCCTACCCAAACCAGGGAAAACCCCTAACAGATGCCAGAACCTCCGTCCCATATCACTACTAAACACTGACATCAAAATCATAGCAAAGATCTTCTCTAACAGACTATCACACATTATTCCCTCCCTGATCCAGTCGGATCAGGTAGGATTCGTAGGAGGCAGACAGGGGGCAGATGGCACAAGGAAAACCCTAGATCTTCTTTACGAGATACAACGAAATAAAACCCCAAGCGTCCTACTCTCGCTAGATGCTGAGAAAGCCTTTGACAGGCTCCACTGGCCCTTTCTCATTGCAGTACTTAAAAAATTTGAATTTCCCCCACAATTCCTGTCGATCATCACCGCACTCTACTCCTCACCAACTGCCAGAGTGGTTAACGGTGGCTTTATCTCCAAACCCTTTAATATATCCAACGGCTCTAGACAAGGCTGCCCCCTCTCCCCGTTGCTTTACATTTCATCACTAGAACCCCTCGCACAAACGATAAGAGACAATCCGAGTATACACGGTATTAAAATTGGAAGTAGGGAATACAAACTGTCATTATTTGCGGACGACATACTCCTCACCCTAGAACAACCGCATATCTCCCTACCCAACTTCCACAAAATCCTTTCCAAATTCAGCACCTGCTCCTACTATAAACTGAATATCTCAAAAACCCTAGCTATGGGCATCAATGTCACAACTCAGGAAATGACCACCCTCAAAGCCAGTTTCTCTTACGACTGGAGACAAGACCACCTCAAATTTCTAGGGATCCTACTCACCCCCTCCACAACCTCGTTGTATAAAGCAAACTATGCAAAACTAACCACAGAAATCAAGAACCTACTACTAAGCTGGAAAGGCATATATATATCTTGGCCCGGCCGGATAGCCTCTATTAAAATGGTGATATTACCGAAGATTCAATACCTGTTCCGCACACTCCCGCTCAAGATCTCGAACAAGTACTTGGAAGATCTACAACGCATCCTGAATGACTTTGTATGGGACTACAAAAAACCTAGGGTGTCCCTCAGCACGATGTTCAAACCACACGCCAAGGGAGGAATGGGACTACCAGACATTAAAAAATACTACAGAGCAGCACAGATAGCTCCACTCCTCGCGGCTTCAAACCATACAAACCCCTTGCCTTGGGTCGAACTGGAAGCATCTAAAACCGAAGGGCTCACACTTCCCACACTAGCCTGGCTACCGGCAAACCGACGGCCCTGTAAGTTAGCAATGCTTCCAACAACGGCCACGACCCTTTCAATATGGGACAACTACCGCAGGAAGAGAGAACATATCGCCTCTAGCACCAGCAACCCCCATAGAAGCAGTACGACAACACATCCCAAACTTCAACCACAAACTCTGGCTCCGACACGGTGTTCTCACACTGTCGCAAGTACTACAGGGCGACAGCCTCAAACCATTCCCTGACATCTGCCGAGAGTTCAAAATGCCCATGATCGCAAACTTCTCCTACAATCAACTACAATCTTGGACAAACCTCCACAAACCAAGAAGACACAAGAACCCACCGGATCCACACTGGCTTAAAATAACAGAAATATGCACAAAGACAAAACCGGCAACAAAACTAATCTCATTGATCTATACCTCAGAACATATAGACACTCAAGCAAAGCCCACACCATTCCAAGAAAAATGGGAACGAGATCTAGGATACAAACTTACAGATGAGAAATGGCTGGATATCTTCCAAGCGAACAAAAAAATGACCCTCTGCATGTCACACATGGAACTCTCACGCAAACTTCTCTACCGTTGGTATCTAGTCCCCACGAAACTAAAACATTGCTACCCCACAGCATCCGACACATGCTGGCGCTGCCAAAGAGACCGAGGAACCTTCCTACACATATGGTGGCAATGCCCACTCCTACAACAGTACTGGACACAAGTCCTAGATTTAACGAAACGATGCACCCAGACACACATTCCCCAGACACCGGAGCTATTCCTATTGCTTCTGCTCCCCCAAACACCCCAAATCCACACCAAATATCTGCTATACCACATCTGTATAGCAGCCCTCACTGTCATAAGCAGGAAGTGGAAACAAACAATCGCCCCAACGATCCACCAATGCATTGAGGCGGTGGAAACAAACAAGGCTTATGAAAATGCAGCACGGAAATCCAGACGGAGCGAACCCTTCTGGACCAAAGCATGGGTCCTATGGGACAAAACCAAACCAAGCTGACCCACAAGACATCCACAACCATGCGACCAAGACAACGCACCTCCCCGACTGGAGGAACACGTAACCTCCACACCCTGACTGGCTGGCCCACACACATACCCACTGAGACACACATCAGTATGCACACCACATACCCCCACCAATCACACACCAACACAACACGCCCCACACGCACACACCCTACCCCCTCCCCTTTCCCCCCCCCCCCGACCCAACCTGCCCCCACCAACCCGCACCTTACGGAACCACCACTGAGCGACAAGAATTTGAATATGAGACAAGGTCACTTGGACCAGGAAGTGGTGGCATGTGACCCTGAAGTTACGCTGATGTATAATCACTATGAAACCATACAAATCTTGGGCAC
The DNA here is from genome assembly GCA_933207985.1 of Pelobates cultripes. Classification (NCBI taxonomy): domain Eukaryota; kingdom Metazoa; phylum Chordata; class Amphibia; order Anura; family Pelobatidae; genus Pelobates; species Pelobates cultripes. The sequence continues at coordinate 27,486,747 of OW240921.1, read as the reverse complement.
AACAGGTCAACTAACTTGTGTAATAAACTACTCGACACTGAAATGTCTTGTGTATGCACTGCACCCCATGCCACCCCACTGTATCCATGATACTCTCAAGACGAACTGCATGACTTCCCCCCCCCCTTTTTGCCTTTTGTACCCCCCCCTCCCCCATGCCTCTTTAATGCAAAATAAAAATTGTCAAATCAAAAAAAAAAAAAGATATTGCAACACAGTGCAATCACAGTTTCTTCGAACTAAAGGACAGGAAGGTTTAAAACCAACAAATCACAGTCAAGCTATAGCACTATAGCGAATGATTTATATTTTCACACTGCAACAGCAATAAACAAATAATTAGGATTTGTGGTTGAATTTTCAAGTACTTACCAAGCGAAACATCAGAGCCATCGACAGTCGTGGCTGACATATTCGGTCAGGCGCCGTCAGTCATCTTCAAGGCCAAACATTGCACTGTAAGAAAAGAAAAACCCTATCAAAAAAAGATTGGAAGTTTATAATGTAATTTACAAATTAACAGGTTGCCAAGCTTGTAAATGCAGACATAAAACCATAAATACGAACACCAGCTGTAACAGTTGAGAGAATCAGGTATTCTGAATAATCTTCTCTGATTAGTTCTCAAACCGCCACTCACCAATGAGCTTGTGTTTTCCCTACCAATACATTATTCTAACAGAACCGAAAATCCCCTAAAATACTGGGGTTGGTGATCTTTGACAGGTTTAAGAATAAGCTTAAAATACATAAATTCTATAAATGTACAGCCATTTGATGAAAATAATGTACATATTGCTTATGGCAAGATTGGAAATTGTAGCTATCAATAGTGATGGAATTAATGGCCTAAACGGACAATAAAGTAAAAACATTTTTTTTGGTGTTGAGGATAAAGAGTAATTCTGGGGCAATGTTCTAGAAGCAGAATTATTCTGCTTGTTTCCACGCTACAGAGTTAAAAATAAAAGTACAATTCCTGCATGGCATTCTAATACATACCACCAAGATAGTATACGTACCGGAATGTTTAGCAAGGAGACTGGCCAAAAGGCTGGGGCTTAGACATTCATAGCAATCAAATAAGTCATCTTGCTGCAAGCATCTACCAATGCAGATACACAACAGACTGGAAAAACAAAACACACAAAATAAAACATTAATATGCTTAAAAATACTTCTAAGTAGAACACTCGGATAAACATACCACTGTAGTACATGTCCTGGGAAAAAAAAAAAAAACATCTCTTGACCCGTCCTCCCCCTCTAACTATTGTCCCATATCCCTGCTCCCTTTTTCCTCAAAGCTTCTGGAAAGACTTGTTCTTACCCATATGTCTCACTTCCTCAATTCCAACTCTCTCCTTGACCCTCTTCACTCTGGCTTCTGCCCTCTCCACTCTACTGAGACTGCATTTATCAAAGTTACTAACTACCTAATCGCAGCTAAATCCAAAGGCCACTACTCCATACTAATTCTTCTTGACCTCTCTGCTGCCTTTGACACCGTTGATCATGCTCTCCTTCTTCGAACTCTTCACTCAGTCTCTGTGACTTATTTTGTGGTTTTCCTCTTATCGCTCCTAATGCTCATTTAGTGTCTCCTTTTCTAATGATACCTCCCTCCCCTCATCCTGTCTTGGTTGTGGTCCCCCAAGGCTGTGTCCTTGGTCCCCTACTCTTTTCTATTTACACTGCCTCTCTTGGCAAACTTATTACCTCTTTTTGGATGTACCACCTGTACACTGATGACACCCAGATATCTCTCTCCTCCCCCGACCTCTCCCCTGCCGTCCTGCAACATGTCACTGCTTGCCTTGCTTCCATCTCTGACTGGATGTGCTCACGCTTTCTGAAACTCAATCTCTCTAAAACTGAGCTCCTAGTCTTTCCTCCTCCTAAAACTGATCCTCCTCTTTCGCTCTCCCTTCTGCATCTGCACCTTTCTTACCAAAGATGCTACCAAGAAGCTTGTCCAAGCTTCAGTATTCCCGCATGGATTATTGTAACCCTCTACTAACTGGTCTTCCCAAAAGTCGTATTGCCTGCTACAGTCTGTAATGAATGCTCCCGCCAGACAGATTTTTCTCTCTAGTCGGTCCTCTCACACCTCACCCCTCTGTCAGTCCTTACATTGGCTTCCTATATCCTATAGAAGTCAATTCAACATGCTTACCCATACCTATAAAGCACTGAACAATTCTAGCCCCTCATATTTCTTTACAGATCCATAGGTATGTCTCTTCTCGATCACTCCGCTCTGCCCATGACCTTCTCCTGTCAGTTGCTCGCACCCGTACGGCCAACTCACACTTGTAGGGCTTCCCGAGGGGCGGCTCCCTTCCTATGAAATAGCCTGCCTACCACTATCAGACTCTCCCCTAGTCTTGCATCTTTTAAGAAGTGCATTAAAACCCATCTCTTTAGGAAAGCTTATGGCCTCCCAGAGTAACCTTTACCTCACATACCTGTCTCTTGCTCTCTCCTAAAGGGCAGCACTTTACTCTCTCCTCCAGCTCTGCTTCACTCCCACATTATTTGATTGCTATTTCCTGTCCGAATGTGTTTTATACCCCACCTCCTATATACTGTAAGCTCATTTGAGCAGGGTCCTCTTCAACCTATCGTTCCTGTAAGTGTTCTTGTAATTGTCCTATTTATAGTTAAATCCTCCCTCTCTTATAATATTGTAAAGCGCTACGGAATCTGTTGGCGCTATACAAATGGCAATTTATACAAGTATACTGAACGTCTTTGCTTAGTAGTCAAAATGAAGAAAAGAAATTTAGGCATATCAGAGCTTTGTAAAAATTTCCAAATTAGTAAATGTACTGTTATCTAGAAAGAACACCAACTTCCCGTAAAACAAAATCCTTGGGACAGTGTGTTCTGGCTCAGTGCGTCCTTGGGAGAAATATTTTTAAATAAATAAAACAATGTTTGCTTGAATGTGAGCGGTTGCAGTAAACCTGAGCTCTAGCTTCTAACAATCTGCAATTGAAATATAGCAAGCAATCTTTATGGTACCAGAGAATCTTTGTGGGTTTTTTTTAACTGAATCTCAATAATTATTTTATCAACTGCCCATCTCCTCCCTTGTCAACCTTTAAAATGCTACAACTCCTCCAAATTTATGGCTAACTCTTAACAGATGAAATTTGCATCTTGTAATACCTATTTTTTTATTGGACGAACAGAATTTTTTAATGACAAGCTTTCGGTAGAACCTCCCTTTCTCAAGTCTAAAGCATTTCTACAATCTCTACTTGGCTAATTATTTGTAGGACTGAACATCTGGAGTCAATGTTTTTGCATTTCTTTAATGTAGAACACTTCTTTAAGAGAGGGAATTCTCTACTCTTGAACAAGGGTTAAAATCGCAATCTGTACTACCTTTCTACATAAACAGATCTGGGGGCAGTCACAACCCTTGATAGCAAAAAAAGCTTTTTGCAGTCAGTGACAGATCATGTTGTTTAAGCTTAGAGGCAATGAACTGGCTTTGCAAAGCAAGGTTTTCTTCAGGAGAGCTATCAGAAGCTTCTGGCTTTCAATAAAGGCAGTGACCAACTCACCCTACATTAGAAGTCAATCTGCTAGCATTTACTATTTAAATAGGGAGTTGGGAGACAGGACACAGGGCACACCTGGCACCAAAACCATTACAGCATACTTGAAAGGGTTCCTTTATATGTAAAATAAAATATAGAGGGAACAAAAACAAAAACAAAACTGCAAATAGATAAACTAAAATAATAATAATAATAAACAGTGAATAGTGTACTAGGAGAAGATAATACCATCTCGGGCTTAGACATTCATAAACTACTCGACCTTTGCTCTTGTTACGCGTTATCTATCCATCTATGAACTGAACGTATCTAGTCATCAATGCACAAACACACACAGGGCAACACAAACTTCCACGTAATCCAGCTGCCTTATGGAATGGGACAAAAGTAACACACAGGAGAAGAGATGTGGAGAGAAACAGAATTTAAAAAAATAATAATAATAATGTAAGAAAATAATTTCTGAAATTTGAGAAGGATTTATAAATTCTTGGGATATTCACATTGATAATATTGGGGGACATTTACATTTAAGTGTTGAGAAAACATTTTCTTCTAATTGTAGGTTTCTTTGTGGCACAATTAAAGCGGTCGTCATCTCCCCTCCTTCCCGCTCCCCCCCCCCCACCTGTTGCTTATTTTGCTCCATATCCATTTTTATTTTTATATAAATGCCATTTTTTATAGCAATGCAATGTCTAACAATTCTATTTCAATTATGACAAATGTAATGTGAAGAAAACTATTTTTAGAACTCTAATAAATACAATCAAACTAATGACACAATTTAACTGTCACTTTGATAAATATTCTCCAATGCATATCCATATTGGCCATTTAGCATTTCTATAAGACTGAACATGAGAATGTACACTTGTCTTGCTCTAGTATATGAGAGTGCACACCTGCATCTATGCTTGTATGCTTTAAGATATCGTGGTGAAAAAGTAATGCTATTTCTCTTGTTCTTTTTTCTATATTTTATGTGCCCTCACTTAAAGGGACACTATACGCAACCAGACCACTTCATCTCCCCTTTAGCGCTGCAAAGTAGTTTCAGAGAAAATGCAATGTTTACATTGCAGGGCTAAAACTGCCTCTGCCAAAGAGCTACTAGAGGCAATTCCAGGAGTTTCACGGATTTTGAATCCATGAAACGACGCTGACCCACCGCACATGCGCATTAGGTTTCCCCCATCGGCTGATGTTGGCAGAGTAAAAGTGCAAACCAATGTCGAGGGGAATCAGTTAAAGGTTTAAAAGGATTTTTTTTTTTTGATTTTTTTTTAAACCATTTCATAAATGGGATGGGGCAGAGGGATACCAACATCTATGTCTTTCCAACACTAAAGTGTTCCAATAAGTACACATGTACAAGTTCATTAATTTACACTTTTTTTAAAAAAATTAATGTTTAGTATTTCAGTTATTGTATTTCAAAGACAGCAAAGCAAAGGATGGTTAAAGATATTTAAACTTACAAAAATACTTAGCAGACAACCATTTTTACATTTCTTTAAGCAGTCCACTCAGTAATATAACTTGTTCTGTCACTGGAATACTACCAACTAATTGAGAAACCAATATTAAAAGAACCCTTCAAATACCATAACCACTACAGCACACTAGTGCCAATGCCATAACACTCTGCCAGGGAAGTTAGGCAAACCGTTTGAAAACGGTTTGCCAAGTTACCCGAGATCCGCCGGGCATTGGCTAGTTTCTCAATGAGAGCCAGAAGCTGGCCAATGCTGTACTGGGCTAGCACTGTAGTACAGGGCTGAGATCATTGGCTAAGAGAACTCAGCCAATAAAACTTTCTATACATTGCAGGGTGCCACAAATCGTCACACTACTTGTCCTCAAAGGGCACTTCTGGCACTCTACCTATAACAGTGCACAGTAGTGGTTATGGTACTTGAAGTCTACTTTTAAGTGTTTTAAGGGGCACTCTAAGCAACATAAGTACTACAGCCCGCTGTAATGGTTATTGTGCCAGGAATCCGCTTTCACCGACCCCACAGCAAGTTTTTATTTAAAACATTGTAGAATAGACCTTGACTAACAAGTATGTAGAAAGCAGTGGATTTATTGATCATTTCTAACTGGAGGAAAGCTCCACAAATTACCAGCAACAACCTGGTACAGGTCCCTCTCCCACAATACAAGTTCATGACAGTTTTCTCTTCTGACTAAAGATATGGCTCAAATTATTTGTTGAACAACTTTGTATGAAAACAAAATTCCTGCCGATTTTTGAACAAACGGTCATCTTGACCTACCTAAATAAACAGACACAACATAAAATACAGTGAGAAATATGGCCCCCTTAGAGGGTGTAGCTAAGATAGCTGTAACTAAGGTCCTACTCTGAACTGCCTTAAAGCAGCACAGTCACTTTGCACGTTTCGTTTTTAAAATAATCATTTTTTTGTTTTTACTTTTTTGAGATTCAATTTTTTAGTTACACATAAGTAAACGTATGCATTGCTTTTCTAATGGGGAGTGTAATATTCAGCAATATTTGACAACTGGAAGAGATCAGGCAAAGTTGCATGTCAGTTGCCAAGGTAATTTACCCACAATCCATCAATCAGAAGGAGAGAAATCCAAGTACTGAGATCCAGTACAGAGAAGAAAAGATAAAGGGATGAATATAAAGTCAAATAACGAGTATAAGGGTCATAAAGAAAAAAAAATTAAATCTTAACACTGCTCCTTTAAGGTTTCAAAAGGACTGCATCATTTAAGGGTTTTGGTGGTTTTTTTGCCCCCTTTTTGACTCGAGCTTGCAAGTATAATAAAATTAACATTAATGTCCTTGTGGGTAAACAGGACAGATTCAGTAGAGGAGAGATGGATTCTGAGAATGGCAACAATTTTGCTTCAAAAGAACGGTCATGTGTAAGAAGGTTCCAACAGTAAAATTATGTTCTATGCAGCCCTTCAAAAAAAATAAAAAAAAATAAAAACACTGAACTAATGCTTTCCTATTACAGTTAAACTTAGTTTTCTCTAGTTTACACACCCTGTGCAGTGTTTTGCTGTCTAAGTCCCTTTAGTGCCCAAACAGTATTGGATGCGACAATGCAAATTCACACACCTGCTACAAATATATTATATATATATATCTATATCTATCTAATAAATCACAGCCATGACCTATGGTAACCTATACAGACTTCCTCCAATTAACCACTGCAGCTTACCCTCATGACCTATTTCCGGGTGCAGTCCATTGCACAACATACACAATATGTGTCTGACAGACAGTGATCAAAGTCCAGATCAAGCATGGGGCAGTTGATTCCCTCATTCAATAGACGACTGGTACAGTTACATAACCTGCACATGAGCTAAAATGACCCCCTAGACAATTTGTGCTGTAGCAATCAAGGATTTGTAAAGTAAACCATAATAGCAAATAGTCTGATGCCATCATAGCCTTTAAAATGTAAGCAGTGCATCGCCCAAAAATGTACTATAGAGTGTAAAGAATTAGTGGTAAGTAGCAGAGAGGGAGAACAACTAAATTGTAAATATGTGTATCAGAGGAGAAGATGTGATACCTCATAACAGTGAGAAAAGTTTGAAGTGATTTGGTGTAAGCGTTAAAGAAAAACAATAACTACAAAATTGTTTCCTTGGTCAGTGTCAATTGCTATTTGGGGATAGGTTTCCTTCTGTCCACTCCCTTCTTTCCAGCCCAGGGACTCCCCTGCTGAAGCCTCCAGCTCTGCCTCTGGTGATGTCAGCATCCATGCTGAAATCAACTGTGATCTCCCATCCATTGCTTCTCATGGAAAAGCAATGGATTGGAGATGCACATGCACAGACAAATGCACTCCTCCAATCACATGGAGTTTTATTCGGTCTGGAGGTGGAATCACCTCTAGTGGCTGTAAGGAAGGGAGCCACCAAAGGTGGATGTAACCATGAAATGCAAATATTGCAGTTTGTAAAATGACACAACCAATGTACCCAAACCACTGCATTCATTTTCTCATACATCACACACAGCATGAGAAGCATTGGATAGGCTGAGCACGGTGAGTATCGCACACATGCCGTTGCTTTCCAATGCTTGTCTATCCATCATGATGATCTCAGAAGAAACAACGTGGGCTGCAGCAAGAAGACTATCAGCACTGAATTGCAGGTTAAGTTTTATTCTTGGTATTTTCTTAGCTTTATTTTTCTCATTTTAAAAGGGAGGACCCATAACGAATACAGCAATACAAGGATAAAATATATATTTATTTTTTACCTTGTGCTCCTTTAGAATACAAGATCCGTAGTAAGGGAATGAATCATGTCTGTGTAACTGCACATCGATGACATCACAGAAGATTTTTGTTCAACTGTGAGAAAATGCCTTGTGAAATTCAGACAAAATACTGTTCTACTCACTCTGTAAACACATTGGGCTTTCTATTCTGCTCTATAGGGATAGTGCACTGAAAGACACTATTTGTCTACAGAAAGAGAGCCACAAAGAGCCTGTGACTGCAAGAGAGGCATACAGAAAGCCAAATAGATATTCATAAAGGTTTATAAGGCAAACTTTCTATTTCTCAAATAGCATAATGGAGTCAAACAGACACACAAAGAAAGACACCGGTATTCAAGATATAGGATTTGTAACAGATCTGTCTTAGCCATCGGCTGCACATATAAGAATGCAATAGTTTCTGGTGGGTGCATCTCCCTATAGGCCTGTAATTTTATCTTAGTCCAAGCAGTGTTCAGACAATTAGGAAGCAAATTAAATATTTAGTACCATCACCATCTCAGCCTCCTGAAGCCGTTACGTTGCAACGACCCAGTCTACGCAGCATTTCTGCTTGAAACTTAGTCTGCTCCTAATATCCGACATTTGCTCCACCTCCAGCAAATCAGCCTTTATTTAAAGAGATACTGGAGGCACCCAGACCACTTCAGCTAATTGTAGTGGTCTGGGTGCTGTGTCCCTTGCCATTGTACAGAACACTGGTGAGACCTCATTTGTAGAATTGAACGCAGTACTGGAGACCGTATCTCCAGAAGGATTTTGATACTTTGGAGAGAGTTTAGAGAAGGGCTACTAAACTGGTTCATGGATTGCAGGATAAAACTTACAAAGAAAAGTTAAAAGGATCTTACCATGTATAGCTTGGAGTAAAGACGAGACAGGGAGGATATGATAGAAACATTTAAATACATAAAGTACAACTTTGTATTCCTGGCACTACAGTATCCCTTTTAGTCTTCTCTAAACTCTCTCTTTCTACGAGATGTAGCCGAGACACAGACCATGCAGCTCCACCAAGAGCTTAGCCGGTTTCACTAAACAGTGTCCTGGGCTATATGTAGACAGATAGCACCTGCAGAATAGCTGCTGGCTCCCTTCCTAAGCAATGAGTTGGATTTCTCTTGGTGATAAACTACTTATTCCATAAAGCTCTGCTAGGCAGTGGGTTATAGAATGATAGATTCCTTCTAGTGCAGAAGAGGGTCTGACTGCAGGAAGAGGGTGCCAGGTGCATGCTGGTAAGTGTGTGTTCTAATCACAAGAGATAAATTATGTTAATGAGAATATCTAAAATGTGAACAAATGTAAGCACATCCTGCTCACAATCAAAATCTCGGTTTAATGTGAAAGAATTATTTAAAAGTGGGATGCTTGCAAAATACCATAATATACCCAGCTTTACCAACAAAAATGTTGAATTCCATTAGCAGGGATACTTTACTCTAGCAAGTTAGTAACAATTATCCCACAGACTGCAGGACTGGATTCAATTAGGAAATATACATTTTTCTAGTAGCTGAATAATAAATTACCACATAGAACTAAATCACAAACCGTCTACATAGTTAAAAGCAACAAATCTTGTCTGTCAGCTCCCTGTGGAGCTTTGCTTCACTCACTGGATACGGGTTTGCTATTCTCTCCCTGTAGGAATTTGCTTCACCCATTGAGTACGGAGGTTGCTCTCCGCTCCCTGGGAAACTTTGCTTCACCCAGTGGGTATAGGGCCGCTGTCAGCTCCCTGGAAACTTTGCTTCACCCAGTGGGTATAGGGCCGCTGTCAGCTCCCTGGGAAACTTTGCTTCACCCAGTGGGTATAGGGCCGCTGTCAGCTCCCTGGGAAACTTTGCTTCACCCAGTGGGTATAGGGCCGCTGTCAGCTCCCTGGGAAACTTTGCTTCACCCAGTGGGTATAGGGCCGCTGTCAGCTCCCTGGGAAACTTTGCTTCACCCAGTGGGTATAGGGCCGCTGTCAGCTCCCTGGGAAACTCTGCTTCCCCCAGTTGGTATAGGGCCGCTGTCAGCTCCCTGAGAAACCTTGCTTCACCCAGTGGGTATAGGGCCGCTGTCAGCAACCTGGGAAACTTTGCTTCACCCAGTGGGTATAGGGCTGCTGTCAGCTCCCTGGGAAACTTTGCTTTACCCAGTGGGTATAGGGCCGCTGTCAGCTCCCTGGGAAACTTTGCTTCACCCAGTGGGTATAGGGCCGCTGTCAGCTCCCTGGGAAACTTTGCATCCCCCAGTGGGTATAGGGCCGCTGTCAGCTCCCTGGGAAACTTTGCTTCACCCAGTGGGTATGGGGCTGCTGTCAGCTCCCTGGGAAATTCTGCATCCCCCAGTGGGTATAGGGCCGCTGTCAGCAACCTGGGAAACTTTGCTTCACCCAGTGGGTATAGGGCTGCTGTCAGCTCCCTGGGAAACTTTGCTTCACCCAGTGGGTATAGGGCCGCTGTCAGCTCCCTGGGAAATTCTGCATCCCCCAGTGGGTATAGGGCCGCTGTCAGCTCCCTTTGACTCTTTGCTTCACCCAGTTGGTATAGGGCTGCTGTCAGCTCCCTGGGAAACTTTGCTTTACCCAGTGGGTATAGGGCCGCTGTCAGCTCCCTGGGAAACTCTGCTTCCCCCAGTAGGTATAAGGTCGCTGTCAGCTCCCTGGGAAACTTTGCTTCACCCAGTGGGTATAGGGCCGCTGTCAGCTCCCTGAGAAACTTTGCTTCACCCAGTGGGTATAGGGCCGCTGTCAGCTCCCTGAGAAACTTTGCTTCACCCAGTGGGTATATGGCCGCTGTCAGCTCCCTGTGGGAATGTCTCTCCCACTGGATACGGGGCTGCACAGATAAGTACAATAAATCTCAATTTTGAAATCAACAGTGAAAATGTTCTTTGTAAAGCCAAATTGAAGTAAAACAAATGAAGAAAAAATACCCTAAAAAAAAAATTTTGTTTCAACATGCTTATGGCAGCATATGTAGACCCTATTGGATTCTTTGAAGACCGAATTCTATCTTGTTGGATAAGAGCTCAATACCACAAGGCAACCCTTTTCATGTACTGCCCATCAGCAAAGACATGACAGGAGTTCAGAAAAACATGATGGATATAGAAGAGCTAACTTAATTTTCTGAAGGGAATACAAAAAAGTACCAGATTATACAATTATGCAAAAAATTAGTTTGGTGTGGTTTGCCCGAATCCAATGGTTTTTAATCTACACCTGAACGAGTGAGGTAAATCCTGTAAGGATCAATTGGTTCAGGTGTGGGTTAAAAGGCTTGGAGGACCCATGACAAACTAATTTCTGCACAAGTCTACCAGATAGCATTATTCTGGAATGTGAAAGTTGTGCTCTACTAATAATCTCTAAACCAGATAAATTGTGTAATGATAATCAGGTCATCAACCCTTTATGACCCTCCCAAAAAGGAGAGAGCAAGAAAAAAAAAAAAATTCTATTGTTTATAAATCCCCATCATTAAAGTGAATGATAAACTATTGAACAGACAATCAAAAGCAAAAATCCATCCCAAACCGAAAATAATTATACAGGAGCAATCAGCAGCAATATGGCAATAACCTAGGCTGGCAAGATCTTTCTGCTGAAGAAGCAGCAGTCGTATGCAGGAGTGCAACAAAAAGTTTAAGCTATTGTGATCCATCTAACCTTTAAATCTGCACAGTCCATATGCCTGATGGACATGTGACACAATGCAAATTTCTGACAGCTAGAGGGTTAAACCACTGAAAGTCTAAAGCAGGAACAGCCAAGCATAATCTGCTATCTATTGGACAACTATAATTCCAGTTATCCTCTGACATAATTTGGAAGACCAATGGCTGCAGCCGAAAATTGCCAGCTGAAATTCAGTAACATCTAGGTAACTGTTAAAGGGACACTAGTCACCAAAACAACTACAGCGTAATGCAGTTCTTCTGGAGCCTACAGCATGTCTGAAAGAATTTTAATGTAAACACGGCCTTTTCATAGAATGTTTACATTACTACCTAGGAACACATCTAGTGGTGCTTCCTGGATCAGCGCTGCAAAGTAGCTACTACTTTGTTGTATGTATTTCTCCTGTGCCTGACAAAACGTGACAAAAGGGTGGAGCTTAAGGGAAGCTCCACTTCCTTTATCCAGCTAACAAAGGATGAAACTTTCCTTAAGCTCCACCTTTTGTCAAGATTACCAAATGTAGGGAAACTATATAAAAACAAAATAGTGACTACTAGACCAGAAATAAAGAGAGAGAAAAAAAGAACAAGAGAAGAGGAAACAATAGGAGAAAGGAACATTTGAGGTGACAGAGCCACTTGTGGTATGCTGCCATAAGTTAATTCATTTTTTTGGAGGGGGAGGGGGCAGGGTCTATTTCCTGCAATTCTGAATTAACTCACTGACCAGTTAACAAATCGGTCTTTTATCAACTTTGCACATATTCAAACTTTATTATTTCCTTATTGCACAACAAAATGTCGAGTGTGTGCACCTCTTCCCAATGAGCACCTGCAGCTTGCCGGAAAAGAAGTTACAGTTCATACTGCAAAACACGTCCAAACAACAATTAGGGAATTAAAAACAGGGGAAATGAAACATCAGGGACTGACGTTTTTTGAGTTTAAAATATGAGATGCTGACAGAGGGGGAACTAATGAGACTGAGACATTTTGTTTTCTGATGTCCAATGCTGCTTACATCAACACATATTTACAAAGTAGGTCTATTGTTTAGTGGTGTTTAATATGCATTTTAAAAAGTTTCTTGTTGACAGAATGCTACGGAGTGTGCTTCCCCACTTTCTTAGAATGCCTTGTGTAATGCTTTGCAAGAAGAATAAGGGAACCGGTCTTTGCTGATTATGCTTGTTGGTTGACCCTTGTGTTCCAAGTAGGTCCTTCAATACACTGAATCAATAACACAGGCAGAACACTCTCGCACAAAATGTAGAATCTAGCACTAACAGGGATAGCCACTAAAAGTGAGAATTGCAGGGAATTCAAAATTAATTTCAAACTTATTCCAAATTAAAGGACAAAGTAGCCGAATTGAAAGCATGGCGGACTAGGAGAATGTTTCCAGTTCAGCTATTTGACATTAAACCTTGAATTCCCTGCAATTCTCATTTTAGTTAAGAACCCTGTAAATGAAATGGATTTCCCTAAATTAAACCCCAAAGGATTATGAGATTTTCATAAATAGTGAACTGTATGTGACGGCTAGGATTAGTGAGCAGAATGGCTTAAAGGATTACTCCAACTACTGTAGTGGTTATGATGCCAGGTGTACCCTGGCCCCATTTCTTACCTGGGTCCTAGTTTAGCATAGATGGTACGCTATGGCCAATGACAGGCATCCAGCTTCTGCAGTCGATCCCACTTGCCATTCATTGGCCGAGAGCATATGCTGATCTCTTTCTGCCATCAATTTAACTCTTTGCACAGAACTGACATTAGCCAGCCCAGAGCTCTTGTTCTAAACAGACTAATGACGCTGCTTGCGGTAAAGTTATGACGTAGCCATGGTCTTGGAGTAACTCCTTAAGAATCTACATGCAGGAATACAATACAGTGACATTCTAACATGTACTACTACTTAAACACACATACCGAATGATAGATCCCAGATCATCAGAGTGGAAATGACAGCCTAATAGAAATATCACCGAAGCAGTTGTATAGAAGTAAATAAACTCATTGTGAAATCTACCTAATGGGACAATGTAGTATGAATCGGTAATATTGGTAAATCAAGGTTGACAAATTATCTTTGAATCTATGAGCCAGGGTTTGTTTGTTTTTTGAACTAACAAAGCTTATATTTAAACAACAAGAAATATAATTCTAAATGGAACACTAAAGTCATCAGCACCACTACAGATTAAAGTTCTATTGTCTATAGCCTGTCCCTGCAGGTATTTCAATGTAAACGCTGCCTTTTCATATAAAAGGCAGTGTTTACATTGCTGCCTAGTAATACCTCTAGTGGCCCTCTCTCAGATGGCCACTGAAGGTGCTTCATATCTTAACTGAACGTTCCCCATACACATGTATTGATTCAATGCATCTCTATGAGTAAATGATGATTGGTGCAGCATTGTGAGCATGCGCAGTAGCCTCACAATGCTTTCCTATGGAAAAGTATTGGAGTGGCTGAAATCATCAAGCTTCATCATCTACAATACGACAATACCAGTACGGCATTGGGAAGAAAAAAAAAAAAAAGTAAAAGCACAGGAGGGGGGCCCAGTTACCTAAACAGACACGCGCGCACACACACAATGACAGGGACGGAGCCAAAAGCCACCCTCTATGAGGAGATGCATTGAATCAATGCATCTCTTTGAGTAAAGTTCAGTGTCTCCATGGAGAGGGTGGAGACAATGTCAGTGCTAATTAGTGTACAGCACTGCCCCAGAAAGCACCTCTAATAGCCAACTGTGGAGTGGCCACTGGAGGTGTCACTAGACTGAAATGTAAACACTGCCTTTTCTTCGAAAAGACAGTGTTTACTGCAAAAAGCATGCAGGGACTGACTTTACTCACCAGAACAACTACATTAAACTACAACTACACTTACTTTACTGCACAGTCTGTTTAATTAAGAATTTCTTATCTTCTATTCTGTTAATAGCTTGCTAGACCCTGCAGGAGTCTCCTGTATGTAATTAAAGTTCAAGTTACAGAGCAGGAGATTTAAAAATAAATAAATAAAAAATTTAAAGTAAGATACATCTGATTAAAAATGAAACCATCATTTTTATCCTGCAGGCTGTGTAAGTCACAGCCAGGGCTGCATAAACAGAAACAAAAGTCATTTAACTTCTAAATGGCAGAGAATTAAACAATAAGACTGCAGGGACGTGATCTATACACCAAAACTGCTTAATTAAGCTATCCAGTTGTTTTGGTTACTAAAGTATCCCTTTAAGGTTAAGGAAGCACTTTCCTAGTCTGAAGTAAAATTAATTAAGGGATTTTTTTTAAAGAGCCGAATCAAATATGTAGATACTCTTATTACCACCAAACTAAACGCCAGCCGAACTGAAGGGTAAATACAGATGAAATACCCAATGTTGCCTTTTGTAAATAGTAAAATAGCTAAGGTTTGGTTGAAACAGTTATATTTGGACAAATAAAAGCCATACGGCTACAGTTCAGCCTCATAATATTCCATGTTCTTCAATCTGAGAGTCCATCAGCATTATCATACCAGCCTCTCTCCAAGCAATTCAGTATAAAATATCCTCTCTGCCTCATAAATTTACCCTTTTGAATCCCTTAGAGAAAATAGGCCAGGTAACAGATCATCATGCCCCAAACCAAGTTCACTTTATCTTAGTCGTGGCAAACACATCATAACTTCACAGTCATGACAAGCCTTCCACTTGTCATGAAACCCTTGCTAAACATTTCCCACAAATATTTCCTGTTGGTACAAAGTCATGGCTGGGTGACTATTCAATAAAATGTTTAAATGACTGGTAATGCAAGTAAAATTCAAGGGAAGTTATGCCTTTTCCCTGATGACACATTCATTTGTGATAAAGCTTACTCACCAAGAATATCAAGTCAAATGATTAAAAAAAATGCAGTGGTGTTAAAAATCTAAAGTATAACAAAACAAAAAGTTTTTGGACACAAATGTGGACTTAACATGACTATCTACTACTTATTTTTTATTTATTTTTTGCCAAGACATACTTGAGGCATAACTATTATTTAAAGCCAAACTACAGAATGCTTGACTGTACATAGACTACAATAGTTGAACCAAAATTTGTACATAAACCTTGATCAGTTAAGGGTTAATTCTCATTTGAAAGATTTAGGGTTATGTAAAAAGAATGTTCTGAAAGCGAAGCAGGCTGCAATGGTTTCCATGGAAACTGCTTCACTTTTAGTACTTTAGAGCAAGACATTAATGTATAACTCTTACAAGTGTTCAGTTCTGGGGGCTGTGGCTTTAAATGGTCATAGATCATATAGTGACAATTAAAATAAGGGGCAATAAATGATCTTGTCTAACGAACAAATAAGAAATTACCAGGAAATGCTTCGTAACATTAGCATGTGCACCAGGAAAGACAAGAAAACCGTTCTAATGTGCTAAGATACTAAAAAGATGAAGGAGGAAACATTTTCAGGGGTTTCATAAAACCCCTGAGGACTGAATGTTATAGCTTGTCATTACACCAGCACCAAAGTTTATGTTTTTGTAGTACTGGCAACTCCACGAATCCTTGCAGTCACAAATTCCATGGAACATTTCATGTTGGAATAGGAATCTTAAAAAACAAAATAATATGATGGCACAGACTGCCATTGGTCCCTAAGGGGTTAAACAAATACTTCCGTGCCTGAAATAATCTTTCAGTGGAAGTAGCAACATAACAGGTTAAAGGAATTGACAAATACTTCAGATACACTTAATGCTCCCCTGATTAAACGGACATAGATTTCACAATAGTTATGCTGAATAGCCATTTTATTTAAACCAACCATCACAATATATATTTTTCTATAGCTACCTCATACCATGACCTTTCAGTACACAGAGTTTGTTATATTTATTTATAAAAAAAAAAAAAAAGTATGTAAATTGATTAATACAAATCTATGAAACATTTAGCACAATTGGCTACCCACTCTGCAACTTCTTATGATGCCATGTATCTTTACTTATACCTGTTACTTTTCCCCCCTTCTGGCACATTAGCTGCCTGGTAACATCATCTTATGCCTTTGATTGCCAATGCCTTGCCAGTCATCAGACAATATATTTTCTCATACTCCTTCTAAGAACACCCTATCCTCACACTTATGACTGTTTCACTTTCGCGTAAATTGTCCTCACTGTCTTTTTCATCTTATACAACACGGCCCACATTCAGGTCTAGCCTGCTTCCTATTAAGCTAGCTGTCACTCTCCTCATAGCGGTCTGCAGTAATTTAGGAAGATTTCTCCTTGTAAACCTGCAACTCCCTAACTTTCTCTCCTCTTGTATCTGACATTTTCCATATTCACTTATCTCCTCTCCTGACCTTTTATTCCTACTGCTCATTGCCCAGCTACATATCTGCAAATGCTTTCTCTTATCTATTTTTTAAAGCCTTCCTAGGTTTATTATATCCAGGATCCTATAATCTTACCTGGTCTCTTTGAAATATCTTATGCCTTGACCTTGTACTAGATACACTCACTACTAAGCTTGCCAATAATCAAACAATTTTACTAGACACCCCATTTCATGATGTAGGTAGTAGGCAGCACATAAAGAGTAGCCCTGGTGCCCACAGACTTTATTTGCTTCACTATTTCTCACGGCTGAATGCCTTGCAAGGCTGGGATTACACAAACGGTTTATCTACACACACACACAGGTGCTCAGTGAAACATGCTGGATCTGGAAGCCCTAACATCCATTTCAAATGACCCTTTCTGTCACCCATTCCTCCCTCTGTTTACCACATGTCCTAATCTGTCATCCTAGATCCCAGTCGGTCACTGCAGGTGCCTCTCTGTCACCCCATGCCCCTCTCTCTGTTTATCGTATGTCCTAATCTGTCACCACAGGTGCCTGTCACTCCATGCCCCTCTCTGTCACCCCATGCCCCTCTCGCTGTTTACCGTATGTCCTAATCTGCTGTCACCACAGGTGCCTTTGTCCCCCCATGCCCCTCTCTGTTGCCCCCATATCCTAATCTGTCACCCCATGCCCCTCTGTTGCCCCCATATCCTAACCTGTCACCCCATGCCCCTCTCTGTTGCCCCCATATCCTAATCTGTCACCCCATGCCCCTCTGTTGCCCCATATCCTAACCTGTCACCCCATGCTGTTGCCCCCATATCCTAATCTGTCACCCCATGCCCCTCTGTTGCCCCCCATATACTAATCTGTCACCCCATGCCCTCTGTTGCCCCTATATACTAATCTGTCACCCCATGCCCCTCTCTGTTGCCCCCATATCCTAATCTGTCACCCCATGCCCCTCTGTTGGATATCCTAACCTGTCACCCCATGCCCCTCTGTTGCCCCATATATACTAACCTGTCGTGTGCCCCTCTGTTGCCCCATATACTAACCTGTCACCCCATGCCCCTCTGTTGTCCCCATATGCTCCTCTCTGTCACTCCATCCCCCTCTCTGTGTCCCCCCATCCCCCAATCTGTTACCTGCCTGCTACATCCCAGACTCTCCTTCCCCCACACTGAGGCCCTCCCTCCTTTCCCTGACCCATTGTTTGTATCCCCGGCCCGTGTTATTACCTATACTGGTTCCCCGGGCGCCTTCCCTGCGTATCTTCCTCCACAAAACTCTTCTCTACAACAACTTCGACCCTCTCTTCCGGGAACGCACGCGTCACTTCCGGCACTGACCCCGCCCCCGGGCACGGGTCTGTGAGTTCCCAGGCTCTAGCAGCCAATCAGGAATTACCAGGGCATTGACCCCGCTGGAGTAAAAAAAAAAAAAGAGTTCTAGGGGGGGCGGGTCCAGCACGCGCAGCTGACAGCCGCCGCAGCCAATAAACAATCTGGACAGCGTAGGTAGGCGGGTTCCCATGGCTTACTGACAGGGGTTCCAGCCAATGAGACTTCTTGTAGGCGGAGTTCCCTGCACTTGTTCTCTCAGCCGGGCTGTAAACTGCGTCACTGGTGATTTGGCTGCGTGAGTGAGTGAGTGAGTGAGTGAGTGAGTGAGTGAGTGAGTGAGTGAGTGAGTGAGTGAGTGAGTGAGTGAGTGAGTGAGTGAGTGAGTTTGTTTGTGTGTGTGTGCTGGGTGCAGAGTGTGGGTGCTGGGTGCAGTGTGTGTGGGTGCAGTGTGTGGGTGCTGGGTGCAGTGTGCGCTGTGTGTGCAGTGGATGTGCAGTGTGTGAGTGTGTGTGTGTGTGTGTGTGTGTGCTGTGTACTGTTATCACTGTTACAGTAACACAGATATAGGACTAGTGTGAACACTGTAATCCTGTCAGAGAGACTGTCAGTGTTATTCACTAAGCCAGGAAGTGACCTGAGAATTGTAATTTAGGTCCAAAGTGAACTAATAAATGTCCCCAGTAATTTTCACACCAGGAATTTTGTGTAAAATGTGCAATTCTCCAATTAATCACTAGGGTAGCTGTGAGAGATGCACACTATTCATACAGACACACTCACACAAACATGCCTTTTATTTATTTCCTTCCTTAAGGGATAAATCCAGCCTTCCTACCTTGGTCCTCAAACTCCGCCACTCCAGATGTTGCTGAACTACAACTCCCATGATTCTCTGGCTATCTACGTAATTCAAAGAATCGTGGGAGTTGTAGTTCTGCAACATCTGGTGGCAGGAGTTTGAGGACCCCAGCCCTACGCGGTGGATAGTGGGAGCTGCTGGGTTCTCTGTGCTCTTCCCAGAGGGCTTACACCCAGAGCCCAGCTCACATCACTGCCCGCTGTGTGAGGGAGCTGTGCAGGAAGAGTACAGAAAGTACATTGCTCCCTCACCACCGCTGCTACCACTACCAGGTATATTTGGGCAGAGTAGGCAACCCATAATTGGGTAGACAGGCGCCTAACCTGCCAATGTGCGAGTGTCAGGATCACTGACCTCTCCTCTGACTCCCCCTGCATTCTCTGCGACGCTGAACGCTCGCAAGTCGCAGGGTTTACAGGTTACTTCATCAGCACTTAGAAAAATTCTACCAGTCTTAAAAAATGTCAATTCTAATACTATATCTTCCAATGCCTTAATTGATTCAGGGGTAGCAGAAAACTTTACTGATCATCATTTTGTCAGTTCTTCCACTTTACCTCTTATCCAAAAAGCAACCCCCTTGGCCGTTGAGGCCATACATGGTAGAACATTATCTGAACCACAAATTACATGAGACACAAGAATTGCGCATGTCTCTAAGAGCATTTCACATCTAAAATATAATTAGAAATTTTTCAAATTATTGTCTTCTCCCTCTTGAGCTATGGTGTTAGGTTTCCCTTGGCTGGCACAACATGATGTCATGAGGGCAAAGGGTGTCATGAGAAATACCTTACACCAGTGCATCCTGTTAACATTCTAAATTTTCCTACAGCTGGTCCTTGGTCCACTTCCATTCCTCCACAGTATGCTGATGTATGGGAAGTATTTGACAAGAAAGAGGCTGGTAGGTTACCTCCGCATCAACCTTACAATTGTGCGATAGGTCTACTTTCCGACACTATGCCACCTAAAGGAAGAGCCTATCCGCTCTCAGTAAAGGAAAATTAGATCATGAAGAGATATATAAGGGAATCACTGACTAAGGATTTCATAAAAAGATCTTTGTCTCCATCTGGAGCGGGATTCTTTTGTGTCTTGAAAAAAGAGAGGGATTTGAGATCGTTCATTGAGTCATTTGATCACCTTAAAGGTTCAAAGATTTTCATTAAATGTCATCTGAGAGGGGCTTATAACTTAGTGAGAATAAGAGAAGGAGATGAGTGGAAGACTGCCTTTAATACTCGTAGCGGGCATTACAAATATTTAGTCATGCCATTTGGACTATGTAGTGCTCTGGCAGTTTTCCAGGACCATATCAATTATGTACTACGTGATATACTACCCATATGTGCAAGAATATATCTGGATGATATTTTGATTCATTCTTCTGACCTCCACTCTCATCACCAAAAGGTCAGAATGGTATAGACTAGGCTCCTAAACAATGAGTGGTACTGTAAATTAGAGAAATGCCTCTTTGACCAAAAGGCAGTTCAATTCCTGGGATATGTGATATCTGAAACCTGGTTTAGCATGGATCCAAGACATGTGCAATTCGTTGCGGTTTTGGATGAATTTCGGCAATTCGGACATTCAGATGCTTCCTAAGTGCCAAATTTCGGAAGTGCCGAATTTCGGATGGGCCGAACCAAAGTACCACCTTTCGGAAGTGCCAAAGTGCTTTCGGATTTCTGAAAAATGACAAAACAGGAGAGGGAGGGAAAATTAAGGGAATGATGACAGGAATCTAACCTAACCCCAACCTTAACCCTACTCCTAACCCTAGTAGAGTTAGGGGTAGGGTTAGTGGTTAGATTAGGAGTAGGAGTATGGTATTAACAGACCACAAAAATCAATCTCATATTTCCGAAGTCAAGCATCTATCTTCTAGACAGGCTCATTGGTTATTATTCTTCTCATGTTATAATTTTGTGATCACTTACAGACCCGAGTATCGTAGTACCAAAGCAGATCCTTGGTCCAGACGGTTTGAACCTATGGAGGTGGTTGACAAGATCCCAGAGCCCATCGTACCACCCCTAACATTGTTGCACCCACACGTGTCACTGTATCCTCAGAATTGTTTAACAGGTTAAATTCATACTAAGATCAAAAACCCTTTGTAAGTCTCCCTGATAAAAATGTACATTTTGGAAAAAGACAGACTGAATATTTTATCATTGAATCACAAAACTAAACCTAATAAAAATACAATAAAAAAAGTGCAAGAAAATATGTGCAAATAAAATCAAAACATTAATTTAAAGGATCACTACCGTGTTTCCCCTAAAATAAACCCTACCCCGAAAATAAGCCCTAGTCGGATTTTCGGGGTGGGCTGCAATATAAGCCCTACCCCGAAAATAAGACCTAGGCATTGTACCTTTGCGGCGAGACTTCCTTCTTCTGCTGTAGGAGGAGCGTCGCGCAACGTGATGACGCCATTTTGCAGCGCCGTCAGTCTGCCTTCACGGATCTTCAGCGGAAGGATCCATTTCCGGGCGGTGAGGCTCCCAGTGGAATCCTTGAAATGTGAGTATATTTTATGTCTGGGATTAATTGAATTAATTAAAGGGGGTGGGGGGGGTGAATTAAAGGGGGGGTGAATTAAAGGGGGGGTGAATTAATTAAAGGGTGGGCTGGTTAATTAGAGGGGGGTGAATTAATTAAAGGGGTGGTGAATTAATTAAAGGGTGGGCTGGTTAATTAGAGGGGGTGAATTAATTAAAGGGGTGGTGAATTAATTAAAGGGGTGGTGAATTAATTAGAGGGGGTGAATTAATTAAAGGGTGGGCTGGATTAATTAGAGGGGGGTGAATTAATTAAAGGGGGTGAATTAATTAAAGGGTGGGCTGGATTAATTAGAGGGGGTGAATTAATTAAAGGGGGGTGGATTAATTAAAGGGGGGTGGATTTATTAAAGGGGGTGGATTAATTAGAAAAGTTGTTTAAATATTGTTCAATGTACATACCGGTACCGTAAATAAATAAGCCCTACCCTGAAAATAAGCCCTAGTGTGTTTTTTGTGACTAAAATTAATATAAGACCCGGTCTTATTTTCGGAGAAACACGGTATAGGGTCAGGAACACAAACTTGCCTAATTCCCTATAGTGTTAAAACCACCATCTAGCCTCCCTGGGCCCCTCATGCCTCCCTAAAAATAGCAAAATCTTGCTTTTATTCAAGCCTGAAGCTGTAGCTCTGCATGCTGTTTGACTCAGAATAGTCAATAGTCAAAACTTGTCTGATGACATCATCAGAAGTGGTAGCCTGATCCAATTACAGTGTTTCCCCATAGGATTGGCTGAGACCGACAAAGAGGCAGATCAGGGGCAGAGCCAGCACAATTCAAACACAGCCCTGGCCAATCAGCATCTCCTCATAGAGATGAATTGAATCAATGAATCTCTATCAGAAAAGTTCAGTGTCTGCATGCAGAGGGAGGAGATACTGAATCACAGGATGCATTTTAGGCAGCCATGACCCAGGAAGGATCTCTAACAGCCATCTGAGGAGTGGCCAGTGAAGTTATCACTAGGCTGTAATGTAAACACTGCATTTTCTCTGAAACAAGCAATGTTTATAGCAAAAAGCCTGAAGGTAATGATTCTACTCACCAGAACAAATTCAATAAGCTGTAGTTGTTCTGGTGACTATAGTGTCCCTTTAAAAACAGTAGTAAATATTAGCTGCTAGACATATGAAGGTTATTCCCAAACCTTTAAAATCGAATGTAGCAAAAAAATGTCAGTACTGGAAAATAAACCCCTAAATGTTGTACATTAGGGGATTATAGATCAATATTACAATATTACTGTCAAAAAGTCAGTAATATTGATCTATATTCCCTTAATGTTCAACATTTAGGGGTTTATTTTCCAGCACTGACATTTTTTTGCTACACAAAACTAAACCTGCTGGACATCTGGTATTAATAAAACATACAAGTCTATTTCACAATTATTCTGGTGGCCTTCATTGAAAAGGGAAGTTGTTGAGTTCATTCAAGCATGTACTGCTTGTACCCAGTTTAAATCAGTTTCTCATAGGCCAGCTGGTTTACTCATGCCATTACCCAGTCCGAAAATGCGCTGGAC
Source organism: Pelobates cultripes (assembly GCA_933207985.1). Classification (NCBI taxonomy): domain Eukaryota; kingdom Metazoa; phylum Chordata; class Amphibia; order Anura; family Pelobatidae; genus Pelobates; species Pelobates cultripes. The sequence continues at coordinate 27,463,554 of OW240921.1, read as the reverse complement.
ACACCTGTCCATTGACATCATTGTTGAGTTACCTCCTTACCCAATGCCAAACTCTTGGTCAAAATATATGCTAAGGAGATATGCAGGTTACATGGAATCCCTTTAGAAATCATATCCCTTTTTGTTTGTTTTTGTGTGTGTTAGTTATTCACTAAAATGAGGATCCAAAGTGAATTCAAAAAGAATTTCACATTTTTAGAAGTAGTCGAAATGGAAGCATAACTGAGAATTTTTTTCTGTTCGTCTATTTTTATCTTAAAGGTGAAATTCACTTTGAATTCACCTTGAATTCTCTCTTTAGTTAAAGGGAATCTCCAATGCCAGGAAAACATATCCATTTTCCTGGCACTGCAGGACACTGCAGTGCCCCTCTCCCTCCTACCCCCCATCCCATGTTGCTAAAGGGGTTAAAACCCCAGCAGTGACTTATCTGAATCCAGCGCCGATGTCCGTCGGCGCTGGGTCAGGCTCCGCCCACACTCCTCGCCTGCCGACGTCAGTCTTCCGGGGGAGACGAAATGCGCATGCGCGGCAATGGCCACATGCGCATTAGACCTCCCCATAGGAATTCATTGTTTAATGCTTTCCTATGGGGATTCTGGCGACGCTGGTGGTCCTCATGCATAGCGTGAGGACGTCCAGCGTCGTTTAAAACACTTTTCGTTTTCTAAGAACACGTTAGTCCCTCTGGTGGCTGTCTGATAGACAGCAACTAGAGGAGGACTTAACCCTGCAAGGTAATTATTGCAGTTTATAAAAACTGCAATAACTGCACTTGCAGGGTTAAGGGTGGTGGGAGTAGGCACCAAGACCACTCCAATGGACAGAAGTGGTCTGGGCGCCTGGAGAGTCCCTTTAACAACCCTGCTTGTGTGAGCACCCCTTTGTTGATTAGGGGAGGTTGGTCAATGGACTCCATGGTAAGTGGAGAAACTCACGAAGCCAATTAGCAGAAAGCAAACACGGTTTCTGTGTTGAACAGCTAATATCCGTAAATAACATATACTTTGAAAGCTTCTTTTCATTCCCTCCTCCCCCACCCCACCCCTCTTCCCACTTGATTCACTACATTTCAAATGGACAAAAACAGACAGACACTTTCATTTTAGTACTAATGCAACTAAAATGTAATTAAGAACAAGAACAATGCATCTTATTTACACAGACTGATTTCTAAACCCATTTATTGTAGTTTAGAGACACATTACTGGGAGTATTATTACTGTGGAACTCTGTTATATACTCAGACAAACCAACATTACAGAGCTCCTACAAAAGAGGGACATTATAATAGAGAAGAGGGACAGAGGGATTTTGGGCCAACATAGGGGCTGTCCCTCCTATATAGGGACAGTTGGGAGATATGTCACCATTTTCTAGAACATGCAAACTTTTACTATTTTTCTTTCCTCACAGCTTTGGCAGTTGAGTGTTTCGGATTCCTCTCTTTGGGTTGTCACACAAGCAGAACATTTCACAGAGTAAATTTAAGGCAGCATACGTGAAGAATAACACAGATTATTACCACAAATGTATTTCTCATTAATACTAGCGCAAACAGCCAGTTGTTAAACAGCCAGCATTAAACATGGAAAGATAAAAACCTATTTAGCATGTGTTGGGACAGCAACATACCACACAGGCGTTCTAAGCTAGTGACTATCCCTGAAAAACTAGGATAGCTGTCAGGAATCTGGAGGCCCTGGAATGCACACTTCCTGACTATATAAACATTTGTATAAAAAAAAAAAAGTAAAAAATTGGGCTGATATAATGCATGTGCGAACAATTACATTCAGTCGCTGTCTGTTCCCTCACAACATGGTAGTAGCTGCAGAATGGCTCCTATTTCTTTCCACCAATCTCCACATCTTGATGGTGTCTACTTCCAAAACCAGCAATTTGACGTTTGTGGCCACAGTGAGTAATCTTGATTATATTAAATCTGGACTAACAGGCTAACAGGGTTATTCACTAAAAAGACAATTTAAAGTGAATTTATAGAGAATTTCAAATTTAAGGACAAAATAGTGGAATTGAAAAAAAATCTCCAATTCTCAAATTCAGCTGTGCTTCCGGTTCGCAACTTTTTGAATTTGAAATTCACATTGAATTCTCACTTTGGTGAATAACCCTGTAAATGTTGTCAAGACCGTCAGTATTATTTTCTAATTTGAGAACTCAAAGTGAATGTAATTTATAAGGCCAGAGCAGCTGAACTGAAAACTTAGTTCAATTGGAGCATTTTTCCAAGTCAGCTATTTTGTCCTTAAATTAAAAAATTATCTTTCAATTCTCGCTTTAGCAAATAAACCGTGATCATTTTTTTTCCACAATGCAAAATAATATCCCCACACAACACCAGACAAACTCATGCAGAAGTTCCATGCCTTTCTCTCCTTACTTTGTTTGTTATAGCTGTAGATATATAAACGCCTAGTCCTGTGAGGTCTCCTTAAGACCCTGTACCAGTATCAGATAGTATAGAGTATTTAGGCACAGTATGTGCATGCAAGTAACTTGACCAACTGTATCATAACAAAGCTACTTTGCCATACCTTTCTATAACAAGAAGAAAAAACAACACACATTACTTAAAAACATAGGTATATTAATTATGGACACAATTTCATTGTGGGCAAAAGGAGTAGAAAGTGAAAAAGAAAAGTAAGAATAATAAAAGAAGATCTCAGCGAGTGTGGAGATTGGGGGAAAATTGTCTTTTCCGTCGTTACTTGTTAGTCACACAAAGTCATCAACATAATTATTTCACGATAAAGCCCTTTAACAATAAAGAAACACTCTAGCATTCGGAATACCAATGTCTATTCCTAACGCTATATTGTCCCCCTCGCCTTATTTCACTTATCTCTTTCCAGCACCGAGACCTCCTTAGCCCTGGATAGGTGTTCTCCTCCTGCGATGCCTCGGTGATGGTTGCGCACATTTAAGCTTAAACATAGGAAAGCATTAAATCCATGCTTGCCTATGGAGAATTTGAAAACATTAGACATACTCATGCAAGGTATGAGGACTTCCACTGTCGTTTTACAGAATAAAAATCTGTTTGGGACCAGGAAATGTCTCTATTGGATGTCTGGCTGGCAGTTACTAGAAGATGACTTAATCTGCAATAGAAACATGGAAAATATTTTCGTTTTCAAGGTTAAACAGACAGGAACACTGCACCCAGAACACTATAAATAGATGAAGTGGTCTGGGTATCAATAGTGTCCCTTTAACCAGCAGAGCTTCCATGTCAAAGAGCCTCACTGCATCATCTACCTGTTAATTCCAGGAAACTTCAGGATTTGCAGGTGAATGCCATGAGGTCCGTTGGTGCCAATAAATGAACAGTTAGTGTATCACTGGTGTCTTCTTGCTAGATCAACCTGGTTCACCCGCCTTAGAAACTTTACCTTTCACCTTAAAAACATTTATTTTTGCATAAAGAGAACACATTTAGTTAAATGACCTAAGTCACCATAGTCCTAAGGCCTATTTTTGAGCCTGACATGATAAATATTACCAATATAGGGCTTCACAAACCCATGTTCTGGTCTTGTTTATAAATTACACAAAATTAACAAGCAAGCGTAAGTGTATATTTATGAACTTTCAAAGATAGATCCATTAAATTTACCTTCAGAGATTATAGTTTGCGGCTTTTAGTTATCTGCATTTTTAACTTACCTCTTTATACCGTCACCTCATATTTATGTGTATTTTGCATAAAATACTGTATAATCATTCTCTAAACTATCTAGCACTTTCCTACTGTCAACTCACACCATATCCTGCCAGGGGTAGATATTGGGCAAAGTTAAAGAAAAACCGAACAACATATTAATTTTCAAGAACCAAAAAGGCACTAACCCATTCTTTGTCTTCAACATAACAACTTATGCCTTTATTAAACGCTGTTGTACTAGTCCACTACTCCATACTAATTCTTCTTGACCTCTCTGCTGCCTTTGACACTGTTGATCATGCTCCCTTTCTTCAAACTCTTCAATAACTCGGTCTCTGTGACTCTGTCCTTTCATGGTTTTTCTCTTATCTCTCCCAATGCTCATTCAGTGCCTCTAATGATACCTCCTCCCTTCGTCCTGCCTCTGTTAGAGTCCCCCAAGGCTCTGCCCTTGGTCCCCTTCTATTTTCTCTTGCTCTCTTTGCCTCTCTTGGCAAACTTATTACCTTATTTGGATTACCTGTACGCTAATGACACCCAGATATATCTCTCCTCCCCGGACCTCTCCCTTGCAGTCCTGTAACATGTCACTGCTTGCCTTTCTTACATCTCTGACTGGATTTCCTCCCTCTTTCTAAAACTCAATCTTTCTAAAACGGAGCTCCTTTTTTTCCCTCCTCTTAAAGGACCACTCTAGGCACCCAGACCACTTCAGCTTAATGAAGGGGTCTGGGTGCCAGGTCCAGCTAGGCTTAACCCATTCTTTTATAAACATAGCAGTTTCAGAGAAACTGCTATGTTTATGAATGGGTTAAGCCTTCCCCCAAAGCCTCTAGCAGCTGTCTCATTGACAGCCGCTAGAGGCGCTTTTGCGTGATTCTCACTGTGAAAATCACAGTGAGAGCACGCAAGCGTCCATAGGAAAGCATTGATAATGCTTTCCTATGTGACCGGCTGAATGCGCGCGCAGCTCTTGACGCGCGTGCGCATTCAGCCGACGGGGAGGATCGGAGGCGGAGAGGAGGAGGAGAGCTCCCCGCCCGGCGCTGGAAAAAGTTAAGATTTAACCCCTTTCCCCCTTCCAGAGCCGGGCGGGATGGGGTCCCTGAGGGTGGGGGCACCCTCAGGGCACTATAGTGCCAGGAAAACAAGTATGTTTTCCTGGCACTATAGTGGTCCTTTAATACTGATCCTCCTCTTTCGCTCTTTTGTCAGGATTACTGTTTGACTCAGCACGTAGAACTGTATAGCACAGATGGCAAATAAGTAACGTATTACCGGTCCTTAGAATGGCCAGATTTAACGTACATAGAATAGTCAAAAATACTAGCCGAGGTCAGGGAACACAGAAAGGGATGCAGCGATGAGGAAAGCCAGGATTCAGGATACCAGAATATAGAGAAGTCAAAAAACAAAGCCAAAGTCAAAAACCAGGTAGAAAACTATTAACAGGAACGCGCTCTCGGACAACCACAAGGGAAACCACGACAGGGCACTGAGCAGGATGAGAACTGGGCCTAAAAGTCAGTTACCAGGTTTCATTTGCATAATTGCTGCTCAGCATTAACCCTTCTGTGGATTAGGTTGCTGCTCGGCACAACTTTTCCAGTGTGGACAGTAAATGTCATTAACCACATTTTTATAAGCGGATGAATACGTGACACTTTTTAAGTCTGCCACCAGACTAATTTTCCTCTCCAGTCGCTCCTCTCACACTTCACCCCTCTGTCAGTCCTTACATTGGCTTCCTGTATGCTATAGGAGTCAATTCAAAGTACTAATCGATACCTATAAAGCACTGAACAATTCTAGCCCCTCATATCTCACAGATCCATAGGCATGTCCCTTCTCGGTCTCTCAGCTCTGTCCATGACCTTCTCTTGTCTGCTGCTCGCACCCACACGGCCTACTCACGCTTGTAGGACTTCTCACGAGCAGCTCCCTTCCTATGGAATAGCTTGCCTTCCACCATCAGACTCTCCTCTAGTCTTCAATTGTTTAAAAAGTGCCTTAAAACCCATCTCTTTAAGAAAGCTTATGACCTCCCAAAGTAACCCTTACCTTACATACCTGTCCCTTGTTCTCTCCTTAAGGGCAGCACTCTACTCTCTACTCCAGCTCTGCTTCACTCCCACCTTATTTGCTTGCGATCTCCTGTCCTTTTGTGTTTTATACCCCACCACCAATAGACGGCAAGATCGTTTGAGCAGGGTCCTCTTCAACCTATAGTTCCTGTAAGTTTTTTGTAATGGCCCTATTTATAGTTAACCCCCCACCCCCTTATAATATTGTAAAGCACTACAGAATCTGTTGGCGGTATATAAATGGCAATAATAATAATAATAAAAGTCCTTAATATTATGGAGTAAGATACTGCATATTCTTTAGTGAGTAAATCAACAAGTTGTTTGAGAGTTGAAGGTGGTGAAACTCTGTGTTTATGGGTGTTCCCCTATTTGATCCCAAAGATTAAGCCACCCATGCTCCACAAAATTGGAACCGCCAGAACATATTGCTAAATTCCTACCTATGCATATCTACAAACCCTTATCTAAGGAAACAAGCAATAAGCTGAGAGCAGGGTGTACCCGTCCCATAGACCTGGACCAAGCTTGAAAGACCACTGAGATCGACCCCCAGATTACCCAAATTATAGTTAAATTTGTTGGAAGCCTAGAAATAGTCTCAAGTTCTCTTTAATATATACCTAAGACAAGCTCTTGGATTCTATGGGGCCATTAGATAGGTTTTACAAACTGCTAGAGGCTGCTCAATCTGGAGTGTAACAGCTCGATTTTGATGTTGCCAAAGACTGTATGTAAGTTGTGTAATGCCAACACGGCTTTGGCCACGGTGCTTAGGAAGGCAATCCTACTAAAATTAGAGCCTAAACTGGTCAATATGGCCTTAAATAAACCAGGGGTTCCCGCTATGGCTATTTTATTTGGAGAATCTTTTATCAAGATTTAGAAGCTTTTTGGGAGCCGTCTGTACAGCCTAACTACCCTTTCTTCCCATCCATGTGTGGAGGGCAGACTGGCTTGTTTTGCTCATGTGTGGCCATTGATAAGCTCTGATTTATGGATGTTAGATACAGTTCTAGCATACTGCTTGAAACTGATTTCTTGTTCTCTTCAGGTATCGTCTCTTTGTGGTTTCCCAACAAGTTGAGGTCCTGATGATGTCTAAGATATCCAAGTTGTTGATTAAAGGAGCTATTCAGGAAGCCCCTTGGGACACCCCAGGTTTTGTGAGCAACCTCTTCATAGTTTAAAAAAAAAAAAAGCAGCCGAATTCGCCCAGTGATCAACTTGAAACCCCTGAATGCTTTTCTTTAATACCACCATTTCGAGATGGAAGACATTCATTGTCTTTGTGACCTCCTCCTACCGTCGGATTGAATGGCCGAGCTGGATCTCAAAGACACATACCTTGCAATTCCGATTGCACTTGATTACAGAGATTTCCTACAATTCACATGGAGAGACAAAAGAAAGGAAATTCACTTTCCTACCCTTCAGCTTCTCTTCAGCCACATGATGCTTTACCATCATGAAACCAGTGGTGGAGTTCCTTCAAAGTCAGGGTGTCTGTTGGATCATTTATCTAAACAACATTCCCCTCCTCTCACAATCTGTAGATCTTACTGGAAGATCAGACTCCTCCAAAACATAGGTTTCCTTATAAATTGGAAAAAAAATCCATTCTCGGACCTTCCCATACCATAGAATGTCTGGGATTTTAAGCATCAAATGTTACATCTACCGACAGACAAGGTCAAGTCCATCAAAATGGAAATCAGGCGCTTTCACTACCGAGAACATCTCTACCTCTGATATCTAGGTTGCATTATCGGCCATCTAACGTCGTCATTCCAAGCCATTTTTTCGGGTTGGTTACATTACCATAGCCTACAATGTCTCAATGCCTCATATCTCTGAGCAAGTCATTTTTACGAGGCTCAGATATCATTAGATAGAAAGGCCAAGGAAGAGTTGTTTTGCTGGCTGTCCCACATGGATGAGGGGAACGGCAGGGCCATATTTGGCTCGACATCCGACGTCATCGTAGAGTCCGACGCCTGTTTACACCATTGGGGTGCGGGCTGTTGGGGCATTCTACAAGTGGAATATGATCTGTAAATGAATTATTTTCTACACATCGAGACATAGAGCTGTAGGTGGGATCATTTGCCATTTGAAGAATCTCCCTACTGACAGCCTCTTGTTCAATCCTGCTCAAGATGGACAATGTGTCGGCTGTCTGGTACATAAATCATCTGGGAGGCACAAGGTCAAGGACCTTGGAGGTGCTTGCTCGAGATTTATGGCATTATTGCATCTTACACAATATTTCAATAGTGGCTGAACACATTCCAGGACTGTCCAACAGTGCGGCAGACTGGAACTCACGATACCTCAGTGATTCCGGAGACTGGCATCTGCATCAACCCCTGTGTCTCAGCATCACTCATCTTTGGGGCCCATTGGTTATCTACCTCTTTGCCTTCCACTTAAACACTCATCTTCCACAATTCTTCAGCTGGAGACCAGATCCAGATCCAGATTCCCAAGCTGTGGATGCCTTTCTACAAGATTGGACTCTGGCAGAGCAATGTGCATTTCCTCCATTCTGGCATATTTCAAAAATTCTCCTATACCCCCACCTTTGGGGGACTTCTCTGGTACTGATCACACCCTTGTGGTGATCTCAACCATGATCTACCTGTCCTCTCCTGATCTCTCCCCGTCCCTCTTGACTAGTGTCTCTGACTGCCTCTCTGCTGTTTCTAACTGGATGGCTACCCACTTCCTTAAACTAAACTTGACCAAAACTGAAATTCTGGTCTTTCCTCCCTCCTGTGTCTGTCTCCCTCCAAGTCAACGGTGCTACCATCAGCTCCACCACGCATACCTGTCCCTTGCTCTCTCCTAAAGGGCTCGCTTCCTAGGTGTTCTCTTTGACTCCAACCTCTCCTTCAAGCCTCATGTTCAATCTATCGCCAAATCCTGTCATTTCCATCTCAAAAACATTGTGCGCATCCGCCCCTACTTAACGCCAGATACGACTAAGGTGTTGGTCCATTCCACTGTCCTTTCTCGCCTTAACTACTGTAATGCGCTTTTCAGTGGTCTTACGTGCTCCCAACTAGCACCGTTACAGTCCATAATGAATGCGGCGGCGAGGCTCATCTTCCTGTCCGTCCACACCTCCCATGCCTCACCCTTTTGTCAGTCCCTACATTGGCTTCCTATAAAATATAGAGCTCAATTTAAAATTCTGGTTCTTGCTTTCAAATCTCTACATAATGCTGCTACCACCTATCTATCCTCCATTATACACAAGTATGTCCCGTCTAGGCCCTTACGATCTGCTGAAGACTTATGTCTATCGTCTGTCCGTACTCCCACCTCTGATGCTCGCCTTCAAGATTTCTCGAGGGCTGCACTGTTCCTGTGGAACTCACTTCTCTCCTCCGTTAGATGCTCACCCAGTCTCCACTCCTTTAAAAAATCGTTAAAAACCCACTTCTTCATAAAAGCGTATCAATGAAACTGTTAGTAGCTCCTGACTGATTCCTCTTCTGCAACTGTCACTAGTCTAATACTATCCTTACCTTTTTGTGTCATTTTACCCCACTCCCTCTAAGCTAATTGAGCAGGGCCCTCAACCCCTCTGTTCCTGTGTGTCCAACTTGTCTGGTTACAACTACATGTCTGTTCGTCCACCCATTGTAAAGCGCTGCGGAATTTGACAGCGCTCTATAAATATCATAATAATAATGGTTCCCTCATCTTCTAGAGATGTTCATAGACCTTCCCGGATTGCTGCTAAATATACCTGCAATCCTCATACCTGCGATCCTTGTAGTTGCTTATTTATTTTGGGAAAAAATAATAAAATTACACCAGGCACAGGCAGTAATAAAAATAATATACAAGGAATATAAATCCAAATACAGGCAAGACAATTGAATGGTGACACCACTAAGCAAGACAGTACACTTTTTCACCCTCATAGTTACAGATGACTTTCAGTGTTTGATTTAGTGATGCAAACTGCTGTTTATATTCACAAAAAAACATCTGCAAGGCACAAATACTATTCTCAAGGACTCTGTGGCTACAGTGTCTGCGGAAAGGTGCTGAGCACAGCAGGGAAAATTCACTGTGATCATAAGCACTTTCCAAGTCTATTATTAGCTGCATGCCCAAGGCCAATTCTGCAATACTATTCAGGGCAGGTGTCCTTTTTTAAAAGCAATCTTCTCGATCTTCATTTTTTTTCTATAGTTTCTGTCTTGCATTAGCTCGTTGGACATCAGCTGTATTTACTTATTAAACGAATTTCCAGGCAGAATGCATTAAAATATAGAGTGTGGACGGTACAATGCTACCAGTCTTCCCAACCATTCTGACACACAGAGGGACTAGAAAAAGGGAGTAAAAGACACACAAATGGGCAGGTGGCGAAAGACATACACTAAAGGGGCTGGGGGAGGGATAATAGACACACAGAGGTGCAGGGGAAGGGGAACAAGAGACACAAACAGGATGGGGGCAAGTGATACACAGAGTGAATGGGGGAAGTAAGAGACACACAAAGAGGTTGGATAAAGCAAGAAACACATAGAGGGGCTGGGGGAAGTAAGAAGCACACAAATGGACTGGGCAGAAGCAAGTAACACACAAAGGGTCTGTGAGGAAGTAAGAGACACATAAAGGTGGGGAAGACACACAGAGGAAAATGGGGGATAAGGCACACTAAAAGGGATAACACATTGAAAAGAGGCAATAAGAAACACAAAAGCAGATAAGAAATTTAATTTAATATGGGGGGGGGGGTTAAATGACACACAGGTGAAGATGCTTTTTTGGGGAGGGGCGGCAAATGCACCTTTCCCTGTGTAGCCAAAAATCCTTCCATGAGCCATGTTTCAGAGTACTAGGACCCTGGAGAGGGCACTGATATGGTACTCCCTTCAGAGTGAGCCTCAGTGGACCAGCTTGTTAGATTGACAAGCTGCCATCCTTGCATTCACGCTAGGCTGATCTGCCAGTTTATCAGACGTAGAGTCAGAGTTGCTTCCCATTTAACCCCCTCCCACGATGTACCAATTCTTTGGATGCTAGTGTTGGGAAGTATGCGCTGCACAAGATAGCTATATGAGTTTGATTAAATGCTATATCAGATTTGATGGTATTGATGGCAATGGTTAGTTAATGATCTGTGATAAACACTAAGATAAACCACCACACTTACGGCAGCAGTAGCTTAGTATCCAACAGCTTAAAATACATAGTAAAAACAAAGAGAAAGTTACCTGCGCTCCATATAGAAGCCCTATAAAGGGTTAAATGTGAAAGGGTTTATAAGATACCCCTTCCTGTCTTGCTGGAGATTCTTGGCTGATGTCAGCATATCTAATGGCTAGAGTAGGACTCACCTATTGAGGCTTGCCTTGACGTGGCAGGTGAGCTTATATATTCAAATGGCCATTGGAATAAAACTAAAGAGCCTCCATTTTGTTTAAATGTACATGGGGATTTAGGCCAGAGCGCAGGTAACGTTCTCTTTGTTTTTTTACAATGATCTGTGATAACTGGAAGAGATGTAACTACAAACCACGGGACCCCGGTGCAAATAATTTCCTAGCCCCCCCCCCCCATTAATCTCATTCCCCTCTCCAGGCCAACCATATGTCTCATTCCCTCCATACAGCCCCTCCATGTGTCTTATTCCCCCCAGATCCCCATATGTTTCATTCCCTCCCACCCAAAGCCCCTCCCCGTGTCTCATTCCCTCCCTTTCATATGTCCGTTCTTCCCTCTCTCCCCCTCCCCTTTCCTCCCTCTCTCTCCCCCTCCTGTACCTGGCACATTCCCGATCTGACAGGAAGTGCTGTCTAAGTGAGCACAGCCTGTCAGACTGCTCGGCCACGCTATGTACAGGCAGGTGGGGAGCAGCACAACACAGATCTCCCATCCTACCAGACACCTGGGAATCGTGGGCCACGAACCGGTGCAACTGTGCACCGGCACCGAATGTATTCCGACAGCCCACGTTCGTAGGGTTCCCCGCTGCGGCCAGGCCCCCTGGAGTGATGGGCCTTGTCGCAACTGCGACCCCTGCAACCATGGTAGGTACGCCACTGCTTGAGAGGCAAGAGTAGCCTTTCAGAGAGCTTCGAATCTGCTAACTGTTTAGTAGATAGGACATATTGCCCCGTGATATGGAGGGTGGGGCATTTAGAAAGTTTCAAACCTCTCTATGGGAGTCAGTGGTGGAACTAATGTAGAGAGGGCCCTGGTGTAAGAAAGGGTTTTGGGTGCCCCTCTAGTGCAAGAGTGGCCAAAAGGTAGATCTCCACCTGTGGTACAACTCCAAAGATACTATACCAGCTGGGGATCTACCATTTGCCCAAGTGCACACCCTGACAGACAGATACATGGACACTGACACACACAGGCACCCTGACACACAGATGCACTCACTGACATGTATACACACACAGATGCAAACCCTGACACACAGATACACACAAACTGACACACACACGCAGACACAAAGATGCACACCCTGACACACAGATGCGCACATTGACTTGTATAGACACACACAGATACACACCCTGGCACAAAGATACATACACACTTACACACACATGTACACTGACAAACAGGCACACAAATGCACATCCTGACACACAGATGTGCACACACACATACACAGATGCACATCCTGAAACACACACATATTGACCTACATAATTACACAGATATACATACATATTAACACACAGAGACACATATATACACACTGACACATACAAGCACAGGCACAAAGATGCACACACTGCCATATACACACCTTGAGACACACACACACACACACACACAATCTGACATAAACACATGAAAGTCATTGTTTATATTTGTAACCACCCTCATATTAACCTCCATTGGCTTTATTTTGTTTTTTAAAAACGTTTAAATGTGATGGCTGGCTAGCAAGGTCAGACCAGCTGGCACATGGTTGCCAAGTGTTCTTTAACTGTCTGCCCGAACGGTGCCAGCAGGCAGATAGTTTGTATTTAAAAATCTGGGTCTGTATTTTAAGCATCTGGGTCCAGACATCAGATGCCTAGTAGTGATCGAGTAGCTTTAAATACAAATGTTTGGGCATACCTGTGGTTTCTTTGAAGAGGCCATCTTTTATTTAGAAGTACAGAAAATGAACAGCGTTTTCTCAAGACTTGACAAATGCACGGGTAGGTGCCGAAATGTTCATTTTCTGTACTCCTGAATTAAAGAATGACTCTTCTAAGAAACCACAGGTGTGCCCAAACATTTGTATTTAAAGGACCACTCTAGGCACCCAAACCACATCAGCTTAATGAAGTGGTCTGGGTGCCAGGTCCTTCTAGGGTTAACCCATTTTTTTAAATAAACATAGCAGTTTCAGAGAAAGGTGGGGGCACCCTCAGGGCACTATAGTGCCAGGAAAACGAGTATGTAATTTGGGAGTTGGGCTTTCCTGCTTGGAGGCACCCTGATGGGAGTGGGTGCACTTCCTCCCCATCTGAAAAGTCTGGTAGTGATCAATCAGGCTGAAATCTAAACAACAGTCCTGCTCTTTCAGAACCAGTACTGCAAAATCCAGACATAGTTAAATAGTGTGAATATAGTGTGAACAATCTCCAGATTTGCAGTATGAATGGTGAATAATATTGAATAACCCTATAAGGGAAACTATAGTGCCAGAAAAACAAAGTTTTCCCCTCCCTGTCACTTACCTCAGTCACTTACCTAAATCCAGCGCCGATGTTCCTGCGTCAGTCGGTGGGGTAGACCTAATGGGCATACGCGGCAATGGCCATGCTCACATTAGTTCTTCCCCCATTGGAAAGCATTATACAATGCTTTTCTAGGGGCTGTTAGGCACCTAACTGACGCTGGACGTCCTCCCCCATCCAGCGTCAGTTAGGTGCCTAACAGCCCTTAGCTTCCTCTAGTGGCTGTCTGGTACCCACCAAGCTAATTATTGCAGTTACTAGCTTTGCAGGGTTAAGGGACCTGGGACTGTTCACCCAGGCCACTTCAATGACATGAAGTGGTCTAGGTGCCTATAGTGTCCCTTTAATGTTTCTGTTTATCTTACTTCAATGCCATGCATGTCCTGTTGCTAGCATGACTGAAATGGATTGTGATTGTGATATCAATGGCTAATTCATTTCATACACATTTAAAAGAAAACACATTTCGAAAAAGGTTAACACAAGTTGCAAGTTATTTTCAGTGTTTTATTTAGTGGTGCAATTTGCAGCGTAGTGATGATTCTCCTTTATACATGTACTCATTATGAAAATAAGGCTTCTGATCTCAAATCACCGTGGGCTATATTCCAATGCTGAGTATCTGTCATGCACATGTGATGATAAAACGAAGAATGTCCATTTTTGGATACTGTGATTGGTATAGATTTACGTAATGTGTATCTGAATCTCTGGATATTCTTTGGAATTTCCTGTTTGTTTCAATCAAAATTTCCTGTTTGGCTTCGGAAGGATAGCTCTCCTATGCTTATCCTTTTTTCTTAAGCCTCCCATAAGTCCATGGTTTCTATTTAGCATTCCTACACACATCAATATTTATTAAGAATAAATTTATTTAGTTTATGAAAGACGAATGTTACACAATTGTATATAAAAGCCAGAGACACAATGTAGGAGAGATAATTCTTTCAAGGGTTTACTGCTTGCGTGCTAAAGGAACACTCCAATCACCATAACCACTACAGTTTGCTACAATAATTATGGTCCAGGATTGCTTTGACGCCCTCCTAGTGTAAGCAGTCAAACTATTTAAGAATGGGGACTCTGGGCTCTGCTGCCACCAGACACCTCTTCCTCATGAGCTTGGAAGCCGCAACAAATAACATCCATTAGCTCTCAATGTTTTGACTGCTTATCATGAGAGACCACCAGGGCACTCCAGGAACCATGGTCACTACTTTTTCTTTAAAATTAAACACCCCACATTACATTTAAAGCTATCACCTCCTGATATTTCCTATATACACGTTAGTATAACGATTCCAACAGATGAATAGAATTTTGTCTAGTCAAGCTTTAGTAAATATATTGTCAATTAGCACTTGAATATAGAAATGTTTTATAGTGTAATGGTGATTTACCTTAAATTAGATTGTAGTTTTAGATTGTAGTTTTAATCACTGTTAATGTTGGTAGGGAACTTATAGTTTTCAGTGGGGGTGGCCATCTTTAAATTTTCTTTGGTTGGATAAGCAGTACTTGTGACCAAATACCATGCAGGTAAAGAAGAACTAGTGTGTGTTCACAAATACTGACGTCCCATAAAGGTCCAAGGCATCTAAAATAAAATACACCTGTTTTATTTGGCTGTTCATGACATATCGTCTTTGTTCAGATAAGTAGTACTTTCTACTAATGAGGATTTAAAGATGGCTGCCCCCACAAAAAGGATAAACCAAGAGATTTTCTAAAAACAAGTATTTACTAATACAAAAAGATAAGTCCTGCGCTCACTCCCATCACTACTGGGCCAGCAGCAATGACTACAGTACACATTTGCCCCAATATATAGTAAAAACCAAAGAAAAGAAAAAGTTACCTGCGCTCTCTCCTTAATCCCTATGTATATTTAGACAAATGGAGGTCATTTCGTTGCTCCAATGGCCATTGGAGGGAATGCCCGCCTGCCAACGTCAAGGCAGACCCCCCTAAAGCGGGTCCTAACACTGACCCTTCAGCCTGCTTCCTTGAGCTTCCGGCAAAGATATCTCTAATGAGACAGAGGGGTATTTTTTATATATACACCCCTATATACTTATTAACCCTTAATAGGGAACACATGGGATGGGTGGCAGCATTGTAAAAAGGCTGTGTGATACAAAGTAAATACAAATACAAAAAAGAGAAGTCCTGCGCTCACTCCCATCACTACTGGGCCGGCAGCAATGACTACAGTACACATCAGCCCCAATATATAGTAAAAACCAAAGAAAAGAAAAAGTTATAGTGAAAAAGTTAGTGTTAGGACCTGCTTTAGGGGGGTCTGCCTTGACGTTGGCAGGCGGGCATTCCCTCCAATGGCCATTGGAGCAACTAAATGACCTCCATTTGTCTAAATATACATAGGGATTAAGGAGAGAGCGCAGGTAACTTTTTCTTTTCTTAAGTATTTATTTATATTTAAGAATTTAAAAATAATACAGAAATGGTCTCTATTACATGCAATCTTCTAAATTAAATAACCCTAATAACCAATGGCAGCTATCCTTAAAGTCCTGCATTGAGTGACATTATGCAGCCTTCTAATACACAAAGAGCTGGACAGCATATGTTGGTGTTTTGAGAGATGGCTGTGATTGCAGCCTCTCGTAAAAATCTGCGAATCCGACACAAACATCCCTCAAACCCTTGTTTTATTTTAATCAGCACCTGCGGTGTTTGCGGTTAATCTCAAAAGAGCATAAGATCCAATGTAATGGCAGAACTCTCTTTTTGTGAATTCAGCAAAGTCTTATTGCTGTGGAAGAGTTTTTTTTCCCCCCAGCAACCTTTGCATTAACATGTACGCATCTGATTGGGAGGGGGGCAATGCATGTTATAACAGACAAAGCTCCCATCATGAGGAGTACATAGGCTCCAGGGTTACAGGTAACACAATGTTGCTCTTTTTTCAATGGGCAGTGTTCCTTGCTTTTATTAAGTGTTATCCTGTCGCTGCCTCTTCCAAAGACCTTAGACTTGTCGTTTTGGTAAGTCACACATTTTTGAAAATATTTCTAATTTAGCCGGATGCGTTTGTGCCATGCTTGGGGTAGATTAACAAAGATGTGAAAAGTCTTTAAGTTTTTCTGTGTTATTTATAAGGCAAAATAGTCTTGGGCTGTAATACCTACACTAGAGGTTTATTTACTAAAAAGTGGTTATTGAAAAATCTTGCAAAATGAAAGGCAAAAAAAAACAAACAAGGGATTTTGCTGTTGGAGAATAATTTTTGGCTATTAGTGCCTTGATTTTGCAAAATCAGTCGGCAAAATAACAGATTGTTTAGTGTTTAAAACATTTAGTAAATTTTCTAATTTAGGACATTGAGGTTTAATCCCCAAACAGGGTAATGCACTAAAGTTAGAATTGCTGAGAATTCAAAGTCAATTTCAACATTTTGGCCAAAAATATCTGAATTACAAAAATTCTTCAAGTCAATTCTGTTTTTAATGTGGTTATTCTGGACTTAAATTTGAGATTAACTTTCACAATGCATTGCGGACGCTGTGTCAGCCATGTAACTGTTTGACGGTCACTCTTTAAATAAAGAGGTTTTTTTTTAATAATACAAAAAATTAATTAACTTTGAATTTATTTTGAATTCCCAGCAATTCTCACTTTAAAAAAATAACAATGTGTATTGTAGAGAATTAAAAAAAAGAATTGCAAAATTTTGACCAAAATACCTTATTTGGAAAAATTGTCCTACTCGGGTATAGGAATTACTAGTTTCTTTTAATCTAAATTTTGCAATTCAGCGTAGTTACATAGTTACATAGCTGAAAAGAGACTTGTGTCCATCAATTCAGCCTTCCTCACATATGTTGTTGCTGTTGATCCAAAAGAAGGCAAAAAACCTAGTCTGAAGCGCTTCCAATTTTGCCACAAACTAGGAAAAAATTCCTTCTTGACCCCAAAATAGCAGTCAGATATCTCCTTGGATCAAGCAGCTATTACCCCACTAATTAGAAATTATATCCTTGTATGTTATGTTTTTGCAAGTATTTATCCAATTGCAGTTTAAACATCTGTATAGACTTTATTATGATAAAACCACCTCTTCAGGCAAAGAATTCCATATCCTTATTGCTCTTACTGTAAAAAAAAAACCTTTTCTTTGCCTTAGATGAAATCTCCTTTCTTCCAGCCTAAATGTGTGACCTCGTGTCCTCTGTATAGCCCTGTTTATGAATAGATTTCCAGATAAAGGTTTGTACTGGCCCCGAATATATTTCAGTGTTTAGTAAATTGACTGTAATGTTTCTGTTTATAATACGTGATAAACCGAGCACTTTGCAAGTGGTGATGCTTACAGACACGATTGGGATTTCAACTAAATTGGGAATTGTAAAGAAATCCCAAGAGAATTACAAATTGGAGTCCAAGATAGGACAGACGGATAAATGACAGGGCTGGAAAAATATATATTTTACAAAGTTGTTGACTATACTTGTCAAATCTCTACTGTTCACTTTTCAGTAAATTATCCCTATTTTCATGGAAGAGTACATTTTCTGAATTGATCATGGACTTCAAAAATAAGTAAACGTCTTTCATTTTTGCAGTTTGGTTATCAATGTATTACTGTTCACTGTTTAGCAAATATGCCTCTAGCTGCCACAAGGTATGCTAACACAGGTCGTTTATGGATAATGCCTGCTGTAAAATTGTGAACATGTCACGTCTCTTTAGCAGGACCACTATAAATTGATGACAAGTTAAACTTAAAAATGATGAAAATGTATGTCAGTTATTTAACAGTTTGAGTGCCAGATGCATGATGAACGTCCTACAGTGCAGGTACACCCCATACAAGTACATGTACAGCCAGGGGCATACAGTAGCTTCTGCCATTGGGATGTGAGTATGGAGGTCGGCTTACAGCTATTGTGATCTATCCAGATAAAAAGCTGTACAATACAGGTCAAATTGTAAGTTACAGGTCAAACAAGCAGTTGAATGGTAAAAGGTTTAACCAATTACATGCACGCAGTGTTTATAGGTTATCTCTATGCGTATATATAAGTATGCTCTTCTAAATACAGCTTGCAAGCATGAATCTACAGGTAGACACTTTTTTGGAATATGGTGAAGGGTTTGGGGTCAGTTATAAAGAGAGTTGCTGTGGTTGAGAGCTTTGGAAACCAGTGTATTCTGGCAGTCCTGGTGCACAATTAATAACTAACAGTGGAGTTACATAAGAGATTGGGTGTGCATAGCCCCTTCCAGCAGTGCTGCTGACTAATACACACCTAAACTATTGCTGTGATTACCTTCTTTATAAAACAATAGTACGAATATAGAGGGGTTGTTTGTAAATATTAATATAAATATTGGAACTGTCAGAATATGGATGTCAGCGTTAAAATGTATCACCCAAGTTGACAAATTGAATTAAAGGATCACTAAAGGCAGCCAGACCACTTAATCTCAATGATCTGGGTGCAGTGGCCCTCTGCATGGGTTGGGGATCAGTATTGATTTAGGAATACATGTTTATATGCCATAGTGTTCCTTTAAGAAGGGCAATCTTCATTTATGGTTCCCCTGCTTCCATTATAGGACATGTTAACTGTACATATGCCAGTGACGTCACTTGGTGGGTGTTGCAGAAGCTGCCAGTATTACGATTCTGCGTAGTTTTGTACAGAAGGAGGTCCATGTGGGTGGGGGTTGACACCATGAGTTACTGCACTTTCTGACACCAACCATAGTGATGCCACTGCATACCCTCTGCATAATCTTCCCAACTACTTTTGAAAGAACATACATGTGCAAATTATACTATGAATTCGTAAATTATTCAAATTATTTCAATCTAACAGTCAGTGAGTCCACACTCCCGTGACGAGTAGAAATTCACCGCTGGTTAATGTGCCACGCACCCTCCAGGCTTGCAGGGGCAAGTAACTTTCAATGGCTGGCTAGTAACGTGGGTCCTGAGTCCTGATATACGAGGCCTGACTTCTAACTTTAAATTCATTTTTTTTGGCACAAAATCGACTTCAATGTATGCCGTTGCAGATATTCCGTCACGGAGACCGTGCTCCCATTGACACATACCCAACAGATCCTTATAAAGAAGAAATTTGGGAGAATGGCCTGCAACAACTGACCAAGGTAAAGGCAGATTAACAGATTAAGACCTTTATTAATAATAGCATTTGGTGACCGCCTTAATCCGTACCCACACTTGTCTAAGCATGCTATTTTGTTATTTTACAAAAAGTTCAGTATTTTTGATATATTATGAAACATCATGTAGCGGTTTGCACTGAAAAAATAAAGAATGTTTTAAAAAAGACATATTAGAGTGGATATGATACTATTATACAAATATATACAGGATGGGTACACACCACTCGGTGCTAATCTATTTATTAGCAGGAATATACAACAGACAAGAGGACATCCATTGAGACTGGATGAAATGCATTTTCAACAGGAAAGGGTTCTTTACAATAAGGGCCACATAGTTGTGAAATTATATACTCAAAGTGGTTGACATCAAATTTTGTATATAGTTTTTAAAAAGCCTGTTTTTGATTTATTTAAAAAAAAATATTTAAGGATATAATTAACATGTGTATAAACAGGTTGTTGATCCAATGAGCAATCCAATTGCCATCATGGAGTCAAGAAGGAATTTATATTCCCATTTTGTGTCTATTTTTTTATTCCCATTATTGGCTACCGCATCGAATTGTATTATTTCCTTTTTTTTATTAATAGCATACAAAGATGAGGTTTAAAATTTGACTTTGATGGACTTGAGTCTTTTTTTTCAGTCTAGATGCTACGTAAATATGTAATTAATTTATATTGGCCTTTCTCAACAGTTCAGATTGTCCTTTACCTCTTCTTATAGGACAACGGTTACTAGATGACGTTATATAATTACCACTTTTTTAACGTTTTCACCAGGAGGGTGTGAGACAGCAATATGAATTGGGACAGTACTTGAGGAAGAGGTACGAGCAATTCCTGAGCCCACGATATAATAAGAGAGAGGTAAGTCAACAGACCTATGAGGGACACTAACGACTTTAATTTTAATGATTAGAATTAAAAACATAAATGAGTTTGTACAGAGGACAAATAAACATTTATACTGCAAAGAAGAAAGCAGCTACTGTAGAATTTCAAAGCGTTTCAGCTGATTAGTAAGTGGTTTTTATTGTGGCAGGGATAAATATTTGTTTTAAGAATTTTTGACATTGGCTTCAAGGGTTACTCCAAACACCATGACCACTTCGCCGCTTGAAGTCTACAAATGCGGCATTTCAGTATGAAACATTGCACACATAGAGAGATATTATGACCCTTTAATAATAGAGGTCACAGCTGGTGCAGTTTGTGACCTGAAAGCCCCATGCACTCTCTTTATCGCCATCTGGTGGTGGAACAAAGAAAGCAGGGCACTTGCATCACTCAACTCTCTAACCTGTTACCTCTCTCACATCCTCTTCTCTATTTAATACAGAGAATGACAAGACATGATGGTGGTGGTGGGATAGAGGGCAGTAGGTTTACTGACAAAATAATGTAAGCTGTGGACCACCTCGAAAAACCTCCTCTGCATACCTTGTACTATCTCTCTTAATGGTCCTTGTGTAATTTAGAAGGAATGTAAGCTTCTTGGCCTCTATCTTGCCTATCATTGGTCTGTTCTACTGAGATAACTGGATATCGCTAACCTGTCTTGAGGCGTCATAAACATGGATGAACTCTAAAGAGAAACATGAGTTGCTAGCTAACCCAACTAAAAATGGTGTTTGTGCCCAGTCATTTCCAGAAAATTGCCTTTTATTATACATACTATCGTTTCTTCTCTTAACACATAGCTCTACGTGCGCAGCACAGACTACGATCGAACCTTGATGAGTGCTCAGGCAAACCTGGCAGGACTCTTCCCACCCCAAAATTCTCAGATATGGAATCCTGAACTACTGTGGCAGCCAATCCCTGTTCATACTGTGCCCGTCTCTGATGATCGGGTATGTTTGTATTTCAGAAACATTTAACATGTATTAACAAGGCAATCTGAAGGAGCCCTGAAAAAGTTTTGCTAGAAAGCTCCCACTCGCCACACTCTGAAGAAGATAAGCAGGATTAAAATCATGTTAGAAACCCTTTTAAAAAAACTGAGTCTGTTCCTGGTCTTTGAACACACTTATTGCTGTGTAGCCTAGCCAACATTTTTATTTCTATTGTTAAAGCAGAACTGTCACTACCAAGATTTATGTACATGTATAATTATTATTTATTAAAAATCTCACTAATGTTAATTTTTAATAAATGTATATGAGGCTGTCTAGGCATGCCATATGAATTAAATTAACCCCTGCTGTGACATACGCGGGTGTGCTTGTGTGTGTTTGGCAATGCTGAAAGAATTACACTTGATTTGCCAGAGGGTCAGCGAAGTCGCTCTGAACACGGATGTGCAGTGGAGATAAGTATGTTATTTAATTATTATTTTTTTGCGGCACTATTCACCCCAGTAAATGCTTTTATAGCTTTTTCAGGTTTGTCGGAACCATAAACTGTCACTTAGCGACTTATTGTAGATCCGCATTAAATACAAAGCTGTATTCCTTGCACTATAGCTCCCTCCCCACTCCCCCACACCCACAGTGTAAGAGTTAAAAAACCCTTACTGCACCAATAACCCTTGCTCTGTGTCGGTGCTCTGCCCCCTCTCATGTCACCCAATGGGAGGCGATAATGCACATGTGAGGCGAATGCCGCAAGCAGGGCCGATCCTAGGGTCACAGGGGCCTTGGTGCAGAAATTTGTTTTGGGCCCCCAGGTGGGCGTGGTCATCTTTCTAACCCCTCCCTTTTGCAACGACTCCACATCTCACACACTCTCACTGAGAGACACACACACACTCACTCACTCCTTTAACAAGCACTGACAGAAACATTGACACACACTCTCAATGGCAGATACATAATCCAACTGATTTGAAACATTCACTGACAGACACTCAGCGTTTTAAATCACAACATACATAATGACACAATTACACACACACTGCCCCATACATACCTAGACAGTCACACACAATACAATACACACACACACATTCACACTTTCATATGGACACTGTATCTGTCACACACACTTACTGACAGATACATTTACTAACACCCACACACACTTACTAACAGACACACTTGCTTACACTCCTTGGTTTTGCACCCCTCCCTGTCACAGGTGCCTCATCCCAGGGCCCTATTTAGCCTTGTACTGCAGAGAACTTGAGATGAAAGTATTTCCCCAAGTAAGTAGTTCATTTATCAGACATTTGGCAGTTTGAGTAGGACCTGCCAAAGATGGGGTACATTGACGTTGTGGCGGGCTTATGCAATGTATGATCATATAATGTAACTAAACCCCCATTATTGTTTGCCTAGATTAGGTGTTTTAAAAAAAAAAAAAAAAATAATAAAATCTGTCAGCACCAAAGTAGCTGTTTAGTGGATAAGGGAGTGCGCTGGATTTTTATTTTTCCTATGGGGAATTAACAGATGCTGGATGTCCTCATGCAGAGCATGAGGACGTCCAGCGTTGGTTAGGAGACCAAAAGTCACATAACCATCAATCAGACAGGCACTAGAGGCAGTCTTAACCCTGCAAGGTAATTATTGCAGTTTCTCAGAAGGGTTGAGGGGACAGTGCACCAAGACCACTTCAATGAGCCGAAGTGGTCTGGGTGCCTATAGTGTCCCTTTAACCTACCTTTCATTTCTCTAGGACAGCGATGGCAAACATTTAACACTCTGGCTGATTGGGACTATATCCTAGTTGTCTGCATGTTTAGGGAAACATAGTCTGCACCAGCTGAAGAGCCAAAGGTTAGCCATCCTTGCCCTTGATCATAGTTTGGGACCTTTAAATAAATTTGACTTTGATCAACTCCTGTCTTTGAACTGGAGAAAAATATTTATTTGTATGTTAACAATTTTATATCTTAAAAGGCACCATCAAATAAAATGACCTCCATGTTCTTTAAGGAGCTCAATATTCAATCTCTTTAATAGTGTGATATATTTTGTTTAGCTTCTGAAATTTCCTTCGAAGAACTGCCCACGATATTATGAGCTCAATATTCAATCTCTTTAATAGTGTGATATATTTTGTTTAGCTTCTGAAATTTCCTTCGAAGAACTGCCCACGATATTATGAGCTGATGAAAGAAACCACCCAACAACCTGAATATCAGAACCAGATGAAGAGCTGGAAGGTAATGCTGTTGGCACATATAGTTACTTTTCTTGTTTCAGTTTCTATCAGTCTCCCCAGCACCTCACCCTGGATGGAAAAATTCAGCTACCAAGACCCACGACTGCTGACCCGACAAAATCCCTGACTATTGTTTGTTTGCATGTGAGTGTGTGTGAGTGAGTGAGTGAGTGAGGCATTCTACTGCAGCTGGAATTGCAAGGAAATTACAATTTCTAGAAATCCAGCTGTTTCACCAAAACATGTTTTAAAGGAAAATAAAATCCACCATGTAACATAGAGCGTGGAGAATGGTGGCCTTTGGTTGTATCGTTTATGATTTCAATGCTCAAAGGCATTGTTTTCCCTTCACAATTAGAAATCATCTGTCTGTCTGTTCACTTGTCCATCCATCTTTCCATTGATCTCTTTGTCTCTCTGTGTCTCATGTCAGATTTTCAGCTTTTTGTAGGCTAACCTAACATTTAAATAAAAAAATAAAAAAATATATATATATTTTAAAACTTTAAAAGTTGTTATATTTTACTTATTTGCCTTGAAAACATACAATTTACCTGAAGGAGACATTCCACTCCCCAAATAAATATAAAAATTATAATACTGTTTAGTAGATATGCCCCAAATTAAAACATGCTACCAGACAGCCACTAGAGGGACTTCCAGCTTCTTAGACGACTTTTGGTCGTCTTAACGACGCTGGACGTCCTCACGCTTTGCATGAGAACCTCCAGCTTTGACGGAATCCCCATAGGAAAACATTGAATAATGCTTTCCTATGGGGTGGTCTAATGCGCATTAGGTCTCCCCCACCGGATGACATTGGTGGGGGAGGCGCAGGAGTGGAGCCTGACCCAGCGCCAAGGGACATCGGCGCTGGATTCAGGTAAGTGTCTGAAGGTGTTTTAACCCCTTCAGCAATGTGGGATGGGGGGCTGGAGGGAGGGGGGCACTCCAGGATTCTCTAGTGCCAGGAAAACAGGTTTATTTCCTGGCACTGGAGAATCCCTTTAACTAACCAAACCAAGTAACAGGTCTGATTAACAGACAGTGGGTTGTAACAAGGTTAATTTCTAAAAAAAATTATTTCTACTGATATGCACTTTTGTAAAATGTAAAACAAAGAGGAAACACTATTCACATATTAAGAATTTCAGCAAGTAAAAGTGCTTTGGAGTCCACAGTGTCCCTATTAATGGTTTTTATTTATTTTAGGAATAAAAGTTGGGATCAAACGTCATCCACTTGATGATGTACCAGCACAGAAGGTCTGACTCCACTGCAGAGCAGTATTATTATTAATATTACATCAGTTCTACTTACAAGTGATTTTTGCAATATTTTAATATTTCCCTGTACTGCACTTGGAGTTGGACAAATATTTAAATGCGCATGCCGGTCAAACGCAAATGACAACAAAACTGAAAGTTGAATCTGTCCATACCCAGCTTGGTTTATTGTATTCTTTCCTCATGTTATCCTATTTTTACCAACAGGGTTTCACTGAGTGTCTAGCTAATTACACTGGTTATAATAAAGACCACACAAGCACGCATCGGATCTGGAAGGTCTACGATACACTATTCTGTCAGGTAAGGCTTCATAAAAAAATGCACATGTCATCATAAAATGAAACTATAATTTGAAAAAAATGAAGATGGGCCCACCTCACAAAACAAACTGTCCCATTCACTATTCAGATCTCATTCCCCTCCCGTTTCCCGTTTTTAACCCTCTCCCAGATAATGCCACCAACATTCCAATTTTTTTGGAATGATTTTTAATACTCTTTGCTACATTCATCCATACTCTCCTTTTTTATATCATTATCCCGATACCTCCACCATCTAACCCATCCTTTCTATTCCCAAATCTGGTCTGATATACGGTATTTGATACCTGTCCTTGTTCTATGACGCCCTAGACTCTCTACAATACATTATATATCTATATATATTTTTATATGGTATCTGACAGTCCAGTAGCAATTCAGTACTACTAGCAGAGTGCTTTAGTAGTTAGGAATGGTCTTCTAATGTAGCACTCCAAGCACCATAACCACTACAGAGCGCTGTAGTGGTTATGGAGCCAGGAGTGCCCCGGTGCCCTCCCAGGGTAAGTAGTCAAACCGCTCCCAAACAGTGTCATTGTAACGGATCACCTGGCACCCCGACTGGGTACCTCCGTTGAAGTATGCTCCTAGCGCTTCTTGAGGACTCCAAGCACTGCAGCAGACACCACACCCGCTGAACCGGAGAAGCATACGAAAGCATACAATCAGCTTACACTCCTGGCAATCAGCATACAATCCAATTCCCCCAATAACGAGACAACACTTTGTTTTGAGGTCAAGCAGAACTGACTGTACTGGCACATACATCCTCTTTTATTCACAATCCATAAACATAGTACTGCCCACAGGGTTTTGAAATACAACCAATCAATCCGTACAATACACACAGACACTCCCACACAAAATCCTCCCCTCTGCCTGTGATTTAATTACTGAACACAATGGGTAATATAATTATCACAGGCAGAGAAATAGTTTTTACAAAATATTAATAACTTCCAAAATATACATGCCATTCACATAAAACATACATTTTCAGAATCAGCATGCTTGAAATATACACATACTCAAAAATCAGGGCAATCGGTTCAGGGGTTAAAAAGTTAAGGGAAAGTCCCATTTGACCAAATGAAGCATGGTTTTTCTGCCCAAAACCAGTTCCACAGAGTCTTCTATCCTGGAGATAATTGGGAAGTAATCCAATTATCTCCAAGGACAGAGGCAAAACTCCATTAGCCACATGGTAGCAAAATACAATAAAATACATAAAAATATATAACTGTGCAGCTATTGCATAAAACAGGTACATTCATCTGATCTGAGCGCAAATTATTACTGAATGGCGTTCCGATCACATACATACAGTTCAATTGCCATGGAGCCAAAGTCTTTCACATAGTCGTTATACGAATGGGCTCCATAGCATAGCTATCTGGGGTAACACTGCTCACATAGGGAAAGTACCGAATGACCCGGCTTTTGGGTCTTTGCAGGGGAAAATCCAGCATTTCAACATGGGGCCATATTCACAGGGCAGGAGGCTGGCAATCAGTCTTCTCCAATGCCCAGTGGTGAGGCTGGTTCCGCCACAGTCATAACTTACCTGGGCTTTGCTGTAGCACCGATCACAGTTTTCAGGAGAACCAGAAGCTCTTTCAAGGAACATCTGTTAGCTCCCCTGAGCTAAGTCCTCTAGTTCGGGGTCGGTTCATTGGCTGAAAGCACCAACTGAGCCCTCTTAGCCAATAACTTGAGCCCTGCACCACCAGACCAGCAGAGTACAAAGAGCTACCATCTGTCCTGGAGGAGGTGACCTGGATTCTTGCTGAAGTGGTTACAGTGTTGCTTTAATCCTCTGCCTTTTTATCCCCTCTTTGCTGTACCCAAAATATGATAGAAAAGAATGTTCCTTTTTCGTATAATTGGCATATTCCAAAGTCCTTGAACTTCGGTTATGCAACCAATATACTATCATTACTTCTGCTTCGGGCTCATATGTTCTTTGCAGTTTTTGTTATTTATTTTTTTCTGTTCTATACATAGTATTACACTGTAAAACCTTCATTAAACACTTCATTGAATAAACTGCCAACACTGCACCTGCACATGACTATTTTAAACCTGGATAATGCAAACACTATTTTGTGATGGTTACATTCCAGAAATCTCACAACTTCACCTTACCTGACTGGGCCACTCCAGATGTGCTGAAAACCTTACAGGAAATTTCTGCCTTTGATATCAAATCACATACAGGACTCTATAAAATCACTGAAAAGGCTCGGCTGACAGGAGGTGAGCTTCTTTATTTTTTTATAGTTATAATTAATCTCTTGATTTGGTAAGTATGATAGCATTTATCAATAGGTCCTCTCCAGTTTTTCATACAAGATCTCAGATTTCTGGATTTGCAGGCAGGCCTCTGGAGTACTGACTTGAGCAACAATCCTACACAACTATTACTGCCTATTTCACACATAACTTAAACATATATTAAGCACTATTCCAAGAAAGTTTAAAGATAAATGGCGCCACAATAATACCCAGCAACCAGTGCAGTACAGAAAACACTTATACATACAGAGAATCTTGATGATCAATAAGGTGATAGCGCATTAATGGTAAGTGTATTGAACACTGGCAGAGATAAAACCTATTAACTAGAAAAGCTAAAATTTCTGGTGAAATTGTGTGAAGTGTTCTTGCCTTCACCAGTAGTCTACAACTGGAGTGGGCGGAGTAACGGGGTGGAGTAGCTTGAGTAACTGTTGTGTGGCTGGAGTAACTGTAGAAAGGTTGGAGTGTGGTTCACTCTACAGCAGGGGCAGAGAAGAGCTTTCAAATCTTTCAAATTCCTCGAACATTCCACCAACTGCCAACAGGAACTAATAGATTTCAAATAGGGCAGAGAAGAGCTTTCAAATCTTTCAAATTCCTCGAACATTCCACCAACTGCCAACAGGAACTAATAGATTTCAAATAGGGCAGAGAAGAGCTTTCAAATCTTTCAAATTCCTCGCTCAGCTATCCCTGCTGCCACTGTGATGTTTTGTACAAATCAGTCAATAATTCCTGTATAACAAAGTACTCACTTTATTAATACATATATAACAGCATCTTCATCTTGCAGCCTTCTTACACAGGGTTTCTGCAGCCGCCATTTTAAATCCATCGAACATTCCACTAACTGCCAACAGGAACTAATAGATTTCAAATAGGGCAGAGAAGAGCGGTTAAAAACAAACTGCTCCAAATTGCCCACTTCACTGGCGATTGCCATCTTCAAGCTGTTGTATTTTAAAAAACTATAAATCCTACAGCAAAGAGCTTTATATTGTGAGAATCACAAGACCCAGATCTACATTTTGATGCATAGTATGTCTCTGAAGTATTAAAAATGAAGGCACAGTCGCAGTTTAGATATTGCCCTTCAAATTTGAGGTGGCTAGAGTGGAGTTTCAGTGAATGTCAATGGACAGTGTGAGTTGCAAACAAATGGTCATATTGTGAAAATTATCAGGACTATGGCTTAGCCGTGGACATTTTTAGTGGCAGCAGGGATAGCTGAACGTTTTGATATAAGATTTGTGTAGGTGGACTTGAAAATGAGGGAGTGGTGGCAGTTTAGAAATCATGTCCTGATTTTTCAGCTTTTGTCAGCTCCCACTCTAGTTTTGAACATTTCGCCATTCATTCCTATGGGACCAATTTCACCACAAAAACGACGATATTTCGTGAACCATTCGGCTAGATGTTCCACAAAGTAATAACACACCAACCGGGAACCATCCGCACGTTTCGGTATATTACTGTCTATGTAGTGTAAAAACTGTGGGAGGAGTTAGGATGGTAAATTTGGCTATAATAGGAATAATAATATATATGTAGATAACATTAAGTGGTCTTGCTATGCAAGAACACTTAATAAAAACATAAAAGCGACATAGCACAGACTGTACAAAGGGGTATCCGTATAATAAATGTACAGGACACTCACATATTTTAGAAATACCTTATATGGCTATTTCCTCTGTAACATTTGTTTTGAATTTTATAATTAACTATGGTACAAATTAGAATATTTTGAACCCAGTAGGACATGCACCTGAGGAAGACCAGCTACGGTCGAAACAAGTTGTGCTATTTTATTTATTTATTGTAATAAAGTATATTACTTATATAATTTATGGTTCCTGATCTTCATCTGAGGAAAATACCACTGGGACCGACTACAAAGCAATACTCTGAGTGGTTTTATTATACCTACTGAGTTCAGAGCTGACCTGAAGGACTCTTAAATATGTGAGTGCCATCTACATTTTTTTATACGGATACCACTTTGTACAGTCTGCGCTATGTTGCTTATATGTTTTTATTAATAGGTTTTATCCTGCCTACCTCTGCCAGTGTGCGATATACTTACCATTAGTGCGCTATCACCTTATTGATCATCAAGATATATTAAGCACTCCCTGGACAACTACATATCCAACTTGCCAACGTTTTTACCAAAGTTCCTACTGCAGTCTTGCATCTCCAGCATCGGTTGTCTATTGCCAAGTCAATGGAGTATAACAACTGGGGAGTTTGATAACAAAAAGAGAGAAGCTTATAAGCTGTCTCTTGGGATTTGCTAGAGGCAGTGCAATGATCTGTGAGGACAGGTCTTTTGCCAACAGTGAGAAGGTAGTTGTTATGGGTAAATGTTATGAGTTGCTTATATCTATATTGTAAAGTTCTGCTTGTGCGTGGACTCGAGTCTCTGTATCGTCTGTAAGATGTGGGTCAATTGGGCCGCACAGGCCCCTTTAAGTTTGGCCTCTTTAGCAATCAAGAAGCCCCTGAAGACACACTTATGTGCCCCCCCCCAATTGGAATATCCCATGCTTGTCCTTTTTAGTGAAGTATTGTGTCAACTACTCTGGAATTTCCTGTGAAAGAAGATCATTGTCCATGATTAAGTCATTCATTAATTCGCCAGTTTGTCACTGTGGGGCAGAATAGGGTGATAGTCAGGGTCATGAATATGGGTGCATGGTCAGACCACATAGTGGTGTCAATACTGGTCCAGTCAGGTCAGGAAGGTAGTGTGGGAGAAAGAAGTAGTCCATCTTGGAGTATATTGTGTCCGGGTTGGAGTAGAATGTGTAGTCTCTAGTGTCCGAGTGGAGGACTGGCAATCTACCAATCTCTGGCCAAGTAAGACAGAGAGGATTGTTTGTAGGACTTGATGGGTACAGTCAATGCCCCTCTGGATGTATCAAGTGATGGCTCCAGGAGGATATTAAAATCCCCCTGAGAACCAAGCATTCCTCCATGTAAGAGGTCCGAGTCCATATCATTTTCTGAGATGTTTATCTTGTAGGTAATTGGGGAGATACAGATTTGCCAGAGTATACTATCTATTTTGGATCAAACCCTTCACCATACCATATCTGCCAATGTTTCATTTTGGAGGAAGGGGAACAACTTATGAATTTGAATGACAAACCCCCATTGATTTGCTTATTGCTTAGGAAATACTGCATGTAATGGTGATTGATGAGTTTGGGAGCCTGTACCTCTTTGAAGTGTATCACTTGGACATATACTATTTGTGCTTTCTGGTTCTGGAAATACCTGAGGGTTTGTGACCTAATTTCCATGATATTCAGCCCTCTTACATTTATGTTAAAAATGTTAAGAGAAGATTTCTTAAAGGTTGGGAGGTGATGACATGGCGGTTCGTCTGTGCTACAGGATATATCCTAGGATTGGAAAGCTGTTTCTCAGCTAGGAGATCACAATTAGGAAATTGGTGCCTACCAGGATAGTGTACCTATGGGTATGTACCAGGGTTTGCCAAAAACATTTGTAAACATTAGGTAATGATTTCTGTTTGTGTCAATTAATTCTATCCCTACTTTCTATAAATAGGAATCCTGGTAGATGCTATTCTCCGAAATTTCTCAGAGGCGATTCTTAAATCTTCTACACTTAAAATGGTGATGTATTCAGCGGTGAGTTTATTTTAAATAATGAGCTACTGATATTAGTTAGATCAGGGGTAGGCAACCTACAGCACTAGTGCCATGCAAGGCACTCAAGGTGCCTTTGCACGGCACTCAAGGCTGCTACAGCCAAACAGGCTCTGGCCTATCAGGAGTCCCAGTGAAACTTCAGATATCTGCTAATACAAAAAGGTGGTGAAGGACAATCTTCAATTTATGCATTGTAGCATGTAGAGGATCACACTTGTGAATGGGAATCCACACTGTAGTAGAGCAGCCTGTGCCTGGCCAGCCTGGTCCCCACTGGAACCCCGGGAAGCCACCCACACTGCTAGATATACACAGAAATGCAGAATAACCCTCCCCTCATACAAATAATATGAACAGCCCACAAACAAACACACATAATCCGTACAAACGTAACACCACTTACAATCCATATACATGCACACAACCCCACATGCAGCTTCTCACATACAATACCCCAAACAGCCCCCACACATACACACACTACCAAACACACAATGTGACATATCCATCCACACACAATTCCACAAGCAGCCACCATACACAGCCCACATTCATATGTATCATACACAATACCATAAACTACTCCTGAACATATACAATATAATAGCTCATATACGCACAAATACAATCATACAAAGCAATTACAGGACATCACAATCCTATATCGGCACAGTGCTGTTAAAAGGTTGCCTACCCCTGAGTTAGATACAGATATTAACTTTTAACAGGACTAGCTCTGCTTCTAAACTCCTAGAACAGTTAGGGACACCTTAATACAGAGTAAGATGTAGACAACCAATGGGAAAGAGTAGTAAATTTAAAGAAGGACTGTCATCCGAAAATCTCCTCACATCAATCAGTTTAAAACAATAATGTAAAATAGATATAAATTATTTTCATCTGGGGTGGGACCGGGCCGCCATGTTGGCTGGTCGCAGATCAGACTAGCTCCTGCATGCTTTAACTAGTTCAGCAGATAATAGGCAGTTAACTCACTCACCTGGTGCCTCAAAATCTATAATTACATAGACATAGACTAAGCATAGACTTGTGCAGATGCAGGACACGTGTGCTGAAGGTGTGAAGCACTGATTGAAAATTTGAGAGGCCGGAGTTTGCGGCCTGCTTAAGTGCAGATGAGGTGGACGACAGCCGCCTCACCTTCCTGTCAAAGGCCACACAGCTTGTGGATCCACTTGTCAGTCCTGTTTTGCCCCCCTTTGGACTGGTGATGGTTATCCCGGTCCCCTCTGGAGAGGCCCAACGCTTTCTAAGGGAAGGCAGTGTACCTCATTCTGCACTACAACTGCGATCTGACCACAAAATGGCCGCCAACCAGGCCCATTCAACCACAAACACGAAGCTTGGCCTGCAGATTGCATCTGCTCATCTATACCTAATTCTGTGCTTGGCTGAACTAGCACACGGCTGTCCTAGCTACCCTACTACTTCAACTAATGGCATTTGGTGCTGTTACCTTGCACTCAGAGGTTCAGTCTGGCTCCTGCGGCCGTTAACCAAGGCCTAGAGCCATGAGGATCAGATTTTCACATCCATGACCACCTAGGTAGGCTAAACCTGGAAAACCGATGCCGGTTTACTCCGAACAGGAACCATGAGTAGTAGGTGCGGGCTCGTATGATGACCTTGGGCTGGTGAAGCGGTCTATGCTCGATGGTACTCTCTGCAGGGACTTTGCTTATACAGAATCTAGCCATGACAGAGGCTGATGAGCGATGATAGGCTATTAAGGATAGCACAATAAAAGACATTCAATTGCACGTTGGACAGAGGCTGATGAGAGCTGAAAGGCTATTAAGGATAGCATAATAAGAGACATTCAATTGCTCGTTGTTGCATGCAGCAGTAATCTAGTGCCTTCCCTATGTGCATGGTGTTGATTAAGTGGCAACCCTGCGAATTTACCTTCTTACCCATCATCTGGCATATTTTATCCTGTATACTATTCTAACTAGCCTGTCTATATACCTTGTTTTACTCTTTAAAAATGTGCAGCTTCTCATGACATTTACTGCAAAAGTTCTAAACCTGTTTTATCCTATTGTGCTTTTAAATCAAATATCATTACTAATATTTGTGTACCTCTGCCCTTCAAAATTAAGAATGACAAAAAATATAAATTAAATATAAACTTGTATTAACAACCTATAAGCATAGAATGTCATCTTAGAATTATATCATCAGTTTTAAACCTTTAGATACAGTTAGTTATTACAAAGTGCTACATTAAGATACTTTGAAGCCAGTAGCCATTTAGAAGCTGTAATTTCCACATGTGCGCTTACAGAAATCAGCTGTTTGTAAAATAGTAAATATAGCGTTTAGGTGCCTAATGATATAAAATGACTTGCAGCTTTTGCATTTTCCTCTGAACTTTTTCTCTTTAGCATGACAGCACCATCATCGCCTTGCAGGCTGCCCTGAGGGTCTATAATGGAATCCACCCACCGTATGCATCCTGCCACATATTTGAGTTTTACAAAGAGCATGATGGGTAAGTAAAAGGGAACCTATAGTCCAAAAATAGCAATCGCTATATAGGCACAATAAGTTCCCTTATAGCTCTGTCAGCACCTGTCCATCCCACTTTTCTCTGTAAAAACTGATAAAGTAAATAAAGTTCACTCGCCAACACTCCTCCACCGCATCCTCCTTTGATGATATCAGTATCCAAACTGGCAAATAGAGAATCCACATATTCAACAGGGTAGGGAGTAGGTGCATTTTTGCTTTCCTGAGCATCCAAGCTAGCATTACCCGCGATTTCCGCTAATTCATTACTTCTCATAGAGGAACAATGCATTGGAACTAGTCGTGGAGTTGAACCAAGCCAGTCACCACGCTCCTCCAATCAAATGTTGCTATCATCAGCATTTCATTCCAGAACCGAGTTTTCATTTGGTTCTGGCGATGAAAGCGACTCTAATCTCAGCCAAGAAGACACCCACTAGAGGTGTATTTATCACTGCAATGTAAACATGTAGTTTGTACAGAAATGCAATGGTTTACATTGCAGGGTTAAAATGACAGGATCACTGCACCTGGACCATTTAATTAATATAGCGTGGTC
Organism: Pelobates cultripes; assembly: GCA_933207985.1. Lineage (NCBI taxonomy): Eukaryota > Metazoa > Chordata > Amphibia > Anura > Pelobatidae > Pelobates > Pelobates cultripes. The sequence goes on along the minus strand of OW240921.1, from coordinate 27,429,114 downwards.
TGGGTGACTTTAGTGATCCTTTAGGTGTTCGGTTGCGGATCCATTCATCATCTTTATGAAAACGATCCAGGTTTTGCACATTTAAGGCACGGCTGATCTTTACTGCTTCCACATTTCAAGTAAGACATGATTTCCGAGCCTTAAAGGGACACGATATGCACCCACCATAACAACTTATTGTATAGCTCATGGTCTTTTAGTGTCACTGCTCAACTCTCTGCCATTTAGGAGTTAAAACACTTTGTGTATGCAGCCCTAGTCACACCTCCCCTGCATTTGATTTAGACAGCTTTCCTAAACACTTCCTGTAAAGAGTCATCTAATATTTACATTTCCTTTATTGCACAGTCTGCTTAATTTATATTTCCTGTTCTGTTAATAGTCTTCTAAACTGTGCAGAAGCCTCCTGTGTGTGTGATTAAAGAAAAACTATAGTGCCAGGAAAACAAATTTGTTTTCTGGCACTAAAATCCCTATAGTGCCCCAGTCCGTCACGGCACCCTATCCTCCCCTTGTGGTGCAGAAGTGGTTAAAAACCCCTTCTGTCACTTAGCTGGTTCAGGCTGCTACTCTGCTCGCATTAAGCCGCGCTTGCATTAGGACTTCCCCCATAGGAAAATATTATGGGGGGTGCTGGATGTTCTCATGCAGAACGTGAAGACATCCAGCATCAGTTAGGCGACCAAGAGTCACCTAACGACCTAAAAGTCCCTCTAGTAACTTTCTGGTAGACAGTCACTAGAGGTGGAGTTAATCCTCAAAGGTAATTATTGTAGTTTTTTTTTGTAAATCTTTCTTTTATTATGGCATTTGCATTATGGGGTACAGAATAAAGAGAGGAGGCAGTATGGGATGATACAAGTTGATGTAAACAAGATGGTACATAATACACTCCAACTAAGGACAGCCATATATTTTTTGTTTGATACGTCATAAACATAGTATTATAAGCAATCGTTTAAGTAATGGGTGCAACGGTCAGTTAGTAATTGCTCAAATGGTAGGTTTCATGTGTACAATATAACAGGTTAGTCATGTTATGTGTTAAGTAGCTCAGGCTCTCGCTCAGTACTTGTCAACATGGCATTGGTAGCTGGGCTGCGATCTCTCACCCTATGCCACTGGTGTGCTGTATGAGGTAATCCACTCTGTGGTCCTGCGTGATGCTCATGTAGGTGTTTCGTGGGCCGCGGCGGCTCCCGTTCAGGCCCCAGGTCTCATGGAAGGTCTGCATCTGTATTCCACATACTCAGGTATGCAGTGTAGCCGGGTCTTCCCCTTTATGGGCACTGCGGAGGACCCCGATATTGCGACGCCGCCAGCGGCGGGCGGTTCTCCGGCGTCGTGGGCGATGCGGTGGGGGTTTACCCCTCTTGGCCTTCGGCCCAGGTAGGCAGGGAGCCTGGGTGGTGTGTGCCCCCGGCTGGGGTCTGCCCAAGCGGGGCTTGTTCGGCCCTTTCATCTCGGCTTCTCTCACCTCCCGCATATGCTTCAGTGCTTGCAGTGCCATACGCTGCTCCAATTTCTGCCAGAAGCGCTGGAATGCCTTGTCTATGCGTCGGAGGGATCACTTGATCATGTTGTCGCCGTGGCCTGTATCTGTAGTCGCCATTTGTGTTGCGGCGTGCGTGCTAGGCCCGCTTTGTGTTGGGCCTGGGTCTTTGCAGGCTGTGAGGATGTGAGCGAGACCCTGCTGCCCATCGATGGGGACCGGGATGACCCCCACCGGTCCAAAGGGGGGGGAACGAGGGCCCAATGTCAAGTGTCCAGTAGAGAATGGCATCGGAGGAGCGGCCGCCTCCTCCGCGCCAGCAGAAGTGGTTAAAAACCCCTTCTGTCACTTAGCTGGTTCAGGCTGCAACTCTGCTCACAGTAAGCCGCGCTTGCATTAGGACTTCCCCCATAGGAAAGTAGGAAAGCATTATACAGGTTGTGGGGGATGCTGGATGTTCTCATGCAGAACGTGAAGACATCCAGCATCAGTTAGGCGACCAAGAGTCGCCTAACGACCCAGAAGTCCCTCTAGTAACTTTCTGGTAGACAGTCACTAGAGGTGGAGTTAATTCTCAAAGGTAATTATTGTAGTTTATTAAAAACTGCAATGATTACTTTTACAGGGTTAAGGGACTTGGGACAGTGCACCCAGACCACTGCAATGAGCTGAAGTGGTCTGGGTGCCTATAGTGTCCCTTTAAAGTTCTATTTACAAAGCAGGATATAAAAACGTATAAAGCTAGTTAACAACTGATTGCAAATTAAACCATTTTTTTCATGCAGGCTGGGTCAGTCACAGCCCATGGAGGTGTGGCCAGGGATGTATTTACCTCAAGACAAACAAGGCATTTGCCTAGGGCGGCACTTTCAAGGGGGCTCCAAAAAACGCCACCCCAAACTCCCAAACAAATGCCTTGTTTGCCTCATGTCCTGGGTCTGTCTTTCTTAGGCCACCCTCCCACCCCCTCTGCCCCAAGGTGTTAACCTACTAATATTCTAGCCAGGCGGCAAGGAAGCGCTGTCCTCCACTCTTCTTGCTCTCTCACGCTCTGTGAGTGAGTGTAGCTGTCAGTGCATGTGTAGCTGTCAGTGTGTGTCGGTGAGTGCGTGAAAGTGTGTGTCTGTCAGAGTGTGTCAAAACAGTGAAGATGGGTATGTCTGTGTGTGTATGTCAGTGTGTCTGTCATTTTATGTGTATCTGAGAGTGCGTGTCTGTCAGTGAGTGGGTGTGTCAGTGTGTGTCTGTCAGTGAAAGTGTGTGTTGGTTAAACAGTGTGTGTGTGCCAATGACTGTATGTGTGTGCCAATGACTGTGCATTTGCAATTGAGTGTATTTCAGTGCATGTATCAATGAGGGCCTGTGTCTGTCAGTCAAAAAAGTGGCCTTGACACGAATTGGGGGGTAAATTAAGATTTGGGGGGTGCCCAAATTTAGTTGTGCTTAAGGCAGCACAAATCCAAAATACACCACTGAGTGTGGCTGGGGCTGCATAAACAGAAACAAAAGTTATTTAACTCCTAAATGGCAGTGAATTGAGCAGTAAAACTTCAGAGACATGATCTATACATCAAACTGCTTCATTAAGCTAAAGTTGTTTTGATTCCTATAGTATCCTTTCAAGTATGACACGTTCCTTATTGACAACTTTTTATTAGGACACAAGTTATTTGATTTGGCTGCTTTTTAGCCTTTTAGGGATTAGTTTATCCAGTTTCTCTCATTTAAAAAAACGAGACAACACTAGACTAGATTGAACTTTTGTGATTTCATCTGTCTATGATATTGTTTTTTTGGATTAATCAATTTTAGAATTTAGTGGGTTATTTAGAACCTGGAGGGTGCCTTTAATATACGTTTTAAGTCATTGATAGGCAGTTTGACCCTTCACTTGCATGATTATTTTACCTTTCTACACTACCCTGAGATAGAGATAACTGATTCTTCCTCTCGCACTCAGACTCTTGGTTGCGTCTTAACTTCTGGTAGTGATTGCATCAACAACCATCCCATGACAGTGTCAAAATGTCAAACAATAAGCTGTGTCCTGTATTCATTGCCCCCAAATAAACCATATGCCTACCCAAACATTTGCTACTCTGCCAGATGGACCTTCACAGTTGAGAATTAATGTTTGGAATCCTCATGCCTATTGCACAATCCCTTAGAGTGGATGATGCGGAATCATGTGGTTGTCTTTGCTCTGTCACTAAGAGACACATCTGGCGACACACTCCCCACTCTCGGAGCACGCACTGGCAGAATGGACAGCAGAGGTCTTAATATAGACTCTCGGAATAAGACAGGAAGTCATATGATGAAAGCATGGGGCACTGTAAGACATCCAAATGTTACAAAAACAGAGGTTAATGTCAATTGTTTCTAAAGTGACTTTAACCCCACTTTCTTTTACTCTCTCTTTTAGCATATTTTATATCATTTTTTTTTACATATGTTACACTCTGATATATAAATATTACAAAAATAATGTATGAATGCTTTTTGATGTTTAAACAACATTAAAAAATAAAAAGCTTTGTGCCCCTTACAATATACCTATTGTGTAACACACAGCTTTAGATGAAAGGCCATAAAGTTTCATATATACATTGTACTATCAGACTTTTTACCAAATGTTTATATTTTTAAATGTCTACATATAAATTTGGTCTCTAGTCACTTGTCGATCAGTTCTTGGCACAGATGGGTATGCTGAGAGCAAAGGTCTGAGTGCTGAAAGGGGCCTCCTTCCCCTTTCCCAGCAAATACTGCATACAAAGCGCATGCACAGGAAGCATGCGCTGTGTACGACAGGTTCACTTTTAAGCTATTGAGTGGTGTAGTCATGGGATCTTCCATAATGAACCTAGTATAAGTTGTATATCATCTACGTTATAGCCTGGGAACAAGTTCTAACTACATCCTAAACCTCAGAAGAGATGAAGAACATCTCAGGGCCAGGCACTCCAGCTGAACTATACAACTCTAATTTCAGATCTGCTCACATCACTCCTGTGCACGCCCACAAGGATTTTAGGTCCTGCGTGTGATGGCTACTAAGTCTCTGTAGCAGTATCATGTTTATTTGTCCTATTTCCTACCATTTTAAAAAAAATGACATTAATTTTTATTAAATTATTTTGTTTTTTCATACCAGTGTTTCTCCATTCATCTCAGTGCTAAATAACACACACCCCTTTTGGCTCACAATCAGAATCACTGTCGATCAATGCCACAAATTTGTATTTAAACGTTCGTCATTCTAATTTAACCAATGAAAGTCAAAGAATCATGGACAATGTAGTTCAATAATAGATAAACGACTACATTTAGAACTCCCAAGCAGTGAGGTTGGCAGTTTTCTTAGAGTAATTCTCTTGCTGGGCATTCTGTTTACATTACTGGGCACAATGCACCTGTTTTGTAGAGCCAGCATCATCACCTTTGGTTTTACGAGTCTTTAAACAATATTTGTTTCATTCCCACTCTTAAAGCACGTATAGTGTCAGCATGTTCTACAGGAATGACTCCAGCAAGGACCCGTATGAATTGGGGCTACCAGGGTGCACATCTCCCTGCCCACTGGAACACTTCACCCAGCTAACAGCGCCATTCATTCCACAGGACTGGAGGAAAGAATGCCAAGTAACAGAGCAGAGTCAGCGATCAGGTACGCAGGTGATAGTTATCGGTCTAGCCATCAGAGTATGAAGTATATCAGTTCAGGGACAGGACTTGGCAGCATATGCTCTCAATTTGCTGTATTGTTCCAATAGTTGCGGATCTTAGTGATGTGATAAGACAGAGGTAAAGTAAGGATAATGTTTTTTTCTGCTAACGTAACCTGATGAGAAAATTCTCTCTAAACTTCTGTACCTCCTTTAGACCTTTTTTATTTTATTTTATAGGATTTAGTGTCATTAGGGATTCCCTAAGCTTTCACCTTGTACAACTCCAGGTCCATGATCACAATCTCCCGTCCCTTATGTGAATGTCTTATGCTTGTCTTCTTTTGAAATTGCTTTCAGAATTATCCCTCCATTATTTAATCGTAAAAAATTCTAGTGCTTAAAGTTATTTTACTTACACACTTCTAACGAAGAGACCAAATTACATTCCGAAAATGGTAGTCTCTGTAGTCATGGCAAAAAGATATGTTACAATATGGACTTTCCTTTGCAGATGTCACCACTGTGGCTTTGTCAATCACTGTTGGAGTCCTTGGAGTACTACTGATAGCAGTGCTGTTTTGGGGCTGGAGAATGCACACGGCTACAACATGGAGTCATCAGAACGCTTAAGCTTCACAAGGACTATGCAGACAAATCTTTAAATAGGCAACATTCCTAAAGAGGTGGCTGACTAAAATATTACTTGATCTTTGGTGGCTCAGACATCTAAACACAACCCTCCTATGTGAATGGAAAGAACCTAAAATGCAAAAATTTAGAACTTGTGAGGTCATGGGTGGAGATATGGCAACCCAGTACACCAGGTTGCTGCTGGGGAAATGGCCAGATGTTCTGGAATCCCGTGGCACATGGCCCTTTTGATTACTTTAGTGTGCCATGATAGAGGGACAGGGGCCCCATATCAGGACTGTTGGAAAGATTATACATTTTTACATACGGGCTCAAACTTATGTACAACCCCGTTACCGTTTATCCTTGAAATCCTTTATGACTGCAAATTAGATTCCTGGCTAATCATGGCAGCATCACTTATGGATAGCTCCTCCCTTAGCAGTAACAGGACAAGAATTAATTAGATTAATTAATTAGACTAATAGGTACAAAGAGTCACTCCTCCCCTTACACCACAGTCTTCTTTCATGTCCTTAGCTGATTCTACAGGACTTAAAACACTTTTCATTTTTGGCCACCTTCCTGTGTTTGTCGTGGGTTCGTTCCAAATGAGGTTCAGCCTCTCTTCACTTGAAGGACCCAGTAAACAGCCTGCATGAGCAGGATTTCTTGGGTCAGGTTCAGTGTCAGTACTGAACTGCTGCGTGGGAGTTATATTTCGTGTTCTGAGGGAGACACAGCTACAAGGTATTTCATGGGGTTGGGCCTCCTTAAAAATTCCCCCTTTTTTTGGCATTACTCTTAAAAATTGGGGCCTAATCCCTCCCAGTGGCAGTTTATTGGGATCCATACTAGTGTGGGGTCCTCCAGTTGGAGAGATCCATTGTAGGGACGCTCTTCTTTGCCTACTTTTTGTCCTTGTTTTACCTGTCTTTGGCTCTCTGTATTGATTGCTGGGGCTCTCTGCCACTGATCATTCCATTTTCGATCGCTGGAACATGGGAGTGCGTTCCAGCTGGCGGAAGTGACATCTTGGCCATATTCCTCTGGACCGGAAGTGATGCGGGGTTCGCGCGGGTATGACATGAGCACATGGAGCACATAGCTTGCGTTCCAGCGTTCTGCGCATGCGCGCAACTACCATTTCCCCCGGCACTATTTAAATCTGAGTGATCTGAGTCTCTGTGTGCATGCTGCATATGCTGATAGTGATCCTGAGCGCACTGCTTCACCTGCTTTGGTTCAGTGCATTGAAGTTGGAATTTTTCCTTTCCTTGGCTGCCTAAATTGTGTCTCATTGTCAAAAGGTGGGCCTTTTCTCCTTGTGATTTTTAAACTTTACTTGACATTCAGTTTTGCTTCTGAATTTTGATGGGATGTGTTTTGGGGTCTTTTGACATTTCTTTTGAGTCCCATTTTAGTATGGATTCTCCCTCTGCCTCTGCAACATCGCTCTCTAGAAAACATAGGCGAGCCAATCATTTTTAATATTCTGGAGGGTTTTAAAAGAGTGCCAGATTGAGCCTGTGATAAATGTTTATATATGGCTTTGTTTCAGCCCCAGCAAACAATTGGATTCACCCCCAAGAAAATTAGGGGATAAAACCAATAAATGTGTTAACTGTTCGTCCTCTGCACCTCAGGGAAGGAACCTCTGCAGAGAATACTTATTGGAAATAGCAGATGCTTCCAATAGGATTTCCCAACAGGACGACCTTAAACTCTGAATTTCCCAAGCTATTGCTGAGGAATTTAAGTCTACCCCGAATAAAGGTGGTCCATGTAAGAGACGCAGAGCGGAACCTCATTCTTCTAGCTCTGAAGAAGACCCTGATATGTGGGAGGTCTCAGATGATGGTGAGGAGGAAGTTGAATATACCTTCAGGTCTCTTGACTCTAAGTCAATTAATAGGCTGATTACCCATATCAGGGACACTCTTAGTCTCGCAGAAGAGAATTCAGAGTTGAAAGAGGCTGACAGGTTCTTTGAGGACCTAAAGCCTAATAGGCCAACATTTCCAGTGCATTATTCAATCAGGGACACCATCCTTCAAGAATGGAACAAGCTGGAAAGAAAATCCACCTTAAAGAATAAGTTTACAAGGATATATCCTTACTCTGCCAGTGACTGCAAAGTATGGAACTCAGTACCAAAAATAGATGCTGCCGTGATTCATATGGCTAAGAAAACTGCGCTCCCCATTGACTCCATGCCCTACCTTAGAGAACCTATGGAAAAACGTATGGATGGCGATCTCATAAAATCTTATCTAGCCCTAGGCTCGGCCCTCCATCCTGCGGTGTCTCTAACCACTCTCCGAAGGGCGTTAAGAGCATGGCTCACAAATCTGGAGGAGGACATTGACCATAGAGTTCGCAGGGAACATCTCCTGGAAAAAGTCTCAAGGACTTCAGCCTTGCTACAGAATTCTGCTCAGAAGCCTCTCTAGACATCACTTGTATGATTGCTAAAAGTATGGCCCTGTGTGTGGCCTCTAGAAGGGCCGTATGGCTTCATTCATGGAGAGCCAACTATGCCTCCAAGGCATCCCTCCATTCCAGGGGGATTTATTATTCGGTAAGATTCTGGAGGACGCCATACAAAAGGCTGCAGATGGCAAAAAAAGCTTTTTTGCCGCAAGAAAGAATAAAGACTTTTTCCTCTTCCGGGAAGACTAAACGCTTCAAGGATCGGTCCTTTCGGGACAGCAGAAGGTATAAACCAGGAAGGGAGTATTCTAGAAATTTACCTTGGAAAAGCTTCTCCCATTCATCGACCAATAAGGCTTCCAGAGGGAGAGGATCTAAAACCTCTGGGAAGAACTTCTGAAGGTCTTCAGGCCCATTCAGGGATTGTGGGAGGAAGACTAAGGTTCTTCTACCTCTTCTTCTATCACAGATATCTGGGTCAATTCCATCATTAAAGAAGGTTACAGGATAGAGTTCTTCTCTTACCCATAATCCACTGTCTTCCGGAAGTCGAGGGTGTTGATGGGCATCAAACAAAGAGCCATGAGGAATTGCATCTCTACTCTTCAGGAACAAAGGGTTATAGAAGAAGTTCCGAAAGAGGAAAGGCTCAAAGGAGTTTACTCCAGTGTTTTGGCTCCAAAACCCCAAGGAAAATGGCGTCTAATCCTGAACTAAAAAGGGGTGAACTCCATGCTCGACGTGAGAACACTTGGCACCAAGAACGTTCTCAAAAGTTCTTGTCACTTTGATAGCCTTCATAAGAGTAGGAGGTATCGAAATCTTCCATTACTTGGACGATATTCTCATCATAGGTCCATCCCAAAAGATAGTGGCTCATCACACTCTAGTGACGATGAACATTCTTCAAGATCACGGTTGGCTTCTGAATGTAGAGAGGAGCTCCCTAATTAATTCCTTCTCAAAAAATTTTATTCCTTGGAGCAGTGATAGACATGATCTCAGCCCATGTGTTTCTCTCCCCAGAAAGGGCCCTAAAAATCAGAAAACTACAATATCTCAAAACAGCCTCAGCGAGAGAAGTCATAAGTCTCCTAGGTTCTTTGACATTAACAATTGGGCTGGTAAAATGGGCCCAATGGAAGTTTTGTCATATTCAGAATGGTTTCCTTCTTCGATTCAACAGAGCAGAAACAGATTGGGAGCAAAGGATAACTTTGCTCCTGCCGGTAAGAAAAGGGTTGAACTGGTGGTGGGGCAAGAAGAATTTGGCGAAAGGCTTCCCGTTAGAGGAACCTCCTTGGAACGTTATTACAACAGATGCAAGCTCTTTTGGATGGGGTGCCCACTTCAATTCCACATGGAAACAAGGGAAGGGGACCCGAAAAGAGAGCCGTGTACTCTAAAATTTAAGGGCGCTATGGGCCATTTAAAGAGCCATATTGGAATTCCTTCCGATGATCAAAAAATCTTGGGTCCTGATGAAAACGGACAACCGAGCAGTTGCCTTGTATGTAAACAACCAAGGAGGCACAAGAAGTATCTTGCTCTTGAAAGAACTAGCTCCCTTGATGAAAGTGGCCATGTACAGTCTCCAAGGTCTAAAGGCAATCTATCTTCCAGGTTCAGAGAACGTTACTGAGGACTTCCTCAGCAAAACAGAAATTCTTCCAGAAGAATAGAGGCGTCACCCAGCAGTTTTCTCATGGATTGCAGATCATCCTGATGGCGACTTACCAGAATTGTCAGGTAGAGAATTACTACTCTCTCCGTCCAGACAATAGGGCGATGGGCCAGAATGCTCTCTCCCTTCTTTGGTCGTTCGATCTGGGGTATGCGGTCCCTCCACTATCCATGATACCCTGGTTTGGATGGAAGGAAAAAAAGTAATTGCCTTATTCTAGATCTGGCTTCGAAGGCCATGGTTTCCTTTCTTAACCATGATGAGTCAGGAACGGCCTTGGCCTCTTCCGATAATGAAGGATCTGCTGACTCAGGGCCCAACTTCCCATACTCATCCAGAACACCTCAAGTTGGGGGTGTCGGTTTTAAAAAGGAAAGACTTCGGGGGCGTGGCCTGACTGTGCAGCAGTGCAGACGCACAAACCGAGAGCTCCTGGGCCTCAGACCAATTACTGGCTGAAATCGGGGGCAAACTAAGTAATCCTGATCCCCAATTCATCACAACTTGATCGGCAGACATTGATGAACAGGGGGATACCTCACACGCCCAGAAATAACGCCGGAATGACCAAGCTGAGGCTTGGGGCCTATACCAAGCAGGGCAATGGAGAGGCGGCCGCTCTCCCAGCCCATAACCGCATGCAGCACCCGCAGCACAAGGCTACCCCCCCCCCTTAGGACCGGTGGGGGTTATCCCGGTCCCAATCACCTCGACGGGCAAGCCCCAGTGGACCCTAAAAGCGGACACCGACCCCATCCACGCACCGAACTTGCATGCAGCCCGCCATGTCAAAATGGCAGACACGCAGCCTCGTGGACAACCTGGGCCTCCACCACTAAGCCCCAACACAAGCGACTCCCTCACTACCCGCCTAGACGGGCTGTTTGAGGCCTTCTGGGCAAAGATCGCGGCCCGACATAAGGAAGAGCGATCCAAGCTGCTAGAGATCGGAGGTACGGAGGGCCAACAAGGCGACACAGTTTGGAGTGGGACCAGACTGCCTTTGGGCAAAGCCATGAAAACTCAGTCCAAGAATCTCCACACCAGCCCATCTGGGCCCAGGCCAACAGGGGATTAACCCCGATGCATCAACCACGTAGGCAGAGTTCCACCCGCCGACGGCGGCATACCACCAACCCCAGGAACTCTAGACCTACCCCGAAAACTTGGCCTTCAATAGTCCCCGAGTCCGTGGCTACAAGATGCCGGCCCTGATACAGGCCCGGAGCGAGAAGGCACCTCTGGTTAGCTCCTGGCCGACCGCCAACCTCTACACTACCCCACGCAAGCCCCAGAGGGCACAGCAGCGCGCACCCGTGGCGAAAGCTCTACCAGCACGCAAGCAACAGAGCCCAACGAAGCCACCAGCAGCACGGAGATGGGAAATATCAAAGGACAAACCTCAGCCCTGCATCAAACCTTGCAAGCCGTGGAGAGTCGGGTCCCTGACCACAAATCAGCACAGCCTCAAACCTGGGACACAAACTGGTAACAACGTTCCCTTCCTAACCAGCGTCTGGAAACGCCATAGCAGGATAGCAGAGCAGCTGGATTCCGGTAAACGACCGCTAAGCGGCATCGGTTGACTGAGCCTGGCAATACCAAGCACCAAGCAGCGCAGAGCCTGGGCCGCTTTTATCATATATTTTTTCTTTTTTCGCTTCTCAAATTTAAACTGGCCCACTGCTGATTGACTCTGAGTTGCATGACCGCGCTGACTTATTCTTCTGATTATAATTATTGTTTTTATTTGAATTGTCTAGGCCTCACGTAAATATCCAGTGACTGCCATACGCCCGCTGGGAACGTGCTTTTAGCTAACTGGGGGGCCCCCTAGGGGTTAAACTCGTAGAAAAGACATCTGTTTCACTCTCCTTGTAAAATACTCGTGCCACAGAAATCCCTGGGTTAAGCTTGTATACTCTACCTTTTATTAACATAGGGTTTCTAGCCTGTATTTTTCTAAGTCTTACAACACAATCTATGATTCAGCCTGTTTCTTTATACTAAAAAAGTGCAACTGTTTTAAATGTCATGGCAATATATGTAAATGTTTGACCATAATAAGCCCGCGGATGCTGTCGTGGCTATGTGAGCTTGTATGTTATTCTTTTACTGCACACTAAAATAAAGATTTAAAAAAAAAAAAAAAAAGGAAAGACTTCGACAATTAGGCCTTTCGGAAGCAGTGGTCAATACCCTTTTGCGGTCTAGGGAGGGTTCTACTTCCTCGTGCTACCATAGAATCTGGATATATTCAGAGAATGGGCATCGGCTGAGAACATTGACTTCACAATACTCAGATCCTGGATTTCCTCCAAGAAGGTCTGGACAAAGGCCCCTCCTTGGGACCTTCCTCTTGTTCTCAACTTCCTGACTGATGATCTGTTCGTTCCACTTGAAAATTTGGATACTACCCTTCTGACTTACAAGACTTTGTTTTTGGTGGCTATTACTTCCACAAGAAGAATTTTAGAGATTAAAGCCTTTTCTACCATGTCTTCCTGCCTACAGATCTGTGAAGAAAATAACCTTTTAATTCGTGACTTTTATGTTCGGTAGTTTAACCCCTTAAGGACCAAACTTCTGGAATAAAAAGGAATCATGACATGTCACACATGTCACGTGTCCTTAAGGGGTTAAACTATCGAACACCGACCACCCCCCTGGATAATTATCTACAAAGGGAAACTGTAGATAGAGCACGCTCTCTCTGGGTGGCCGCCGTTCGTATAGCCGAACTCCACGTGTGGGAGAAAATGGCGGCCATCTTGTTTGCACGAAAGGAGGCAGCGGGACTTTGTCGTCGAGTGTCTGGAACTAAAATCGGACACTCGACTTCCCGAACACCGGTAAAAACATACGAACACCTGCTTTCTTTTCCTGAACAGCTAGGAGAGCGCTGTTCGGTAGTTTTGTTCCCACGACATTGTCGAAATAGACCGACTGCACAGCCTAAACTCATGGAACTGTTTTGGGCAGGAGCCTCGTGTGCAGTCGGTCAAATGTGACTTCCATGAAATTCGAAAACTCCTGAACTGATCTGGGTGATTTTTGGATATGTTGGTCACCCAGATCAGGGCTATCAGGAGATGTGACATTTATGGGGGTCCTGTATGTCTTGGGGTGTTTTCCAAGTATTCTGGAAAATCGTCTTCTCTCTGCCTGGAGATAATTAAGTTATTACTTTATCTGACCCAATTATCTCCAGGCAGAGAGGAGGGAATTAACTGTTTTTACTGGGAGTGTCACTGTTTGTCCCTGCATTGTCATTGGCTGTATTAAGTTATGTCTCTGTTCCATCAGGTCCAGGGGGTGTTCCTCTGGCGTGGAGAATTGCATAAAAGCCAGTGTGGCACAATAAAGCTTCATTCCTGTTGTACCCTTCATGAAGTCTAGGCTCATGTTTAGGTAGCTGTCTACTTGCTGGGGAGAAAGTACTTGAATGCTGCATTCGTCTGGAACTATTCACATCTACACCCGAACTGCAACTATAATCACTACGGCTTAGTAGTTCGGGAGGAATAGGCGAACAAGGTACTTAAAATACTAGTGTTCGTAACAAAATCTATCAGGATAGGGTGTGTCTGAAACCAAAACCTAAGTTTCTTCCTAACGCGGTCTCTGTCTCATCTCTCGCAAGTGGTCCTTCCATCATTCTATCCCAATCCAACTTCTAATGAATAAGTTAGGTGGCAACGTTTGGATGTTAAGAACTGTCTGTGTCAATACCTTTTTCGTTCTAAGTCATACAGGAAGACTGACCAACTCTTCGTTCTACCTTCAGGAGCTAGGAGACGCGACGCAGCTTCTTTATCTACGTTGAAATGTTGGATTTTGCTAATAATCAGGAAAGTGTCAGTCTATAAAGGTCAGTCTCCTCCAATAAAGATAGGAACACATTCTACCAGAGCATTGTCAACTTCATGGGCTAATTGGGCATAGATTCCATACAATATTTGCAGAGCAGCCACCTGGTCTTCCCCGATGTTGTTCATAAAACACTACAAACTGGACGTGGCCTTTCCTTCCACCTCTTTTGGGAAGTGTTCTGTCCACGGTTTCTTTATCCCACCAATATTAACTTTCTTTGCAGCACGAGTGTCTGCATAATCTTTTTATCGGTTTCTTTATTCCCACCCTATATTTCTGTGAGCTTGGGTATAACCCATAAGTGATGCTGCTATGATTAGCCAGGAATCGAGAAAATGTATGACAAACTTACCATAATTTTCTTTTCCTGGCTATTTCTCATGTCAGCATCAGGGTTCCCGTACATGCCTTTATTTTATTTTTTTCCCCAGCTTTATAATTGGACTGTGGTGTAAGGGGAGGAGGTACTCTTTATACCTATCAGTCTAATTAATTCCTGTCCTGTGACTGCTAAGGGAGGAGCTACCCATAAGTGATGCTGCCATGAGAAATAGCCAAGAAAAGAAAATTACTGTAAGTTTGCCATAAATTTCCTCTTACTCTTTAGGTTAGCAAGTTGCTAGTGACCACTTTTACTGCCATGATTAGCCTGGTTTTTCCATATTAAGATATACCCAAAATGCGATAAACCCATGCAAGTAGAAAATTATCTTCAGTGTTCATCTACAGGTAACAATTATTTGTTTGTCATATTTGTATGTTATTTCACTGTTGCCTCCAATATCACCTCCCCTATAAAATGTTTAAGCATTTCTCGTAAAGTAGTCCCTGAAAAAGGAGTAACAGTTTCTTATTCTTCTACTATCTCCACAAAGGGGTTTATTTTTTTAATATTCCAAATTGCAACATTAACCCCTTAAGACCGGAGGGCATACTATTACGTCCTATTCTAAGCGGCTCTAAACGCCGCCGGGCGTAATAGTACGCCCTTCGGTTTTTCGGTACTTACCCGGTCGCCGGCGATTCCACGCCAGCGATCGCTGAAAATAAAAATAAAATAAATAAATGGTGTAAAAAAAAAAAGAATATATATATATACTTAGATCATATATATATATATATATATATATATATACACACACACACACATGTACACCGTCTAGGTGTATTTTACTATTTATATATAATTATATATATATATTAATATCAAATTACACAGACTGATACTGAATATATATAATTATTGTTATATAAATTTATAATATAAAAAATAAAAATTTAAATACGTTACAAAAATTAAATTAAAAAAAAATTAAAAATATATAGATGTGTTTTATTTCGTTCTAACTGTATTGTGAAATATATATATCAAAATACACGTAGAACGAAATATATATATATATATATACCTATATATAAATAAAAATATTTAAAAAAATTATATAGATGTATACATATACACATACGTATATATACACATATTAATTCTACATATATATTTATGTAATATATTTACATAATTAGGTATCTTAATTACAATTAGCAGGACCTGCCTGACAACCCATGCCGAAAGTAAAGGGAATTTAATTTGCTAGCACTATATTTAACCCTATAACTTTCTGAGACACCATAAAACCTGTATATGTGGGGTACTGTTCTACTCGGGAGACTTCACTGAACACTATTAGTGTTTCAAAACAGTAAAATGTATTACAACTATGATATTGCCAGTAAAAGTGACGTTTTTGCATTTTTTACGCACAAACAGCATTACACGGACAATATTATTGCTGTGATACTTTTTACTGTTTTGAAACACAAATATTTGTGTTCAGCGAAGTCTCCCGAGTACAACAGTACCCCTCCTGTACAGGTTTTATGGTGTTTTCAAAAGTTACAGCGTCAAATATAAGGCTTGCGTTTCATTTTTTTCACATTAAAATTCGCCAGATTGGTTACTGTGCCTTTGAGACCCTATGGTAGCCCAAGAATGAAAATTACCCCTATAATTGCATACCATTTGCAATAGTAGACAACCCAAGGAATTGCAAACAGGGTATGTCCAGTCTTTTTTTAGTAGCCACTTCGTCACAAACACTGGCCAAAATTGGCATTTTTCACACAAACAAATACTAATGCTAACTTTGGCCAGTGTTTGTGACCAAATGGCTACTAAAAAAGACTGGACACCCCATTTGCAATACCTTGGGTTGTCTACTATTGCAAATGCAATGCCATGCCATTATGGGTGTAAATTTCATTCCCGGGCTACTATACAGTCTCAAAGGCAACGTAACCAATCTGGCGAATTTCAAATGTAAGGTGCTATATTTGACCCTGTAACTTCCCAAAACGCCATAAAACCTGTACATAGGGGGTACTGTCTTACACGTGAGACTTTACTGAATACAAATGTGTGTTTTATTGCAGTAAAAGCAAACAGTATTATGACATTGACCGTTAAAATGTCATTTAGAACTAAAAAAAATAAAGTATTCTCTCATTTTTCATATTAAATTATGTTTCATGGCTAAATATTTGATATCAAATGAAAGCCCGGTTTCCCCTGAATGATATAAGGGTGGGTGCATTTACTATGAAAGAGGTGAATTACGGTTGGACAGACATGTAGTGCAATTGCCAGGTTTTGTTCACAATGTGTACATTTGGCTCTGTCCTTAAGGGGTTAAAGCTTACTTTATTTACTACAGAATATAATTGAACTTTTCAACAAATTTACTGAAGGGTCACTAGTTCCCAGAACCACTACAGCTTAGTGTAGTGGTTCTGGAGTGTGTAGTCTGTCCCTGCAGGACAAGCACAGGAAAGGCAGGGTTTACATTGCTGCCTAGGAAGAGAGCAGTCAGATTGCCACTAGAGGCATTTCCTAGTTTAGTGCAGCACTGGTATTTCACCTCTCCACACTCTGCATCAAGGCACTGAATGCCCCCATATGGATGCATTGAATCAATGCGTCTGAGAAGATGCAGAGTTGTGCAGTTTTGCTGCACATGTGCAATAGTCTTCCAATAGGAAAGCATTGGATTGGCCGAGATCACCAAGACTGGTGATAGTCATGGAAGTAGATTCAGCCGCACCAAGACACTAGTAAAAACACCGTTTCTATGTGATTTAATAGGGCCTGTCACAAATTGTTAAAAACTAGTACAGGCCTGTATTGACATGTGTTGAGCTAATCCAGCATGAAGTTTTTTTCATATGCAAAATTAGGGATTTCAGATATGTATGCAGTGTAAAAAGCTCATTCTAAA
The DNA here is from genome assembly GCA_933207985.1 of Pelobates cultripes. NCBI lineage: Eukaryota > Metazoa > Chordata > Amphibia > Anura > Pelobatidae > Pelobates > Pelobates cultripes. The sequence goes on along the minus strand of OW240921.1, from coordinate 27,412,059 downwards.
AGTGTAATTTTGAGTAATAAGGTTTAAAGTCTATGCACTTTCAGCCACTAGCCAAGTACACAAGTTCCCACTGATCGCTACAGTCTAGATTTTGATAATTAATTGGAACAGATTTGCAATTTAGTCGGAAAAGGTAAATTCGGTGATTGTCAGAACACACCTCATTTAGTACAATCTAGTGTCCAAGAAATCAAACGCAAAAATAATTGTCACCATTTGAAGTTAAAAGTTTAATTTAGTGGATTATAGTCCTGAGATGGCACCAATTTTTGACTGACTTAAAAGGGCACTCAAAGAACCAGTGTCACCATCATTAAGTTACAATGCCAGTCACATTTGTAAATTATAGATCTGCAATGTGATTTTAGATTTTAACAGATGAGCAGCAAAAACATGCTGAATAGATTCACCTGCTTTTTGCACACCAAGATTTTGAGTAATTGCACGTTCAGTCTCACTTTTTAAATCCACGTGACTAGATATGATGTTGTAAACACACGTCCACAGTTATTCTGTAACATCTTGACCCCCTAAACTTTGAAATACATACAATAGACAAGTTGCCTGGTTTAACACAATTTATTAAACAGGAAGTTTTGAAATGTAAGGCATTTTAAAATCTGTTGCACGCCAAGCATCACCACATTAGTGGTTAGAGTGCCAAATGTGCTGCATTAGTTCAATGCTGAATTCTAGTTACTTCACATCTAAAGTAGAATCTTAGTTGAGTATTAAGAGTAATCTCTTTATCAAGGCAAGGAAGGTTTCAAACAACCTTACAGTTACTAAGCTTTAAACCATGTTTGTAACAAAATAAAGTTGCTTTATTCCAGAGTCCATCAGTCCAGTATTTCCTGAAATAAAAATATTTGTCAGAATAAGAAGGTTGACAGCACAAAGCTTGAGCAAAATATCCACATAACATGTATACAGCCGTTTCACAAGCAGTCACAATGTTAACCCCCTTAAAGCAGGGGTAGGCATCTCCGGGAACTCCAGATGTTTACTACATCTCCCATAATGCTAGCAAAGTATCAGGGGCTATGTAGTTCACATCTGGTAACCAAAGGTTATCTACCCCTAATTAAAAGCCTCTAGAGGTTCGTCTGATGTATGTAAAGATTTCAGATTTCCACATGGTCCCTGTTCCCAAGGGAAAGCATTGGAAGAATAAGTCTCACCCTTCAAGCCCTCTTATCTATAGTGTTTCTGTAAGGACTAGTGATATTTTATGCTGTCACTCCATGAAGTTCCTTTAATACAACCCTGATGCTTAAATTAGTGAGATATACCATGATTCCTTTTTATTCCAGAAGTTGTCCTTAAGGGGTTAAAAGCTGGCTTAGTATATGAACAGTTCACTTTAAATTAAAGACTGCTTGCCACACTAGATTATGGTCCCTCAGTCCCACTGCATGTCAAGACAGTGGGGCACAGTTATCGCTCAGCAGTTTCAGAGCCCAGTGCTGACATCATAGGGACAACGCAATGTTAATTTTTATAATCTGCAGTCATAGTACCTGTCCACTTTCAAATTGACGTCAAGGTCTCCTTTGATGTTGACAAGGCCTGTTGAGACAAAAAATCACAATTATGAAGATGGTCTTCAAAAAGCTGCTCATGTAAAGACAAAGTCCATGAGACAATTCCTTGTTAAATTAGTAATCGACATTTAAGTGCTAGATTTCCTGTCCTTCAGGCCCTCTGCATGTCAGTACAGAGGGGCACAGATATCGCTCATTCTAATTCAGAGCCCAGTGCTAGCATCATTGGTTCAGGATGTGCACCATATCATGCTATGTTTAAAGACCATATATAGAATGCAAAAAACAAACTTACATGTCGCAGTTTGTGACTCAATATCGGATTGAGCGTGTCCACAGCAAGTTTGTATATTCCAAAAAGAACCTAAAAAAAGTTTAAAAAGCACTTGTTACAGGTATTCAAGAGGCTGAACTTTTGGCACAATTACAGAAAAGTTAAAGAGGGTCAGTTGCTAGTTGGTTGAAAGATTAAAGACTTTAGAAAGACTCTTGGCAATCCTGCTGTAAGTTTGTTTACCCATGTTAGCCTGCAACAATCAGGCTTCAAATAATGCAAGCCATGCCCTTTAGCAAGAGCTGTTCTGATGGGTGGCAGTTTTTGGTCAAGCAAATGGACAACACTAGTAATTAGACAGGTACCCAACATTGTGCATGTGATTAGCACTTGTGCACATGTTACTTCAAACGAAAAGCAGAATCTCAAGCATTTCTAGATAGGGGTTTGGGCTCTTCAGCTTATAACACTTAATGTTATGCAGTTACAGTAAGCAGGTAAGTTTACCTTAAGTACCGGTAACATGGGCATTTTCCTTTGATTAACACTTCAAACTGAAGGACCTACACCATAAAGGCACTATATAACTGAAAACTAAATAAAAGTCGCCTACATAGCCAAGGCATCGTATAAGGGTTGAATGATATCTAAAACTAGTTAAATAATTTAAACATGTAACTACATTGTTTCCACAAAGCTCTTCCTACTTTAATGAGAAAAATGGTATCTACACATTACACCCCACCCCCCAAAAAATAAAAATAAGAAAGTTACACGTTACATTACTTAAATCATTTTAGCAGTACAGTATACTACAGGATGCTGAACTGGCAGTTAAGGGATTCAAACTAGTGATACAGATAACGGAGAGGTAAGAAACCCCCCAAAAGTGATTGCAACCACAGATTGTTGTAAAGTTATTCTAACATTTAATTTCTAATAGCTTCTAAATTAGAACATTCTAAATGGAACCCTTAAGACACTGGATACATACCTGCGTGACCAGGGGCTGGAAGCCACCCAGCAGCTCATGGCACAGACGTTGGGAGCCAGGCTATGTCCAAATGTGTGCTTGGTTTAACCCATTACTGGCTGTCCCCCTCAGCCTGTCACTGCATTGTGAGGCCAGTCAGCGGGCACGCCAGCCATCAGCATGTCGGGCTCCGTGCACACCTTCCAACACTGACCCATTGCCTTCCACTTCCCGAGACAAAGAGAGCCACGTGTGTGGCTGAGCGCTTTAAATATGTCCGCCTGAGGACCCAAGTGAGCCGGCTACAGCAATGCCTGTTTACAAACTGCCATCTGAACACATTGTTTGCAGGCATTTTCAAAGGCATCCTAAAACCAAGTAAATTATAACAGAGATTTAAGATTATTTAAAGAAGGGGTGTCCAAACTTTTTTCAAAGAGGGCCAGATTGGATGAAGTAAATGTTTGTGAGGGCCGACCATTTTGCCTGACATTCTTTGAACCATTAAAATGTAATGCAAATTAAATATTTTATGCAAAATTTATTGCAAACGGCATACTTTTCATTTCATCTTTTTATTCTGTCCATTCCTTCTGCCCCTTCCCTCTTTTATTCTGCCCCTTCCCTCTTTTATTCTGCCCCTTCATTATCTGCCCCTTCCCTCTTTTATTCTGCCCCTTCATTATCTGCCCCTTCCCTCTTTTATTCTGCCCCTTCATTCTCTGCCCCTTCCTCTTTTTATTCTGCCCCTTCCTCTTTTATTCTGCCCTTCCCTTCTTTTTTATTCTGCCCCTTCATTCTCTTTTTTATTCTGCCCCTTCATTATCTGCCCTTCCCTCTTTTTATTCTGCCCCTTCATTATCTGCCCCTTCCCTTTTATTCTGCCCCTTCATTCTCTGCCCCTTCCCTCTTTTTATTCTGCCCATTCATTCTCTGCCCCTTCTCTCTTTTATTCTGCCCATTCATTCTCTGCCCCTTCTCTCTTTTATTCTGCCCTTTCATTCTCTGATCCCTTCCCTCTTTTATTCTGCCCATTCATTCTCTGCCCATTCCCTCTTTTATTCTGCCCATTCATTCTCTGCCCCTTCTCTCTTTTATTCTGCCCATTCATTCTCTGCCCCTTCTCTCTTTTATTCTGCCCTTTCATTCTCTGACCCCTTCCCTCTTTTATTCTGCCCCTTCATTCTCTGCCCCTTCCCTCTTTTATTCTGTCCCTTCATTCTCTGCCCTTCCCTCTTTTATTCTGCCCCTTCATTCAATGCCCCTTCTTTCTTTTATTCTGCCCCTTCATTCTCTGCCCCTTCCCTCTTTTATTCTGCCCCTTCATTCTCTCCCCTTTCTCTCTTTTATTCTGCACATTCATTCTCTGCCCCTTCCCTCTTTTATTCTGCCCATTCATTCTCTTCCCTCTTTTATTCTGCCCCTTCATTCTCTGCCCCTTCTCTCTTTTATTCTGCCCCTTCATTCTCTGCCCCTTCTCTCTTTTATTCTGCCCTTTCATTCTCTGACCCCTTCCCTCTTTTATTCTGCTCCTTCATTCAATGCCCCTTCTTTCTTTTATTCTTCCCCTTCATTCTCTGCCCGTTCCCTCTTTTATTCTGCCCCTTCATTCTCTGCCCCTTCCCTCTTTTATTCTGCCCCTTCCCTCTTTTATTCTGCCCCTTC
>OW240921.1:27383103-27407503 GCA_933207985.1 Pelobates cultripes | reverse complement strand
GATACAGATATTAACTTTTAACAGGACTAGCTCTGCTTCTAAACTCCTAGAACAGTTACGGATACCTTAATACAGAGTAAGATGTAGACAACCAATGGGAAAGAGTAGTAAATTTAAAGAAGGACTGTCATCCGAAAATCTCCTCACATCAATCAGTTTAAAACAATAATGTAAAATAGATATAAATTATTTTCATCTGGGGTGGGACCGGGCCGCCATGTTGGCTGATCGCAGATCAGACTTGCTCCTGCATGCTTTAACTAGTTCAGCAGATAATAGGCAGTTAACTCACTCACCTGGTGCCTCAAAATCTATAATTATAGACTAAGCATAGACTTGTGCAGATGCAGAACACGTGTGCTGAAGGTGTGAAGCACTGATTGAAAATATGAGGGGGGGCGTGTCCGGACTGCCGATGGAGTAAGACGCACTGCTCCTAAGCTCCTAGGCCCCAACCTGGTAAACCCCGGCAAATAGCACCATAAACAGCCAAAAAAGATGGGGAAAAGCAAAAAGACAAACGCCGCTGGTAACTCCGGTGTCACACCGGCGAAATATAACCCCGGCCCGATGGACGAATACTTACTGGCATCCCAGGGCCCGCGAGGCCTAGACGGTTCCGCCACGCCGACGCCGTCCTCTCCGACCTCCAGCATAGCGCACTCGGACCGGACCCCTCCGGCGGCCCTTACACTGACCCAAATATCTGCAGACCTGGCAACTATCACTAACAACATGCTCACCCGCAAAGATAAAACAGACATGGTCGCGGAATTGAAGGCTGTTATCCGGGAGGAGATCACGGCGGTCCGCAGGGACCTCTCAGCCCTGGAACAACGCGTAGATAGCTTGGAGGAAGACCGCCTCCAGCACACCCAAACAATGCATGCGGCTGAACTGGCTACAGGGCGGCAGGGAAACATTCTCCTGGACATCCGCCGCCAAGTGAAGGACCTCGACAACAGAGGTCGTCGCAAAAACATAAGGGTCCGAGGCCTCCCAGAAACCGAGGGAGAAATCCCTCAAGAAGTCCTAACTGGCCTGTTCACACACCTCATGGGAAGCGAGGCTCCTAGTGACTTCGGACTGGAGAGGGCGCACAGGGCCCTGCGGGCGCCTAGAAGGGACGGCCTCCCACGCGACATCATTTGCTCCCTAGAATCCTTCCAACTAAAGGAGGCCATAATGCAAGCAGCAAGGGCGCAGCAAAGGATCACATACATGGACTCCCAAGTCTCCCTCTACCAGGACCTGTCCACAATTACCCTAGATGCCTGCTGAGCACTCAGACCACTGACACGGATGCTGCAAGAGAGAAGGATACCGTATAAATGGGGGTTCCCATTCAGCCTCCAAGCCCGCTCAGGCAATGTCTGGCACATAATCCGCTGGCCGAACGACGTCCCCCGCTTTCTACAAGCTGCGGGCCTACCCATGATACAGATCCCGAATTGGATCCTGGAGGGTCCCCCAGCCCGGGCCACGGGTCCGTTGGAAGTAGCTCATAACCTCCGCTCGGGACCCACTCCACCACAACGCAGGGGAGGCCCGGAGAACTCAGAAGAATAAACCAATACCGTCCCTGAATAGCTACGGGAACTTCCTCCCTGAGCCGCTCCGACACCAAGACCCTGCTACCGTGACCCCTATCTCCTTCGGAATCCTTCCAGCCCGGGACTCTCCACGCTCCTGCCTGCCAGGGGTATGTACTCTTCCACTACACTAATCAGGGGACAAGGGGGGAACCTGCCTAGGAGGGTGGCGGGGCAGCCCGGGGGTCAGCTATAGAGGTTAGAACCACCCGGACCTACCAAAAGCCAAGCACCTACAGCGGGGTCCCTTGTCAGGTTGGGTGGGGGGGAATTCCATGGGAGAGGGGACACATGGGACAATGTGGAACTCCCCATGGACGGCAACCAGGCCCTCAACAAGTCGAATTCCCTACCAAAACAGTCGCTAAACGTAGCTGCACAACGGACAGCAGTCCAAACTGATGCCGGGCGGTCAGGGGGGGCTCCGGGAGTGGGTAGTGGCGGTTGGATAACAGGGGACACTTGTGTCACATGTTGGGAACCCGAGTGGTAGACGGGGTGTCCCACTACTGTACATATTCCACTAGACAAGTTAATGCCCACGGTTACCACAAAGAGCGCCCACCAGAGTAACACATATGCACTGGTCATGCACTAGAAGAGACACCCTGTGCGTCACACCAGGCCCATTACACTAGCGATCACATTGGGAGGGGCTAAGAGTGCACATAAGTGAACCAGAGAGATGTACGGGCGTCTAGGGCATGGCAAAGGCACAATACTCGGGATTCGCAGGGGACGAACTAACAGATAAGGAGGGGGGGATGATGGACGCATCACGCGGACACAGAAGACAGACTGGGGGGATCAGGGACTGCACGGCCTATAACGTAGCAAAACATTGACAGTAACCCAGCTGCAGGCACGAACCACCCCCCCCACACAATCCACCCCTGACGCGCATGTGCACTCACTCCTGCTCCGCCACGTGTCACGCACGCTACACTTACCAGAACATAACGAGGCAGACACACTATCACGACGCCGCACACCCCCGATATGCCCCAAGCATGAGAAGCCCCCCAAGACAGACGGCAACGGGGCCCCTAGATGACAAGACTTGGGACCCGAACAGCGGTCCTTGGGCCCGTGTAGCGGAATCCAAGCCACGGGCAGACATCAAGGGCTCCACTCCGGGACGAACAGACCCGAACACAGCCCGTCTGATTCCACGCCGACAGGAGGTGAGACCCCACGGCCCGGCGCCACTGACTGTTACGGACCCGCCGCGCACACATACACCAATTCTTCCCAAGAACACCGCGGAACCCCGACCCAAATACGGCCATGAGCGAGCCAGGGAGTCGAACAGACAGCCACAAACACACACAACGAAGGGGGAGACTGGGAGGGACACGCCCTTTAAAAGCACACAACAAGATACACAAATGGCCCCACAGCGACATGTGAGAACTTGCTACCATGCACCCCATCTTCAACACTACACCGAGAGACATAGCTACTACGAAAGCCCAAATCAGGTTGGGAGCTGAAGGAGACAGTAGATGACGACCGACCACTAGACCGAGCCACTCCATTGGTCAAGACGACACCGAGCCTCACTGAGACAGACCCTCCTGTAAATTATACCGGAACCTCAGGGAAGGTCAGGTAACCAACTCCCGAGAACCCCCAAAATCCGGTACAGGGTCGACGTCACACCCAAACTAACCCCGTTCGCGGGTCCTCCTGACCCCAGATAACCCCATCCTCCTAGAACCCGCATTCTAGACGACATCCTTCCCCTCACCCCTCCAGTGCCGCTGCGAGTGGGGCCCCCTCCCTCCTCCCAAAATGGCTGCCACCCGGGCGTTTGCCCCGGCCCAGCTGACGTATTGGTCTAACAACATCCAGGGACTCAACTCCCCGGAAAAACGGGCCCACTTGCACCGTCGACTGTGGAGCGCTAAAGCCTCCGTCGTTTTCCTGCAAGAAACACATCTCAAAGGTGGAGACGCACCTAAACTAGAAAACCGGCGCTTTCCTCTGGGATTCTACGCTAACCACCCCGACACCAAAAAAGCCGGAGTCGCGATTCTGTTCTCTCACTCGGTACCATTCCAGAATACACAAACTCTAGCAGACCCGAACGGGAGGTACCTCTTCCTGAGAGGCACCATCGCAGACCATGAATACACCTTTGCGTGCTTATACGGTCCAAACAGAAAGCAACATACGTTTCTACGCCAGGCGCTAGCCAAACTGGAGAAGTTCAGAGGGGGCCTGCTGATCGTAGCAGGAGATCTAAACATGCCGCTGGATCCCATACGAGACACCTCGAGGGGCCAAAGTGCGATCCCCACACACTGCCTGAAAGCCGCACAACGATTCTTACACAAGATGGGGCTAGTGGACTGCTGGAGGACATACCACCCAGACGACCGAGACTATACCCACTACTCCGCGGTACACGCACACTATAGTCGAATCGACTACATTTTCATGGCCCAGGAGTATCTTAACCTATTACGTAGCGCAGACATAAGCATCATGGACCACTCTGACCACGCACCGGTACTGATCGATACACAATCCCCGCTCTTTAAACCCAGAGACAGACAGTGGAAGCTTAATGAATCCATGCTGGACGACCTGGAATTTACCACCGCTATGAACCAGGCCCTAACTGACTACTTCACGACAAACGAAAGTCCGGACATACAGCCGCTGACTCTCTGGGAAGCGCACAAATGTGTCATCCGAGGACACCTTATCACAAGCTGCACCCGCCGCAAAAAACAAAGGACGACGCAAATTGCTAACCTGACAAGCCGCATAGCCGAGCTTGAACAAACACATAAATCCACTTTGGATGACAACACATACCTCCGACTCACGGAAACTCGCAGAGAGCTTCGAGATATATTGACCCAAGGACTACTCCACACTGCCAGGAAAACATCTCGGTACTTCTACGAACATTCGAATAAAAGTGGACGACTGCTGGCGAAGATGCTCCAAGAAAAACGGAGAACACGACACGTCCACAAGATACACACGAAAGAAGGTGCCATCACCCGGCTCCCGGAGGGCATCCTAACGGCTTTCAAAGAGTATTACAAGATGCTATACGACCAAGCACAGCATAAATCGGGACGTACGGTGACACACCATCAGGAACGGATAGCTGAATACTTAGAAGAACATACCACCCGCAAACTGACGCCTGAACAAGAGGCCGACCTGGAACAACCCATGACAATTGAGGAATTAGCGGGAGCCTTGAAAACATCCAAACCCCACAGGGCTCCGGGACCTGACGGCCTCCCTATCGCATATATACGTACCTTTAAGGACATTCTCCTTCCTAGACTCCTCACCGGGATCAATTCCATCCAAGAAGGAGGACGATTCCCTAAGGACACCCTGAGGGCAACGGTCGTGATAATACCGAAGGAAGGAAAAGACCCAACTAACTGTGCCAGCTACCGACCAATCTCTCTGCTAAACGCGGACATAAAACTCTTCGCCAAAGCCATGGCCACCAGAGTAGCGCAAACGCTCCCCGACCTGATACACCCGGACCAGGTTGGGTTCATACCCGGGAGGGAGGCCAGGGACAACACCATCCGAGCCCTTAACATCATACACACAACAGTGGCCGGCAAACGAGACATGGTGCTTCTATCCACCGACGCCGAAAAGGCGTTTGACCGGGTAGACTGGGATTACATGGCAGCGACCCTGAGTCACATGGGGTTTGGCCCACGATTGCGAACCTGGGTAGCCGCACTATACACCACGCCGTCAGCACGCATACGTGTCAATGGAGCCCTGACCGACTCATTTGACATAAGCAATGGCACAAGGCAAGGATGCCCCCTATCCCCCCTTCTATTCGCCCTCACCCTCGAACCCTTCCTTGAAGCGGTCAGACAGCATGGGGGGATCACGGGATTTAGCATAGGCGGAAAGGAACACCGAGTAGCGGCTTATGCCGACGACATGCTATTTTTCCTGGAGCAACCTAGGGTATCGACACCGAACCTCCTGGACGCATTTCGAACTTACAGTGAGGTATCCAACCTAAAGCTAAATCTGGATAAATCCGAAGCAATGCTGCTCACGAAGGACGCGACTCTCCAGCAACACATCCAAACGCAATTCCCCTTCAGAATATGCACCTCCAAATTGCGATATCTTGGCGTCTGGCTACCCGAGGACACGACGCGCATATACCAACTGAACTTCGCACCCCTTCTAGCTACCCTACAACTAGATATAAAACGGTGGACGGCCCAGTACATCTCATGGTTTGGCCGCATAAACGCAATAAAAATGAATGTCATGCCTCGCATTCTATACCTATTCCAGACGCTACCAACAACCATCCCCAGAGGGTTCTTTCAAGCGATAACGACTACCATCCGACAGTTCGTCTGGAACCACAAACCATCACGCGTGAAACGGTCGACCTTAGAACGACCAAAAAGCCAGGGCGGAACAGGACTCCCGTCGATCATCACATACTACCAGGCAACCCACATACATCAACTGGTCGACTGGCACGCTAATCCGACCACTAAACAATGGGTCCACATAGAAATACAACAAGCCCTAGGCAAAATCCCCGCCCAACTGTGGCTGGGCGAAACATCTTTTGGGAACTTATGCACGGACAACCCAATGATAAACGCCACGCTGCAGGTCTGGTGCAAGGTTCGCTACATCAGGAACCTCACGACGTCCCCCAACCCGCTTACACCTATTACTAACAACCCGAAGCTGGCGGGAGGGCTTAGCCCAGCCGACCTCAGGAACTTGGGAGCTACAGACTGGGTATACATAAGCCAATGGTGTGACGGGCCGAACCTAAAGACAATGGGGGAACTTCTACAAGACCGCCGACCAACTAGAATGGACGAATTCCGATACCACCAAATAAAAACGTACGCTGCCGCTTTAAAAGGCAGGGGTCATCTGCACCGTCCACTGCTCTACCTGGAACAACTATGCACAGACAGACACCACCTCACACACGGAGTCTCGATCCTATATACCATGCTTCAAAACAGCGGAGACAAACCACCGCTGAGGTTCACTGAACGATGGGAAAGAGACGCGGATGCAATACTCACGGATAACGAATGGGAAAAAATATTCCAACTCACACACAAGGGATCCATAAGCACTAAATTCCAAGAATGTAATTACAAAATTTTGACACACTGGTACCGGACCCCGGATGTTCTACGGCACATCCATGACTCGGTCCCAGGCGAATGCTGGCGGTGCGGCACAGAAATAGGCACTGGAATACACATTTGGTGGAAGTGCACGCACATCATACCCTACTGGCGAATGGTCCATCGATTGATAAAAGAAATTACGGGAACAGAGATACCCTTCCAGCCACTGCCAATGTTGCTAAATCACACCCACACACCCCTGAAAGCATACAAGAGAGGCCTCGTCATACATCTGCTGACGGCTGCGAAAACTCTCATTCCGACGATGTGGAAAAGCCCAACAGTTCCCACATATCAACAATGGATAGACAGGGTGGAAGAGATTTACAATATGGAAAGGATGACGGCCTCCCTACAGGGACGCGCAGAAAAATTTACCCTGACATGGTTCCCGTGGATGGACTACATATCCAAGACAGCAGCAAGAACAGACGCGGGGGGGGATGGGGGCGCCGCTGCAGCGGCACATACACCCCCGGTTGGGGAACTCACTCCCTCCGGAGCCAATATGCCCGATTAAACCCCACAAGACAGGACATAACTCACAACCCATCCCGACCCTATCCCAACCCCCAGACCCTCCATCCCCGACAGAAACTAGGCATGGACAAATAAAGTAAGGACAGGAGGTATCCCGAAACACAAAAGGCGATACATACAATAGGATGGACAGGAAGAGACTCACGATGCGCACAGACAACACCAACGCAATCTGGGCCCGCCGAGATTCCCAAGGTTTGGGAAGCAACTGGCACCAACAACGGTAAACTAACCCCCGAAACTGAAGGGAACGGAGAAAGATAGATGGGGAAGATGAGGGAGGGGGGAGAGAGACACCCCAACACATGAAGGCAGAGGACGTACACAGTACATCAAGACAGGTAATGTCACCAGGAATGCTCATACACAGGCACCGCAGACACAATAGCAGACCAACACAACCGGCACCCCTCACTACAAATCGGTAAGCCACCAACGCCCACAAGTAGACGCATAAAGCTCACGCCAAAACCTACCTAACCACGGCCCCGTAACTGACAAATGATTTTGCCCGATCTCCCCTAGTACCACCCTAGCTATAGCTTGGCACTTGGGCTCTTAAGCCCAAGGCTCCCGGGAAGAGACCTATGACACGATGTCGGGCCTCGAGCAAATTGGAAACATGACACAAACACATTGAACACTGCCCTGAACTAGATTGAACGCAGAAAGCAAAACATACTTATAACAAGTGTCAACATCGCCACTGTGACTCCAAATTAGCTATTCCTAAAATCAATAGCTACCTGCCCCCTACGTCCCTTGCGCATCCTCCACGCTCCCTACCACTGGCCAGAGCACGCATACTTATACACCCGATTAGCGGGGACTAGCCAGACAGAAAGACTGAGGGGGAGGCAGGGATACGACTCTTAGGCTTCCCACCACCTTACCATAGAACACCATATGAAGGACACCCCGCAAGACCCTACTAGGGACGGAGGCAGCAATATACACGTATCAACCCGAACCCAACAATTGGGTGGCTCGTATACACGATACCAGCACTATTACCACAAGACATATGACAGCGAACCTGACAAGTGCACTACATGCGACTCAAAGAGGGAAACATAACTACACAAGTTGAACAGGAGTGGAGATAGTCAGGGGAGGGTGACACGGGGGTGAGAGAAAAGGAAAACTGGACAAAAGGCCACAGCGAGAAGTGGTAACATGTTGCAATGTAGGCTGACAATAGGTACACCTGCTGTATATAGATATGCCTGCCATGCACTAGTCAGCAACTCACGTCCTGAACATACGCCCATTTACCAGGACTACGGATTGAGACATACACCTGGTCACAGCCCCAGCTAGTTTAACCTATGTTCCCAGAAAGCTCACAATATGAGCTGGTTTGACGCACAGTTTTACACACACTGGCTTCCCGATGCAAGTTATGCCACATAAAGTTTACTAATTGCACATTTTAGATGCGATCTATATCCTGTTGTGTTCATGTATACTGTTTACCTTGATGCAAGCTGACCCATATTGTCTATTTTTGTTTAAACACATTAATGCACAATTGAAACTTGGAAAAATGAAACAAAACTGAAATAAAGAATGTCAAAAAATAAATAAAAAAATATGAGAGCCCGGAGTTTGCGGCCTGCTTAAGTGCAGATGAGGTGAATGACAGCCGCCTCACCTTCCTTTCAAAGGCCACACAGCTTGTGGATCCACTTGTCAGTCCTGTTTCGCCCCCCTTTGGACTGGTGATGGTTATCCCGGTCCCCTCTGGAGAGGCCCAACGCTTTCTAAGGGAAGGCAGTGTACCTCATTCTGCACTACAACTGCGATCTGACCACAAAATGGCCGCCAACCAGGCCCATTCAACCACAAACACGAAGCTTGGCCTGCAGATTGCATCTGCTCATCTATACCTAATTCTGTGCTTGGCTGAACTAGCACAGTAGCTACCCTACTACTTCAACTAATGGCATTTGGTACTGTTACCCTGCACTCAGAGGTTCAGTCTGGCTCCTGCGGCCGTTAACCAAGGCCTAGAGCCATGAAGATCAGATTTTCACATCCATGCCCACCTAGGTAGGCTAAACCTGGGAAACCGATGCCAGTTTACTCCGAACCGGAACCATGAGTAGTAGGTGCGGGCTCGTATGATGAACTGGGGCTGGTGAAGCGGTCTATGCTCGATGGTACTCTCTGCAGGGACTTTGCTTATACAGAATCTAGCCATGACAGAGGCTGATGAGGGCTGATAGGCTATTAAGGATAGCACAATAAAAGACATTCAATTGCACGTTGGACAGAGGCTGATGAGAGATGAAAGGCTATTAAGGATAGCATAATAAGAGACATTCAATTGCTCGTTGTTGTATGCAGCAGTAATCTAGTGACTTCCCTATGTGCATGGTGTTGATTAAGTGGGAACCCAGCGAATTTACCTTCTTACCCATCATCTGGCATATTTTATCCTGTATACTATTCGAACTAGCCTGTCTATATACCTTGTTTTACTCTTAAAAAATGTGCAGCTTCTCATGACATTTACTGCAAAAGTTCTAAACCTGTTTTATCCTATTGTGTTTTTAAATCAAATATCATTACTAATATTTGTGTACTTCTGCCCTTCAAAATTAAGAATGACAAAAAATATAAATTAAATATAAACTTATATTAACAACCTATAAGCATAGAATGTCATCTTAGAATTATATCATCAGTTTTAAACCTTTAGATACAGTTAGTTATTACAAAGTGCTACATTAAGATACTTTGAAGCCAGTAGCCATTTAGAAGCTGTAATTTCCACATGTGCGCTTGCAGAAATCAGCCTGTTTGTAAAATAGTAAATATAGCGTTTAGGTGCCTAATGATATAAAATGACTTGCAGCTTTTGCATTTTCTCTTTAGCACGACAGCACCATCATCGCCTTACAGGCTGCCCTGAGGGTCTATAATGGAATCCACCCACCGTATGCATCCTGCCACATATTTGAGTTTTACACAGAGCATGATGGGTAAGTAAAAGGGAACCTATAGTCCAAAAATAACAATCGCTAAATAGGCACAATAAGTTCCCTTATAGCTCTGTCAGCACCTGTCCATCCCACTTTTCTCTGTAAAAACTGATAAAGTAAATAAAGTTCACTCGCCAACACTCCTCCACCGCATCCTCCTTTGATGATATCAGTATCCAAACTGGCAAATAGAGAATCCACATATTCAACAGGGTAGGGAGTAGGTGCATTTTTGTTTTCCTGAGCATCCAAGCTAGCATTACCCGCGATTTCCGCTAATTCATTACTTCTCATAGAGGAACAATGCATTGGAACTAGGCGTGGAGTTGAACCAAGCCAGTCACCACGCTCCTCCAATCAAATGCTACTATCATCAGCATTTCATTCCAGAACCGAGTTTTAATTTGGTTCTGGCGATGAAAGCGACTCTAATCTCAGTCAGGAAGACACCCACTAGAGGTGTATTTATCACCTGCAATGTAAACATTGTAGTTTGTACAGAAATGCAATGGTTTACATTGCAGGGTTAAAATGACAGGATCACTGCACCTGGACCATTTAATTAAGATAGCGTGGTCTGGGTGACTTTAGTGATCCTTTAGGTGTTCGGTTGCGGATCCATTCATCATCTTTATGAAAACGATCCAGGTTTTGCACATTTAAAGCACGGCTGATATTTACTGCTTCCACATTTCAAGTAAGACATGATTTCTGAGCCTTAAAGGGACACTATGTGCACCCACCATAACAACTTATTGTATAGCTCATGGTCTTTTAGTGTCACTGCTCAATTCTCTGCCATTTAGGAGTTAAATCACTTTGTGTATGCAGCCCTAGTCACACCTCCCCTGCATTTGATTTAGACAGCTTTCCTAAACACTTCCTGTAAAGAGTCATCTAATATTTACATTTCCTTTATTGCACAGTCTGTTTAATTTATATTTCCTGTTCTGTTAATAGTCTTCTAAACTGTGCAGGAGCCTCCTGTGTGTGTGATTAAAGAAAAACTATAGTGCCAGGAAAACAAATCCCTATAGTGCTCCAGTCCGTCACAGCACCCTATCCTCCCCTTGTGGTGCAGAAGTGGTTAAAAACCCCTTCTGTCACTTAGCTGGTTCAGGCTGCAACTCTGCTCACAGTAAGCCGCGCTTGCATTAGGACTTCCCCCATAGGAAAGTAGGAAAGCATTATACAGGTTGTGGGGGATGCTGGATGTTCTCATGCAGAACGTGAAGACATCCAGCATCAGTTAGGCGACCAAGAGTCGCCTAACGACCCAGAAGTCCCTCTAGTAACTTTCTGGTAGACAGTCACTAGAGGTGGAGTTAATTCTCAAAGGTAATTATTGTAGTTTATTAAAAACTGCAATGATTACTTTTACAGGGTTAAGGGACTTGGGACAGTGCACCCAGACCACTGCAATGAGCTGAAGTGGTCTGGGTGCCTATAGTGTCCCTTTAAAGTTCTATTTACAAAGCAGGATATAAAAACGTATAAAGCTAGTTAACAACTGATTGCAAATTAAACCATTTTTTTCATGCAGGCTGGGTCAGTCACAGCCCATGGAGGTGTGGCCAGGGATGTATTTACCTCAAGACAAACAAGGCATTTGCCTAGGGCGGCACTTTCAAGGGGGCTCCAAAAAACGCCACCCCAAACTCCCAAACAAATGCCTTGTTTGCCTCATGTCCTGGGTCTGTCTTTCTTAGGCCACCCTCCCACCCCCTCTGCCCCAAGGTGTTAACCTACTAATATTCTAGCCAGGCGGCAAGGAAGCGCTGTCCTCCACTCTTCTTGCTCTCTCACGCTCTGTGAGTGAGTGTAGCTGTCAGTGCATGTGTAGCTGTCAGTGTGTGTCGGTGAGTGCGTGAAAGTGTGTGTCTGTCAGAGTGTGTCAAAACAGTGAAGATGGGTATGTCTGTGTGTGTATGTCAGTGTGTCTGTCATTTTATGTGTATCTGAGAGTGCGTGTCTGTCAGTGAGTGGGTGTGTCAGTGTGTGTCTGTCAGTGAAAGTGTGTGTTGGTTAAACAGTGTGTGTGTGCCAATGACTGTATGTGTGTGCCAGTGACTGTGCATTTGCAATTGAGTGTATGTCAGTGCATTTATCAATTAGGGCCTGTGTCTGTCAGTCAAAAAAGTGGCCTTGACACAAATTGGGGGGGTAAATTAAGATTTGGGGGGTGCCCAAATTTAGTTGTGCCTAAGGCAGCACAAATCCAAAATACACCACTGAGTGTGGCTGGGGCTGCATAAACAGAAACAAAAGTGATTTAACTCCTAAATGGCAGTGAATTGAGCAGTAAAGCTTCAGAGACATGATCTATACATCAAACTGCTTTATTAAGCTAAAGTTGTTTTGATGCCTATAGTATCCTTTCAAGTATGACATGTTACTTATTGACAACTTTTTATTAGGTCACAAGTTATTTGATTTGGCTGCTTTTTAGCCTTTTAGGGAACGTACTGGGATTAGTTTACCCAGTTTCTCTCATTTAATAAAACGTGACAACTCTAGACTAGATTGGACTTTTGCGATTTCATCTGTCTATGATATTGTTTTTTTAGGATTAATCAATTTTAGAATTTAGTGGGTTATTTAGAACCTGGAGGGTGCCTTTAATATACTTTTTAAGTCATTGATAGGCATTTTGACCCTTCACTTGCATGATTATTTTACCTTTCTACACTACCCTGAGATAGAGATAACTGATTCTTCCTCTCGCACTCAGACTCTTGGTTGCGTCTTAACTTCTGGTAGTGATTGCATCAACAACCATCCCATGACAGTGTCAAAATGTCAAACAATAAGCTGTTTCCTGTATTCATTGCCTCCAAATAAACCATATGCCTACCCAAACATTTGTTACTCAGCCAGATGGACCTTCACAGTTGAGAATTAATGTTTGGAATCCTCATGCCTATTGCACAATCCCTTAGAGTGGATGATGCGGAATCATGTGGTTGTCTTTGCTCTGTCACTAAGAGACACATCTGGCGACACACTCCCCACTCTCGGAGCATGCACTGGCAGAATGGACAGCAGAGGTCTTAATATAGACTCTCGGAATAAGACAGGAAGTCATATGATGAAAGCATGGGGCACTGTAAGACATCCAAATGTTACAAAAACAGAGGTTAATGTCAATTGTTTCTAAAGTGACTTTAACCCCACTTTCTTTTACTCTCTCTTTTAGCATATTTTATATCATTTTTTTTTACATATGTTACACTCTGATATATAAATATTACAAAAATAATGTATGAATGCTTTTTGATGTTTAAACAACATTAAAAAATAAAAAGCTTTGTGCCCCTTACAATATACCTATTGTGGAACACACAGCTTTAGATGAAAGGCCATAAAGTTTCATATATACATTGTACTATCAGACTTTACCAAATGTTTATATTTTTAAATGTCTACATATAAATTTGGTCTCTAGTCACTTGTCGATCAGTTCTTGGCACAGATGGGTATGCTGAGAGCAAAGGTCTG
The DNA here is from genome assembly GCA_933207985.1 of Pelobates cultripes. Lineage (NCBI taxonomy): Eukaryota > Metazoa > Chordata > Amphibia > Anura > Pelobatidae > Pelobates > Pelobates cultripes. The sequence continues at coordinate 27,393,697 of OW240921.1, read as the reverse complement.
AGTGCTGAAAGGGGCCTCCTTCCCCTTTCCCAGTAAATACTGCATACAAAGCGCATGCACAGGAAGCATGCGCTGTCTACGACAGGTTCACTTTTAAGCTATTGAGTGGTGTAGTCATGGGATCTTCCATAATGAACCTAGTATAAGTTGTATATCATCTACGTTATAGCCTGGGAACAAGTTCTAACTACATCCTAAACCTCAGAAGAGATGAAGAATATCTCAGGGTCAGGCACTCCATCTGAACTATACAACTCTAATTTCAGATCTGCTCACATCACTCCTGTGCACGCCCACAAGGATTTTAGGTCCTGCGTGTGATGGCTATTAAGTCTCCGTAGCAGCATCATGTTTATTTGTCCTATTTCCTAAAAAATGACATTAATTTTTATTGAATTATTTTGTTTTTTCATACCAGTGTTTCTCCATTCATCTCAGTGCTAAATAACACACACCCCTTTTGGCTCACAATCAGAATCACTGTCGATCAATGCCACAAATTTGTATTTAAACGTTCGTCATTCTAATTTAACCAATGAAAGTCAAAGAATCATGGACAATGTAGTTCAATAATAGATAAACGACTACATTTAGAACTCCCAAGCAGTGAGGTTGGCAGTTTTCTTAGAGTAATTCTCTTGCTGGGCATTCTGTTTACATTACTGGGCACAATGCACCTGTTTTGTAGAGCCAGCATCATCACCTTTGGTTTTATGAGTCTTTAAACAATATTTGTTTCATTTCCACTCTTAAAGCACGTATAGTATCAGCATGTTCTACAGGAATGACTCCAGCAAGGAGCCGTATGAATTGGGGCTACCAGGGTGCACATCTCCCTGCCCACTGGAACACTTCACCCAGCTAACAGCGCCATTCATTCCACAGGACTGGAGGAAAGAATGCCAAGTAACAGAGCAGAGTCAGCGATCAGGTACGCAGGTGATAGTTATCGGTCTAGCCATCAGAGTATGAAGTATATCAGTTCAGGGACAGGACTTGGCAGCATATGCTCTCAATTTGCTGTATTGTTCCAATAGTTGCGGATCTTAGTGATGTGATAAGACAGAGGTAAAGTAAGGATAATGTTTTTTTCTGCTAACGTAACCTGATGAGAAAATTCTCTCTAAACTTCTGTACCTCCTTTAGACCTTTTTTATTTTATTTTATAGGATTTAGTGTCATTAGGGATTCCCTAAGCTTTCACCTTGTACAACTCCAGGTCCATGATCACAATCTCCCGTCCCTTATGTGAATGTCTTATGCTTGTCTTCTTTTGAAATTGCTTTCAGAATTATCCCTCCATTATTTAATCGTAAAAAATTCTAGTGCTTAAAGTTATTTTACTTACACACTTCTAACGAAGAGACCAAATTACATTCCGAAAATGGTAGTCTCTGTAGTCATGGCAAAAAGATATGTTACAATATGGACTTTCCTTTGCAGATGTCACCACTGTGGCTTTGTCAATCACTGTTGGAGTCCTTGGAGTATTACTGATAGCAGTGCTGTTTTGGGGCTGGAGAATGCACACGGCTACAACATGGAGTCATCAGAACGCTTAAGCTTCACAAGGACTATGCAGACAAATCTTTAAATAGGCAACATTCCTAAAGAGGTGGCTGACTAAAATATTACTTGATCTTTGGTGGCTCAGACATCTAAACACAACCCTCCTATGTGAATGGAAAGAACCTAAAATGCAAAAATTTAGAACTTGTGAGGTCATGGGTGGAGATATGGCAACCCAGTACACCAGGTTGCTGCTGGGGAAATGGCCAGATGTTCTGGAATCCCGTGGCACATGGCCCTTTTGATTACTTTAGTGTGCCATGATAGAGGGACAGGGGCCCCATATCAGGACTGTTGGAAAGATTATACATTTTTACATACGGGCTCAAACTTATGTACAACCCCGTTACCGTTTATCCTTGAAATCCTTTATGACTGCAAATTAGATTCCTGGCTAATCATGGCAGCATCACTTATGGATAGCTCCTCCCTTAGCAGTAACAGGACAAGAATTAATTAGATTAATTAATTAGACTAATAGGTACAAAGAGTCACTCCTCCCCTTACACCACAGTCTTCTTTCATGTCCTTAGCTGATTCTACAGGACTTAAAACACTTTTCATTTTTGGCCACCTTCCTGTGTTTGTCGTGGGTTCGTTCCAAATGAGGTTCAGCCTCTCTTCACTTGAAGGACCCAGTAAACAGCCTGCATGAGCAGGATTTCTTGGGTCAGGTTCAGTGTCAGTACTGAACTGCTGCGTGGGAGTTATATTTCGTGTTCTGAGGGAGACACAGCTACAAGGTATTTCATGGGGTTGGGCCTCCTTAAAAATTCCCCCTTTTTTTGGCATTACTCTTAAAAATTGGGGCCTAATCCCTCCCAGTGGCAGTTTATTGGGATCCATACTAGTGTGGGGTCCTCCAGTTGGAGAGATCCATTGTAGGGACGCTCTTCTTTGCCTACTTTTTGTCCTTGTTTTACCTGTCTTTGGCTCTCTGTATTGATTGCTGGGGCTCTCTGCCACTGATCATTCCATTTTCGATCGCTGGAACATGGGAGTGCGTTCCAGCTGGCGGAAGTGACATCTTGGCCATATTCCTCTGGACCGGAAGTGATGCGGGGTTCGCGCGGGTATGACGTGAGCACATGGAGCACATAGCTTGCGTTCCAGCGTTCTGCGCATGCGCGCAACTACCATTTCCCCCGGCACTATTTAAATCTGAGTGATCTGAGTCTCTGTGTGCATGCTGCATATGCTGATAGTGATCCTGAGCGCACTGCTTCACCTGATTTGGTTCAGTGCATTGAAGTTGGAATTTTTCCTTTCCGTGGCTGCCTAAATTGTGTCTCATTGTCAAAAGGTGGGCCTTTTCTCCTTGTGATTTTTAAACTTTACTTGACATTCAGTTTTGCTTCTGAATTTTGATGGGATGTGTTTTGGGGTCTTTTGACATTTCTTTTGAGTCCCATTTTAGTATGGATTCTCCCTCTGCCTCTGCAACATCGCTCTCTAGAAAACATAGGCGAGCCAATCATTTTTAATATTCTGGAGGGTTTTAAAAGAGTGCCAGATTGAGCCTGTGATAAATGTTTATATATGGCTTTGTTTCAGCCCCAGCAAACAATTGGATTCACCCCCAAGAAAATTAGGGGATAAAACCAATAAATGTGTTAACTGTTCGTCCTCTGCACCTCAGGGAAGGAACCTCTGCAGAGAATACTTATTGGAAATAGCAGATGCTTCCAATAGGATTTCCCAACAGGACGACCTTAAACTCTGAATTTCCCAAGCTATTGCTGAGGAATTTAAGTCTACCCCGAATAAAGGTGGTCCATGTAAGAGACGCAGAGCGGAACCTCATTCTTCTAGCTCTGAAGAAGACCCTGATATGTGGGAGGTCTCAGATGATGGTGAGGAGGAAGTTGAATATACCTTCAGGTCTCTTGACTCTAAGTCAATTAATAGGCTGATTACCCATATCAGGGACACTCTTAGTCTCGCAGAAGAGAATTCAGAGTTGAAAGAGGCTGACAGGTTCTTTGAGGACCTAAAGCCTAATAGGCCAACATTTCCAGTGCATTATTCAATCAGGGACACCATCCTTCAAGAATGGAACAAGCTGGAAAGAAAATCCACCTTAAAGAATAAGTTTACAAGGATATATCCTTACTCTGCCAGTGACTGCAAAGTATGGAACTCAGTACCAAAAATAGATGCTGCCGTGATTCATATGGCTAAGAAAACTGCGCTCCCCATTGACTCCATGCCCTACCTTAGAGAACCTATGGAAAAACGTATGGATGGCGATCTCATAAAATCTTATCTAGCCCTAGGCTCGGCCCTCCATCCTGCGGTGTCTCTAACCACTCTCCGAAGGGCGTTAAGAGCATGGCTCACAAATCTGGAGGAGGACATTGACCATAGAGTTCGCAGGGAACATCTCCTGGAAAAAGTCTCAAGGACTTCAGCCTTGCTACAGAATTCTGCTCAGAAGCCTCTCTAGACATCACTTGTATGATTGCTAAAAGTATGGCCCTGTGTGTGGCCTCTAGAAGGGCCGTATGGCTTCATTCATGGAGAGCCAACTATGCCTCCAAGGCATCCCTCCATTCCAGGGGGATTTATTATTCGGTAAGATTCTGGAGGACGCCATACAAAAGGCTGCAGATGGCAAAAAAAGCTTTTTTGCCGCAAGAAAGAATAAAGACTTTTTCCTCTTCCGGGAAGACTAAACGCTTCAAGGATCGGTCCTTTCGGGACAGCAGAAGGTATAAACCAGGAAGGGAGTATTCTAGAAATTTACCTTGGAAAAGCTTCTCCCATTCATCGACCAATAAGGCTTCCAGAGGGAGAGGATCTAAAACCTCTGGGAAGAACTTCTGAAGGTCTTCAGGCCCATTCAGGGATTGTGGGAGGAAGACTAAGGTTCTTCTACCTCTTCTTCTATCACAGATATCTGGGTCAATTCCATCATTAAAGAAGGTTACAGGATAGAGTTCTTCTCTTACCCATAATCCACTGTCTTCCGGAAGTCGAGGGTGTTGATGGGCATCAAACAAAGAGCCATGAGGAATTGCATCTCTACTCTTCAGGAACAAAGGGTTATAGAAGAAGTTCCGAAAGAGGAAAGGCTCAAAGGAGTTTACTCCAGTGTTTTGGCTCCAAAACCCCAAGGAAAATGGCGTCTAATCCTGAACTAAAAAGGGGTGAACTCCATGCTCGACGTGAGAACACTTGGCACCAAGAACGTTCTCAAAAGTTCTTGTCACTTTGATAGCCTTCATAAGAGTAGGAGGTATCGAAATCTTCCATTACTTGGACGATATTCTCATCATAGGTCCATCCCAAAAGATAGTGGCTCATCACACTCTAGTGACGATGAACATTCTTCAAGATCACGGTTGGCTTCTGAATGTAGAGAGGAGCTCCCTAATTAATTCCTTCTCAAAAAATTTTATTCCTTGGAGCAGTGATAGACATGATCTCAGCCCATGTGTTTCTCTCCCCAGAAAGGGCCCTAAAAATCAGAAAACTACAATATCTCAAAACAGCCTCAGCGAGAGAAGTCATAAGTCTCCTAGGTTCTTTGACATTAACAATTGGGCTGGTAAAATGGGCCCAATGGAAGTTTTGTCATATTCAGAATGGTTTCCTTCTTCGATTCAACAGAGCAGAAACAGATTGGGAGCAAAGGATAACTTTGCTCCTGCCGGTAAGAAAAGGGTTGAACTGGTGGTGGGGCAAGAAGAATTTGGCGAAAGGCTTCCCGTTAGAGGAACCTCCTTGGAACGTTATTACAACAGATGCAAGCTCTTTTGGATGGGGTGCCCACTTCAATTCCACATGGAAACAAGGGAAGGGGACCCGAAAAGAGAGCCGTGTACTCTAAAATTTAAGGGCGCTATGGGCCATTTAAAGAGCCATATTGGAATTCCTTCCGATGATCAAAAAATCTTGGGTCCTGATGAAAACGGACAACCGAGCAGTTGCCTTGTATGTAAACAACCAAGGAGGCACAAGAAGTATCTTGCTCTTGAAAGAACTAGCTCCCTTGATGAAAGTGGCCATGTACAGTCTCCAAGGTCTAAAGGCAATCTATCTTCCAGGTTCAGAGAACGTTACTGAGGACTTCCTCAGCAAAACAGAAATTCTTCCAGAAGAATAGAGGCGTCACCCAGCAGTTTTCTCATGGATTGCAGATCATCCTGATGGCGACTTACCAGAATTGTCAGGTAGAGAATTACTACTCTCTCCGTCCAGACAATAGGGCGATGGGCCAGAATGCTCTCTCCCTTCTTTGGTCGTTCGATCTGGGGTATGCGGTCCCTCCACTATCCATGATACCCTGGTTTGGATGGAAGGAAAAAAAGTAATTGCCTTATTCTAGATCTGGCTTCGAAGGCCATGGTTTCCTTTCTTAACCATGATGAGTCAGGAACGGCCTTGGCCTCTTCCGATAATGAAGGATCTGCTGACTCAGGGCCCAACTTCCCATACTCATCCAGAACACCTCAAGTTGGGGGTGTCGGTTTTAAAAAGGAAAGACTTCGGGGGCGTGGCCTGACTGTGCAGCAGTGCAGACGCACAAACCGAGAGCTCCTGGGCCTCAGACCAATTACTGGCTGAAATCGGGGGCAAACTAAGTAATCCTGATCCCCAATTCATCACAACTTGATCGGCAGACATTGATGAACAGGGGGATACCTCACACGCCCAGAAATAACGCCGGAATGACCAAGCTGAGGCTTGGGGCCTATACCAAGCAGGGCAATGGAGAGGCGGCCGCTCTCCCAGCCCATAACCGCATGCAGCACCCGCAGCACAAGGCTACCCCCCCCCCTTAGGACCGGTGGGGGTTATCCCGGTCCCAATCACCTCGACGGGCAAGCCCCAGTGGACCCTAAAAGCGGACACCGACCCCATCCACGCACCGAACTTGCATGCAGCCGGCCATGTCAAAATGGCAGACACGCAGCCTCGTGGACAACCTGGGCCTCCACCACTAAGCCCCAACACAAGCGACTCCCTCACTACCCGCCTAGACGGGCTGTTTGAGGCCTTCTGGGCAAAGATCGCGGCCCGACATAAGGAAGAGCGATCCAAGCTGCTAGAGATCGGAGGTACGGAGGGCCAACAAGGCGACACAGTTTGGAGTGGGACCAGACTGCCTTTGGGCAAAGCCATGAAAACTCAGTCCAAGAATCTCCACACCAGCCCATCTGGGCCCAGGCCAACAGGGGATTAACCCCGATGCATCAACCACGTAGGCAGAGTTCCACCCGCCGACGGCGGCATACCACCAACCCCAGGAACTCTAGACCTACCCCGAAAACTTGGCCTTCAATAGTCCCCGAGTCCGTGGCTACAAGATGCCGGCCCTGATACAGGCCCGGAGCGAGAAGGCACCTCTGGTTAGCTCCTGGCCGACCGCCAACCTCTACACTACCCCACGCAAGCCCCAGAGGGCACAGCAGCGCGCACCCGTGGCGAAAGCTCTACCAGCACGCAAGCAACAGAGCCCAACGAAGCCACCAGCAGCACGGAGATGGGAAATATCAAAGGACAAACCTCAGCCCTGCATCAAACCTTGCAAGCCGTGGAGAGTCGGGTCCCTGACCACAAATCAGCACAGCCTCAAACCTGGGACACAAACTGGTAACAACGTACCCTTCCTAACCAGCGTCTGGAAACGCCATAGCAGGATAGCAGAGCAGCTGGATTCCGGTAAACGACCGCTAAGCGGCATCGGTTGACTGAGCCTGGCAATACCAAGCACCAAGCAGCGCAGAGCCTGGGCCGCTTTTATCATATATTTTTTCTTTTTTCGCTTCTCAAATTTAAACTGGCCCACTGCTGATTGACTCTGAGTTGCATGACTGCGCTGACTTATTCTTCTGATTATAATTATTGTTTTTATTTGAATTGTCTAGGCCTCACGTAAATATCCAGTGACTGCCATACGCCCGCTGGGAACGTGCTTTTAGCTAACTGGGGGGCCCCCTAGGGGTTAAACTCGTAGAAAAGACATCTGTTTCACTCTCCTTGTAAAATACTCGTGCCACAGAAATCCCTGGGTTAAGCTTGTATACTCTACCTTTTATTAACATAGGGTTTCTAGCCTGTATTTTTCTAAGTCTTACAACACAATCTATGATTCAGCCTGTTTCTTTATACTAAAAAAGTGCAACTGTTTTAAATGTCATGGCAATATATGTAAATGTTTGACCATAATAAGCCCGCGGATGCTGTCGTGGCTATGTGAGCTTGTATGTTATTCTTTTACTGCACACTAAAATAAAGATTTTTAAAAAAAAAACAAAAAAAAAAGGAAAGACTTCGACAATTAGGCCTTTCGGAAGCAGTGGTCAATACCCTTTTGCGGTCTAGGGAGGGTTCTACTTCCTCGTGCTACCATAGAATCTGGATATATTCAGAGAATGGGCATCGGCTGAGAACATTGACTTCACAATACTCAGATCCTGGATTTCCTCCAAGAAGGTCTGGACAAAGGCCCCTCCTTGGGACCTTCCTCTTGTTCTCAACTTCCTGACTGATGATCTGTTCGTTCCACTTGAAAATTTGGATACTACCCTTCTGACTTACAAGACTTTGTTTTTGGTGGCTATTACTTCCACAAGAAGAATTTTAGAGATTAAAGCCTTTTCTACCATGTCTTCCTGCCTACAGATCTGTGAAGAAAATAACCTTTTAATTCGTGACTTTTATGTTCGGTAGTTTAACCCCTTAAGGACCAAACTTCTGGAATAAAAAGGAATCATGACATGTCACACATGTCACGTGTCCTTAAGGGGTTAAACTATCGAACACCGACCACCCCCCTGGATAATTATCTACAAAGGGAAACTGTAGATAGAGCACGCTCTCTCTGGGTGGCCGCCGTTCGTATAGCCGAACTCCACGTGTGGGAGAAAATGGCGGCCATCTTGTTTGCACGAAAGGAGGCAGCGGGACTTTGTCGTCGAGTGTCTGGAACTAAAATCGGACACTCGACTTCCCGAACACCGGTAAAAACATACGAACACCTGCTTTCTTTTCCTGAACAGCTAGGAGAGCGCTGTTCGGTAGTTTTGTTCCCACGACATTGTCGAAATAGACCGACTGCACAGCCTAAACTCATGGAACTGTTTTGGGCAGGAGCCTCGTGTGCAGTCGGTCAAATGTGACTTCCATGAAATTCGAAAACTCCTGAACTGATCTGGGTGATTTTTGGATATGTTGGTCACCCAGATCAGGGCTATCAGGAGATGTGACATTTATGGGGGTCCTGTATGTCTTGGGGTGTTTTCCAAGTATTCTGGAAAATCGTCTTCTCTCTGCCTGGAGATAATTAAGTTATTACTTTATCTGACCCAATTATCTCCAGGCAGAGAGGAGGGAATTAACTGTTTTTACTGGGAGTGTCACTGTTTGTCCCTGCATTGTCATTGGCTGTATTAAGTTATGTCCCTGTTCCATCAGGTCCAGGGGGTGTTCCTCTGGCGTGGAGAATTGCATAAAAGCCAGTGTGGCACAATAAAGCTTCATTCCTGTTGTACCCTTCATGAAGTCTAGGCTCATGTTTAGGTAGCTGTCTACTTGCTGGGGAGAAAGTACTTGAATGCTGCATTCGTCTGGAACTATTCACATCTACACCCGAACTGCAACTATAATCACTACGGCTTAGCAGTTCGGGAGGAATAGGCGAACAAGGTACTTAAAATACTAGTGTTCGTAACAAAATCTATCAGGATAGGGTGTGTCTGAAACCAAAACCTAAGTTTCTTCCTAACGCGGTCTCTGTCTCATCTCTCGCAAGTGGTCCTTCCATCATTCTATCCCAATCCAACTTCTAATGAATAAGTTAGGTGGCAACGTTTGGATGTTAAGAACTGTCTGTGTCAATACCTTTTTCGTTCTAAGTCATACAGGAAGACTGACCAACTCTTCGTTCTACCTTCAGGAGCTAGGAGACGCGACGCAGCTTCTTTATCTACGTTGAAATGTTGGATTTTGCTAATAATCAGGAAAGTGTCAGTCTATAAAGGCTCCTCCAATAAAGATAGGAACACATTCTACCAGAGCATTGTCGACTTCATGGGCTAATTGGGCATAGATTCCATACAATATTTGCAGAGCAGCCACCTGGTCTTCCCCGATGTTGTTCATAAAACACTACAAACTGGACGTGGCCTTTCCTTCCACCTCTTTTGGGAAGTGTTCTGTCCACGGTTTCTTTATCCCACCAATATTAACTTTCTTTGCAGCACGAGTGTCTGCATAATCTTTTTATCGGTTTCTTTATTCCCACCCTATATTTCTGTGAGCTTGGGTATAACCCATAAGTGATGCTGCTATGATTAGCCAGGAATCGAGAAAATGTATGACAAACTTACCATAATTTTCTTTTCCTGGCTATTTCTCATGTCAGCATCAGGGTTCCCGTACATGCCTTTATTTTATTTTTTTCCCCAGCTTTATAATTGGACTGTGGTGTAAGGGGAGGAGGTACTCTTTATACCTATCAGTCTAATTAATTCCTGTCCTGTGACTGCTAAGGGAGGAGCTACCCATAAGTGATGCTGCCATGAGAAATAGCCAAGAAAAGAAAATTACTGTAAGTTTGCCATAAATTTCCTCTTACTCTTTAGGTTAGCAAGTTGCTAGTGACCACTTTTACTGCCATGATTAGCCTGGTTTTTCCATATTAAGATATACCCAAAATGCGATAAACCCATGCAAGTAGAAAATTATCTTCAGTGTTCATCTACAGGTAACAATTATTTGTTTGTCATATTTGTATGTTATTTCACTGTTGCCTCCAATATCACCTCCCCTATAAAATGTTTAAGCATTTCTCGTAAAGTAGTCCCTGAAAAAGGAGTAACAGTTTCTTATTCTTCTACTATCTCCACAAAGGGGTTTATTTTTTTAATATTCCAAATTGCAACATTAACCCCTTAAGACCGGAGGGCATACTATTACGCCCTATTCTAAGCGGCTCTAAACGCCGCCGGGCGTAATAGTACGCCCTTCGGTTTTTCGGTACTTACCCGGTCGCCGGCGATTCCACGCCAGCGATCGC
>OW240921.1:27314546-27383003 GCA_933207985.1 Pelobates cultripes | reverse complement strand
ATTCTGTCCCTTCTCTCTTTTATTCTGCCCCTTCATTCTCTGCCCATTCCCTCTTTTATTCTGCCCCCTCATTCTCTACCCCTTCCCTCTTTTATTCTGCCCCTTAATTCTGTCCCTTCTCTCTTTTATTCTGTCCATTCATTCTGTCCCTTCTCTCTTTTATTCTGTCCATTCATTCTGTCCCTTCTCTCTTTTATTCTTCCCCTTCATTCTCTGCCCCTTATCTCTTTTATTTTGCTCCTTCATTCTCTGCCCCTTCCCTCTTTTATTCTTCCCATTCTTTCTCTGCCACTTCCATCTTTAATTCTGCCCCTTCATTCGATGCCCCTTCTCTCTTTTATTCTGCCCCTTCATTCTCTGCCCCTTCTCTCTTTTATTCTGCCCCTTCATTCTCTGCCCCTTCCCTCTTTTATTCTGTCCCTTCTCTCTTTTATTCTGCCCCTTCATTCTGTCCCTTCTCTCTTTTATTCTGCCCCTTCATTCTCTGCCCCTTACCTCTTTTATTCTGCCACTTCATTCTCTGCCTTCAGGGAGAAGGAACCAAATCCAGCGACGTTGACGTCCAAGAGATCCTGCGACGTCCAAGAGATCGCAAGAACGCAGACTGAGGACGAGCAGTGACTGCAGTGCGTTCTCATGATCTCTTGGCCCACAGTGAATCCCCGCGCGCCGCTCAGGACCACGGTGTTCGAATATCCAGGGATCCTGAGCAGCGCTCGGGGATTCACTGGGGGCCACAACAGATAGGTTAGGCAAATTACCTGTGGCGCCGGACTTTGGACATGACTGATTTAACCCCTTAAGGACACATGACATGTGTGACATGTCATGATTCCCTTTTATTCCAGAAGTTTGGTCCTTAAGGGGTTAAAGGAACAAAATAAGCATCCTAGCCACTTCATCTCATTGAGGTGATCTGGGTGCAGTGTCCCTGTCCCTTTAACTCTACAAGTGAAAACATTGAAGTTTTAGAGAAACTGTAATGTTTACATTGCAGGGGTAAAGGGTTACTTCAACCACCATGACCACTTCAGTGATTTGATATGGTCATGGTGGTAGGAGTCAGTATGTGCAGTGTTTCAGCCAGCAGTCTGTTCCGAGCTGCCTAATGTAAATTTTGTGCATATTTAAAGTCTATTAGCTCGGACTGCACTGCGATAAAAGATGTGACTCTCTCCTCCTTGCAGACAGAGCAGCTGCAAGGGAAGCTAGCTCATCCCTCCCTCCCTGAGGGCAGTCCCTTGCGCCACCCTCCGTTGCAGAGTTATTTGTTTTCATAAAAGCCCTCCCTCCTTTCTACTTTCCCCCGCTGGCCTGGAGTGCGCACATGCAGTCTTAGCCAGCAAAATGGTTCAGTCACAGACTTATGTATGAGAAACTTGTGATTGGACGGCACGGCTCAAGTGACATCAGAGGGGATGCAGAAGTCAGCATCGCGAGCTGCTGCCAGTGTTGGATTCAAGGTAAGTAAAATAATACCTTTTAATAACGCTGTGGGGGGAAGGGGGGCAGGGGAGAGGGTGGGGGGAGCAACCTATCTAGAAATGCCCAATAGGGCACTTTGAGGTAAAAAACCCTCAACTTTATAAAGGGTTACAATAACCCTTTTAGTCCACCTCTAATGGCTGTCCACCAGTTATCCGTGAAATGATGCTGGATTGCATGGAGGACTTGTAGCATCTTGAAAATCCCAATAACAAAGCATTGGTTCAATACTTTCCTATGGGAAAACTCTATTGCACACATGGGCACATCACAGGATGAGGAGACTGGTCAGCGCCAAGAGACCTCAGATTTTGAATAAGGTAAGTAAAACAAAGGATTTATAACACTTATATAACCGGTGTTGGGGGGGGGGGTGGCGGAGGGGGAGAGGCAAGGAGGCGCAGAGACACTATAGTGTTAGTGTAATTAACATGGTCTAGATATTCTGTGGCCACCCTTTAGTTTTTCCTGCGAAGGAGTCATTGGCACCATGCCACACCTACAATGGAACAGATATGATGATATGCTTCTAAAACCTCGATTTAGAGGGATCTGGTTATATATGCAGTTGAGAACCTCAGTAGTGATGTCCCGAACAGTTCGCCGAATGGTTCGCGAACGGTTCGCCACGGACTCATCATTGAGTAAACTTTGACCCTGTACCTCACAGTCAGCAGACACATTCTAGCCAATCAGCAGCAGACCCTCCCTCCCAGACCCTTCCACCTCCTGGACAGCATCCATTTTTCATTCATTGTGAAGCTGCATTCTTAGTGAGCTGTCCAGGAGGTGGTTCGATTTTCGTAAGGAACAAACGAAGGTCTCCTCTTTCGGTGATATTCAGAAAACTTCTCTGTTTACTCATAAAACGATTTCTCATCTGTGCGTCAGCTCTCCTCCTCTCCCTCCTCAATTCCCCTCCCCACCTTTTTTTTCTTCCTTTTTTTAACCTTCCTTATAGCAATGCCTAGTAGGAAGGCTGAGCTAGGTAGCCCACTTACTATTATTAGTCAACAACAATTCTCTCCTTTTCCTTTTCTTATTTTCTCCTTTTTTACAAGTACTCTTCTCCTTCTTTCTCCTATTCTACAAGTACTCTGCACCTTCTTTCTCCTTTTTACAAATACCCTGCTCCTTTTTACTTCTATTCTACAAGTACTCTGCTCACAGACAAACACTCACACACTCACACATACATTTACAGACAAACACTCACAGACAAACACTCACACATACACTTACAGACAGACACACACTCACATAGAAACACATACACACTAACATACACATACTCACACATGCACTTACAGACACTCACACATACACAGACAGACACACATACACTAACAGACACACAGATACACACACACACATACTTACAGACACACACATACTTCCAGACACAAACACACTTCCAGACACAAACACACATATACTTACAGACACACACATACATATACTTACAGATACACACTCATATACTTACTGACACACACACATATACTTACAGACACACACACACATATACTTACTGACACACATACACACACGCACATATATACTTACAGACACACACATACACTTACAGACACACACACACATACACTTACAGACACACACATATACACACAAATTATTAATATTAAATGTCCACCCAGCCTCCCTACCTGGAGAGCTGGTGTGGATCTGTCCCTGGGGTCCAGTGGGGCTTCACTTCGGTGGGCGGCTGTGTGATAATCAGAAGTGGCGAGGGAGCTCTAACCTCTCTGCTCTGCTCTGCTCCCCCGCGGGCTGTCTACTGATGCCAGGAGCCGGAATATGACGTCATATTCCGGCTCCCGCTGCATCAGCAAATATCTCGCGAGGGAGCAGTGCAGAGAGGTTAGAGCTCCCTCGCTGCCTCGGATTAGAACTCTGCCGCGCCTGGGGGTCCAGAAGGTGGCCTTGCAGGAGGGAGCACTTCCTCCTGTCGGTCACTGAAAACTTGCGCCCACAGAGCCGCTCGCGCCCGCCCAAAAGGAGAAATCCTCTTAAAAAGAGGATTTAGCCGCTGAAATCCCTACCGCCCACTTGGAATCCTGAAACGCCCACTAGTGGGCGGTAGGGACCAGGTTGACGACCCATGGTCTAAAGCAACAGTTTGTTGTTCCTGTTGCTTTAGACCTACTTGGCTTGTGACCCCCTGCTTCTGGATCTTCGCTATTGCCTGTTCGCTAGCTGCCCTTACCTTTGGAACCGTGTCTGACTAGTCTTCTAGTAAATTTGAGCAACATCAGCTTCTGACAGAGAGCGTTTGGAACGCATCCAGCAGCCGCAGTGGAACGCACGCGGCGAATACACAGTGTCATTCCAGCACGAGGAAGTCCTCCTTCACCTCTGTCCGGCTGGCAAGAGAGTGTTACCCACATCTTTGGACCCTCAGTCTACTTGACCTGGTATACCATCTCTCTTATTTGGGACTGTTTTTATTATTAGTCTTTTATATTATTGTGTGTTTTGTAGACAATACATTTTTCAATAGTACTCTGTCTGTTTCACTTATATTAGACTAACTTTCAATCCTTTGGAGATTTTTACTATATCAGTATCATTATTTTTACCCTATTTTATACATTCAGTGCTCCACGCTCTGCACGGAGGCGCTGAACGTTCCCCATAGAAATACATTGATTCAATACATCTCTATGAGGAGATGCTGATTGGTGTAGTGTTTTGCAGCCAATCCTATGGCAAAACATTGGATTGGCTGAGATCATCAATCTTGATGCTCTCAGCCATAGAGGCAGGGCCAGTCGAGGGAGACCAGCATGGCGCGGGGAAAAAAAAGGTGAGTGAAAACACTATTCCCTTGCCAATGGAAGGGGTCTGGTAACCTAAACACACACACAGACACACACATACACCATGACAAACACACACACACACCATGACACACACATACCATGACAAACACACACACACCTTGACAGACACACACCATAACAGACACACACACACCATGACTGACAGACACACACTATCACAAACCCATATACTCACACTTACAGACTGACTTACACATTATTGCTACCTGTGGGCAACCGGTCAGGGGATTGTGCAAGCGAGCGGCATGCAGGGTGGTCGTGCAGGGCGGGCGGCTGGCTACTCTAATAGGGAGCTGTGCTGTCTCTGCTCTGCTCCCCAGCGCACTGGTTAACGAAACCGGGGCCCGGTCTCATTAAGTAGCGCGCAAGGGCGGGGGAGCAGAGCAGAGACAGCACAAGTCTCCCTCCAGCCGCCAGCAGCCTAATTGCAGCCACACAAGCTGTCTGCTGGGCCCCAGGTGCCGCAGCCCACCGTGAAATTTCCCGGTATCCCGGTGAGCCAGTCTGGCCCCGGTTATTCACTAAAGTAAAAATTGTAGGAAATTCAAAAAGTCAATTTGAAAAAGGCCTACATTTTTTATTTAGTTTGAACCAGGGTGTCGCTGTGGAGACAAAACAGAATGTGAGTCCCTATAGCCAGTGGCAGATCTAAAGTAGAGAGAGCCCTGGTGCAAGAAATTTTTGGGGACCTCTCCCTATCGCAGTCATGGCAAAAAGGAATAGCCCTATCTATTGTACAACTCCCACGTTGCCAGCTGGGGATCTACCATTTGCCCATCCTTGCATGGTTGTATTTAGCATTGGGCACAGTGGCGGATTCGGGGGGGCTGCAACGGGGCAATTGAACTTGGATCTCGTGCCCCTTACATACACGGAGACCCAGAAGGGAGATCAAATATCTTCCTCTCCGGGTCTTTGCAGAGCTGTGCAGCTGGAAGGCGGGTCAGGAGGCTCTCAGTCTTCACCTTAACGGCAACGCTCAATTCCTTGTGGTGCCGGGACTCGCAAGAGAAGCCTTCACCCAGTGAAGCACATTTTTAGCCACAATGAAGAGCACAACCCATAGCTAACTATTAGCTAGTTAGTTGTACAAAAATCTCACCAGTGACAGTTTCCCTATAACAGTATTTATAAAATAATAGGGGTCCTGGCACTCCTCGGTTCAAGACAGGCACTTTATTGAGAACCACAACAGCAATGTTTCGACCCCAAAAGGTCTTTGTCAGCTTATTATTTTACCTATTATTTTACTTATGTTTGGAAATCCGGTGTTTGATTCCCGCTCAGCAAGCACCCTGGCTCAGATTTGTGGGAATGAGTGCAGTTCCACATATACTATAACAGTATTTATATGAAACTGCTACTAAACATTATTAAATTATATTTTTAAGTGGTATATATTACAGAAAAACGTACAGTATCACATACATAGTTACATAGTTACATAGTTACATAGCTGAAAAGAGACTTGCGTCCATCAAGTTCAGCCTTCCTCACATTTGTTTTTTGCTGTTGATCCAAAAGAAGGCAAAAAAAAAAAACAGTTTGAAGCACAATTTTGCAACAAGCTAGGAAAAAAATTCCTTCTTGACCTCAGAATGGCAGTCAGATTTATCCTTGGATCAAGCAGTTATTACCCTACATTGAAAGATTATATCCTTGAATATTCTGTTCTTGCAAGTATGCATCTAGTAGCCGTTTGAACATCTGTATGGACTCTGATAAAACCACTTCCTCAGGCAGAGAATTTCACATCCTGATTGTTCTTACAGTAAAAAAACCTTTCCTTTGCCTTAGACGAAATCTTCTTTCTTCCAGTCTAAACGCATGGCCTCGTGTCCTATATAAAGTCCGGTTTGTGAATAGATTTCCACACAATGGTTTGTATTGGCCCCGAATATATTTGTATAATGTTATCATATTCCCTCTCAGGCGATGTTTTTCTAAACTAAATAGGTTTAAATTTGTTAACCTTTCTTCATAGCTGATATGTTCCATTCCTTTTATTAATTTTGTAGTCTGCCTCTGCACTTTTTCTAGTGCCATAATATCCTTCTTTAGAACAGGTGCCCAAAATTGCACAGCATATTCAATATGAGGTCTTACCAGTGATTTATAAAGAGGCAAAATTATATTCTTGTCCGAGAATGAATGCCCTTTTTCATGCATGACAATACCTTACTGGCCTTGGCCACTGCTGATTGACATTGCACATTGTTGCATAGTTTGTTGTCTATAACAATTCCCAAGTCCTTTTCATGTGTTGTTATCCCTAATTCGCCTCCATTAAGGGTATACGTTGCTTGTGTATTCTTTACGCCGAAGTGCATAACTTTGCATTTTTCAACATTAAATTTCATCTGCCATTTGAGTGCCCAGTCCCCCAGTCTATCTAAATCCCTCTGCAGCAAAGTAATATCTTGCTCACATTCCTTGCATTACCCTCACATACTGCGCTGTGAGGGTTAAATTAATTTACCCAACACGCCCGAGCTGTAATAGAACAGCTATACACGCAATGTTAGTTAAATAATAAGAGCTACAATGAAATAAAAAATAAATTAAAAAAAAGATAATCAAGAATGAGTACAAACAGATTGTGGGGACAGTCCATTTGACAGTCCTGCTTTACAGGACCACTATAGTGCCAGGAAAACATACTCGTTTTCCTGGCACTATAGTGCCCTGAGGGTGCCCCCACCCTCAGGGTCCCCCTCCTGCCGGGCTCTGGGGGAGAGGAAAGGGTTAAATCTTACCTTTTTTCCAGCGCCGGGCGGGGAGCTCTCCTCCTCCTCTCTGCCTCCGATCCTCCTCTTCGGCTGAATGCGCATGCTCGACAGGAACTGCGCGCGCATTCAGCCAGTCTCATAGGAAAGCATTCATAATGCTTTCCTATGGACGCTGGAGTCTTCTCACTGTGATTTTCACAGTGAGAAGCACGCAAACGCCTCTAGCTGCTGTCAATGAGACAGCCACTAGAGGCTTTAGAGGCTGGATTAGCCCATTTATAAACATAGCAGTTTCTCTGAAACTGCTATGTTTATAAAATAATGGGTTAATCCTAGAGGGACCTGGCACCCAAACCACTTCATTAAGCTGAAGTGGTCTGGGTGCCTAGAGTGGTCCTTTAAGAGATATTAGTCATGCAATTCCAATATTTTGCCACTAGATGGTGTAGGGAACTGATCTTATTTTCTAGATATATTTTGCAACTGCTTTTGTGAATATTTCTGAACATTTCTGTATTTATTCATGTTGAGATGCCACGCAGTAGGGTGTTGGTAAGAAGACCACTTGTCCTAAACTGACCTGGAAATTCTCTTCATTTTAATAAGATGTCTCTTGGCAGGACAGTATAAAATATTATGTAGCTGTGGGGCGCATGCCATTAGTGTCGTGGTGCAGGGATTCATTGTGAAATTTACATTTGAGCCCAAAATAGCCAAACTCTCTTTTCCTTGTATAGTGCTTTAAAAACAAGGTGTAGAGTGGCAGCTCAGATTATGTTTTCTGTTGTTGAGGACAAATTACTCGTGTGGAATTGCAAAATTTAATAAATTAAGGTTATTTACTAAAGTCTAGATTTTCATGAATTAATTCCGAATTGCAAAACTGAGGCAGGAATTGCTCATCTGGAATCCTCCGAATCAACTGTAGTCACAGCTGAGATATTTTTGCCTCAGTTTTGCCATTCAGAAGTAACTTGTGGAAACGTCTAGTTCAGGGAATAATCCTGAATGTAATTTTTCAGATTTCAGACCAAAATATCCAAAACTGAAAACTCAGCCGAGAATTGTTCCTGTTGCTACTTTAGCCCCAAATTTTCCATTTGCTTTCAACTCTTTTGATTTATTGACAATTCAGACTTTTTGGACCAATCTACTTGTGAATGAGGCCTTAGACAATTTTCTCAACAGGCGTGAATACATGGGGAAATTCTCATCAGTTCTAGATAATTACTAATCTGCTCCAAAGAGCTAAATTCTGATTGAAAGTCTATTGGTTTCTATGGTGACTGCTCCTAATTTAGCACTTAGCCTAGTAAGTTTACTTAGTTTGCAATATAAATGACTGCTCACACAGAGAAGTTTTAATAGTAATAATGTAAATATATATACTGCCTGCATAAAAATATATGGCCATCCCTTCAGATTAGTGGATTTGCCACCACGAGCCACACAGATTGTTAATGGAGTCGCTGTAAACAGACCCTCTCTCTACCACCTATCTCTTCTCCTGGTGGCCCCTGACTAAAGACGGGATTGCCTAATTCTGGTGCTGTCCTGCAAAGGTGGGGCCAACAGACCCTCTTGAACCAACATTATAGCCAGGATTGAGTAGATTTTTCAAATTACTACACGCATGGTAAGGGTGAGTGAAAATATTAAAAACCTCCCTTGGTTTTTGACCTATTTTATATTTATTGTATGGGTGCAATAGTTTGGTGTATTTTGGAGTCAGACTATGATGTTTTTTTCTGCATTATTGGGATGGCACCATTTTTAGCTATAGATTATAAATACATAATAATTATTGCTTATATTGAGCATGTTCACAGTTAATGGAATCAGACGCCCGGTATGTTCATACAGAAATAAACTGCGCCCCCACAACTTCCATCAAAGCGGGCCCGTGAAGCAGGCCGATCCCTGTGCTGGGTGGGGTAGATTTTATTCTTAGCTCTCCCAGCTGTCGTCTGGAATGCTACAAGCATAGGGACATCAAGCCTCACACAACCAGTGCCCTGACAGCCCCTTGAAATTAAGCAGTGGAACTGAGACAACTCGGAGGAAAATGGAAGCTTGAGGAGACACAGAACTGGCACAACACGACCAGCACACTTACTCACAAACTAAACACTAACTTTCAAACTCACAAAATGTTATTGTTTTTTTTTTTTAAACACCTGCGTGCAAAAATATGGGGGTTTAATTACAGTATATGATCATACATTGTATAAGTTTCTCACAATGCCAATGTATCTAATTTTTGGAGGACCTATCCTAGAAACTTAATGTCTTCACTTATGAGATTTATCCACTTACTTGGGAAATCCATCCTCTTGGGGGTCTCTGCAGTGCCAGGTTAAAGGGAAGCTATAGTGCCGGGAAAACAAAGTTGTCCCTATAGTGCATCCCTCGCTCCCCACCCCCTCGTGGTGTAGAAGTTGT
The DNA here is from genome assembly GCA_933207985.1 of Pelobates cultripes. Lineage (NCBI taxonomy): Eukaryota > Metazoa > Chordata > Amphibia > Anura > Pelobatidae > Pelobates > Pelobates cultripes. The sequence continues at coordinate 27,373,483 of OW240921.1, read as the reverse complement.
TAAAAACCTCTTAGGTCACTTACCTGATTCCAGTGTCTATGTCCTTCGGAGCTGGTTCAGGCTCCACCTATGCTACGCATGCATTAGGACTTAACCCATAGGAAAGCATTGTATAATTGTATAATGCTTTCCTATGGGGTTTCAGGTGATGCTAGATGTCCTCATTCAGAGCATGAGGATGTCCAGCATCAGTTAGGTGACAAAAAGTGGAGAGTAAAAACTGCAATAATTACCATTGCAGGGTTAAGGGACCTGGGACACTGCACCCAGACCACTTCAATGAGCTGAAGTGGTCTGGGTGCCTGTAGTGTCCCTTTAAAGGGTTACCCCTAACCTCCACGACCACTTCTGCTTTTAGAAGCAGTCCTGGTGAAAGAAGTCTGTATGTTCAGCATTTCTGCTTGAAAGATTGCATATAAAGAGTAATCTGCACTTTTGCTGCGGGTTCTAGTTACACCCCACGCACATATGCAAGGATTACGTCTGTCGGCAGCACTGCACGCTGGCAACATACGTAATCAGATGGGAGTTTAGATACAGTATATGATCATACTCTGCATAAGCCTGCTATAACATCAATGTGCCCCATTTTAGGCAGGTTTAACCCACGTATTTGAAATAACCAGTACCTGTATCATAAAAGATCACATTGATTTTTAATGTGATCTATTTCTCCATAAATTCTTCAGAAAATTTTTAAGGAATGCTCCAAACACCATAGCCACTACAGTTCTACCTTGAGTCTGCTGGAAGCCTGTCACCATCTCCTCTGCTGCCTAATTTCTACTCTGAGTTAAGCCTGGCAGTGTCAGTAGGTGCTAAGTGGCTGCAGTGGTTATGGTGCTTTGAGTGTACCTTTAAAAACAAATACCTTCAAATCGTATCAGAGTATTTTTACTCACTGTGTATGCGCCTGGGGCGATTTATAAAATTCTGAATGTCCCCACAATTACAAAATTTGCAAACTATTTGAAATTGCAATTTTGGGCATTTTCTAAACGGAAGCTAAAATAATGGTTAGCGCTATGGTTTCACTCTTAAAGGGTTAAACTAGCATTCTCTCTCAAATTCATAATTTAAAGGTGTAATGCCTGGTAGTCACCCAATAAAAATAGAATTCTGAACAGAGTTGTAGAAAACAGCTGCTTTCCTGAATAAACTTGATGACATTTTAAGTCCAGAGTTGGCTGCTTTTTTATTTTCTTTCTTTTTTTTGTCATTTCGACATATATTACTTTTATTTCAGGTGCCTTGCAGAAAAAAAAAAAAGATAGGCAACTGATATTTGGATCCATATTTTCTAACTCACTGTGTCTGATGCAACCTCCTTCAGTCCTCATTCTTATTAATCTGGCAGGTTATTTTTGCCTCCAAAATAGCAAACGTGAATGATTTGCATCCATAAAATTAATATTACTTTTACCAAATTGTGTTTTTGAACCCTTTGAAAGTTTAGAGGTAGCTGCCCCACTTCTTCTTGACTCACCAGTCCTTAGAGTATAGTTAGCTATAAACTATATACATTCCTCAGCTGCAAGATGTTGGGAAGGTGACTAGCTATAAAGCTAAGTGTCTGTTGATCTGGTCATTAGAGTTGTACGGGACATCATGTATGTCAGATTGTGTGTGTGTCAAGGTGTATGTATATGTCAATGTGTGTGTTTTTGTACCCGTGTGCCAGTGTGTGTGTCAGGGTGTGTATATGTTATGCCTCGTTTCCACTGAGCTGATCGGTTCGGGTCGGTGCAGTTTGGAAGGTTTTGAATGGTCCGGCCTATTCCGGCGAGCGTTTCCACTGCATGTTGGAACGCCTGGAGGCTTGCGTGGTTTACGCCAAATGCCTAGTGTGGCGTCACACTAGTGCGACAACATACGTGACGCTACAAATAACAATAATGGAGGCCATCCAGCAGCTCGTCTTTGCTCTATTTGGCTTTTGGTTCTTTGAAATTAAAGTACATGCCGCACTTTATGTGAGAAGGTTGCGAGCGGCGAATAAAAACACAGCGGAAAAGAGAAGAAAACTTATGGCTTGGGTCTTGAGCTGGGAGGAGAAGTACACCTGTGTGCGCGAAAGACAAAGACGGCAGCGCTTTAGGGTAAGCAACTTTATGCCATTTGTCATGTAGTTCTACACGTATTAAAAAATAAAAATAATACAGAATATGTAAAAAAATCGAATATAAGATGGGAAGGATATACATTATGTATTTAACAACATACATGTTGCACACATATGTAAAATTCAAGAATTACACCTTATACATAAATACTCCTTATGTTATTTATGTTGCTCGCTTTTATACATGATGCTATCTGTCCGTGTAAAGTATTTTATGTTGTATTATTAGTGATATGGTAACATCTGTCTTTTTTTTTTTAGATGCTTCTCCTTTTGTCAAAGCAGCGCCGCCGACCAGTCATTTGGGCTCTCCGCCGCGCTAATAAGTGGTGGGATGTGACCGTCCCTGGATTCACACACACACAGTGGGTGCACAATTTCAGAATGTCGGAGGAAACATTTTTATACCTTTGTGCAAAGCTACGTCCAGCGATGGAGAAGCAAACCACCAACTTCAGAGCCTGTTTGCTTGTGAGGAAAAGAGTTGCCATTGCACTGTGGAAGCTGGCTACCAACAGTGAATACAGAAGTATAGGTCATCTTTATGGTGTCAGTAAATCATCAGTGTGCCGGTGTGTGGAGGACTTCTGTAAGGCTGTATGCACATTGCTAGCTCCTGAAATTATTCATTTTCCGGACTGGCAAAAGCTTAAAGCTGACAATGGCCGCCTGACACCAGAACAACAAACCTACAACAAGAAAACATCCAGGGCATGGGTCGTAGTTGAAAATGCATTCGGGAGACTTAAGGGTAGGTGGCGTTGTCTTATGAAGAGGAATGACAGTGACATTGCACTTGTCAAATCCATGGTGCTTACTTGCTGTGCTCTTCACAATCTTTGAGAAAGACATGGAAAAGACTTCCACCAGGATTGGAATACGTTTGCAGAAGAGCCAGGACGGGTAATTACACAGGATAGCGAAGAAGAGTGCAGTGAAATACGTCAGGCTCTGATGCGGCACCTCAACACAAAGTCTCTCCTGTTTTTTATTCAACTAAAAAAGTGATCTTTCAAAATATACTTACAAGTACAGAGTAAAAAAATATATTTACAAATAAACCTTTTTTACAAAAAATAAATATTTTTACCAAAAAATAAAAATAAAGTGTACAGGTCCTGTGCTGGCTGAAAGGCACTACTGCCTGGGCGGTGACCTGGGATCACGACTGCCTCCCAGCACTTGAACAAGCTGCCAAGGACAGTTGAAGGTAGCCAACTGCTCCATCTGCTGCCGGGCGATTTCTGTCTCCTGGCGCCTCGCTTCCTGGGCATCCTGACGCAGTGCCTGAAACCGCCACTCAGAAAGGTTCTCTATCCTTTCCTGCTGCCTTTCCTCTGCTGCCTGCATATCCTCCATGACTGTGCGCAAATCCAGCTGAAACCGTCTCCTATCACCTGGAATATACAAAAGACCAGAAAGGTGTTGTTTTTTTTAGCAATTGGTACAAAAAACTGGTGGATATATATATTATCTAACATAATGTAAATAAAGAAAAGATGTAACACATTATAGTATAAGCACAAATTAAAATAAAACACAATAAACACAATATATTTAAGATAAGCTCAAAACACAATGAAATTTAAATAGCAGTATATCCAGACAATGTACAATTATGATTATGGTTTTAATTAGGCAAACAAACTACATAGAAGCATTTTGAGTGAGTTCGCAGTTTGCTGTGAATTAAAAGTTAGGAAAATGTACAATTACAACTTTCACTCTGAGCATCATGTCTTACCAGTGTGCCGGGGTGCATTGGGCATACTCTGTGGTTGGGTCTGTGGTTGGGTCGGTGTTGACGTCATCGTACTGGTGCTGCTGAACGACGTTGATGGACCATCGTCAGAAACACAAGACAAGGTTGAGGTATCATTGGAGAGTCCATCAACTGTATCTGAAAATGCACAGATCAATAGTTCAGTCCACTGTACAAATAAAATGTGTTTTTTTGTGCAAATAGTTAATGGTTTTGTGCAGTTAACTTTTAAATGGTTAGCAGAGCGAAAGCCAATGCAAAGTTCTATCATGGTTCTATCATGGATTCAAGAAGTGCAGATGCAGAGTCCAGACCTCCCTCCCTGCCTTGGTTTGCCGGCTTATGACCGTAAATGGCATCCATGGCATCGTACCACTTCCAAGTACTTTGACTGTTTCCACTACGACTGTTGGTATCCTTAATTTTTTTATATTGGCCTTTCAGCTTTTTAAGCTTTGCCCTACACTGACCCGATGTCCGCTCAAATCCCTCAGCTGCCATCCGCTGAGAAATATCTTTATACACCTTTTCATTTCTCACTGATCCATCAAGCTCACTCTGAATAACGCTATCGCCAATTATAGTTAGGGAAGTGGATAGTTCCTGAGCAGACCAGACCTTGCTGTTGTTTGCAGGCATCCTTCTCCTATTATCTGAACTAAACGGCGACATGGTGTTTGTTTCGCACTTGCCTTTGACGTGAGCATTGACGTTTTTCTGTCCGCCAATCAGTGGAATGTATTGTGTGACGCCAGTTGCTCCGCCCTAACCATACCGTACCATTTCCTATGGCCCTACATCTGAAGGGGGACCCTGAAAGGTGCGGTTTGGTTCGGTTGTATGGGCCACTTTCATAATGGAAACACTTAAAATAGCGTACCGTACCGAACCGACCCGAACTGATCCACTCAGTGGAAACGAGGCATATTATTATTATTATTATTATGATATTTATAGAGCGCCGTCAAATTCCGCAGCGCTTTACAATGGGTGGACGAAAAGACATGTAGTTGTAACCAGACAAGTTGGACACACAGGAACAGAGGGGTTGAGGACCCTGCTCAATGAGCTTACATGCTAGAGGGAGTGGGGTAAAATCTGTGTGTCAGGGTGTGTATATGTCAGTGTGTATATCTGTGTGTCAGGGTGTGTATATGTCAGTGTGTGTATATCTGTGTGTCAGGGTCTGTATATGTCAGTGTGTTTTTATTTTTCTGTCATTGTGTGTATTTGTCAGTGTGTGTATTTGTATCTGTGTGTCAGGGTGTAGTATATCTGTGTTTCAGAGTGTGTATCTATGTGTCAGTGTGTGTGTTTGTATCTGTATGTCAGGGTGTGTATATGTCATTATGTGTATCTGTGTGTCAGGGTGTAGTATATCTGTGTTTCAGAGTGTGTATCTATGTGTCAGTGTCTGTGTTTGTATCTGTGTCAGGGTGTAGTATATCTGTGTTTCAGAGTGTGTATCTATGTGCCAGTGTGTGTTTGTATCTGTATGTCAGGGTGTGTATATGTCATTGTGTGTATCTGTGTGTCAGGGTGTAGTATATCTGTGTTTCAGAGTGTGTATCTATGTGTCAGTGTGTGTGTTTGTATCTGTGTGTCAGGGTGTAGTATATCTGTGTTTCAGAGTGTGTATCTATGTGTCAGTATCTGTGTTTGTATCTGTGTGTCAGGGTGTAGTATAGATGTGTTTCAGAGTGTGTATCTATGTGTCAGTGTGTGTGTTTGTATCTGTGTGTCAGGGTGTAGTATATCTGTTTCAGAGTGTGTATCTATGTGTCAGTATCTGTGTTTGTATCTGTGTGTCAGGGTGTAGTATATCTGTGTTTCAGAGTGTGTATCTATGTGTCAGTGTGTGTGTTTGTATCTGTATGTCAAAGTGTGTATATGTCATTGTGTGTATCTGTGTGTCAGGTTGTGTGCATGTGTCAAGGAGTATGCATGTGTCAATTTGTGTATCTCTGTGTCAGTGTACATGTGTTGTGTGTGTGTGTATTAATTAGCGTGTATCAGTGTGTTTATATTTATTTATTTATAAAATATTTTACCAGGAAGGATACATTGAGATTCCCTTATGTGTGTGTATCTGTGTGTTTCATGTGTGTGTATATCTGTATAAGTATGTATATATGTGTGTGTGAATGTATGTACCACAAGGCGGTGGTTTTCAACCCTCTCCATCACTGCTGAATTTAGGTGTGTGAAGACCAAATTGTAGGCTCTATGGGTAGCACGCTGATGGCATTACCGATAAATGGTTTCCTAACGTGTTATGCTCATCTTGCAGAACTCCTATTTGAAACCCTTTCAATATTAGAAACCTGTTGTAACAGGGGTGGCAGTAAAGGGTTATTTTTGGGAGTGCTAAGTCTGTCCAGGTATTTTTAACTTCTGTTTATATGTTGACTGTCGCACAAACTCTTGGCCCCCAGTACTGAACATAGACACAGCATGCGTGATTATTCTCAATGGGAACTAGATCATTGTTTATATATGAATGAGTATAGTACAGTGCGTATTGTACTTATTGTGTGGGCTACATTGTTATACAAGTGTCATTTAACGTGGATCCATCACAGATTCCAAGATAATACAATCTGTCTAGTAAAATGGCCAGTAGATATAGTTTTTGTTTCTCTTCAGTCATTGTAATTGTTTCAGAGAGTTTTGCTTAACAGCACACCTCCCAGCTGTCCTAGATCAGATGGGACCAGGGCCACCATCAGAAACTTTGGGGCCCCTGACAAAGCACAAGGTCTGGGCCCCCCTCTCATTAGTGTGTAATGAATGCAGAGTGTGTGTTAGTGTAGTGAATGCAGAGTGTGTGTCAGGGTAGTGTATGCAGAGTGTGTGTTGTATTAGTGTATGCAGAGTGTGTGTTGTATTGGTGTATGCAGTGTGTGTGTTGTATTAGTTTATACAGTGTGTGTGTTGTATTAGTGTATGCAGTGTGTGTGTGTGTTGTGTTAGTGTATGCAGAGTGTGTGATATATTAGTGTATGCAGAGTGTGTGATGTATTAGTGTATGCGGTGTGTGTGTTGTATTAGTGTATTCAGTGTGTGTGTTGTATTAGTGTATGCAGCGTGTGTGTTGTGTTAGTGTATGCAGTGTGTGTGTTGTATTAGTGTATGCAGTGTGTGTTGTATTAGTCTATTCAGTGTGTGTGTTGTATTAGTGAATGCAGGATGTGTGTTGTATTTGTGTATGCGGTGTGTGTGTGTGTGTTGTGTTAGTGTATGCAGTGTGTGTTGTATTAGTGTATGCAGTGTGTGTTGTGTTAGTGTATGCAGTGTGTGTAAATGTGCAATCTGGGGGTGGAGGGGAGGAAGGGGCATTTTCACATTAATTTTATATTAATTTAATTAAATGTTTCTCCCCCCTCCCTGCTTCTTACCTGTGTCCAGATTCCATCCTTGGTGGTCCGGTGGCATGAGGGCCCCCCCCAGCTCCCTGTTACCGCAGAGGGGGCCCAGCACACAGCTTCTACTCTTGTCTTCACCTCTGTGTATGCAGTGTGTGTTGTGTTAGTGTATGCAGAGTGTGTGATGTATTAGTGTATGCGGTATGTGTGTTGTATTAGTGTATTCAGTGTGTGTGTTGTATTAGTGTATGCAGCGTGTGTGTTGTATTAGTGTATTCAGTGTGTGTGTTGTATTAGTGTATGCAGCGTGTGTGTTGTGTTAGTGTATGCAGTGTGTGTGTTGTATTAGTCTATTCAGTGTGTGTGTTGTATTAGTGAATGCAGGATGTGTGTTGTATTAGTGTATGCAGTGTGTGTGTGTGTGTTGTGTTAGTGTATGCAGTGTGTGTTGTGTTAGTGTATGCAGTGTGTGTAAATGTGCAATCTGGGGGTGGAGGGGAGGAAGGGGCATTTTCACATTAATTTTATATTAATTTAATTAAATGTTTCTCCCCCCTCCCTGCTTCTTACCTGTGTCTAGATTCCATCCTTGGTGGTCCGGTGGCATGAGGGCCCCCCCCCAGCTCCCTGTTACCGCAGAGGGGGCCCAGCACACAGCTTCTACTCTTGTCTTCACCTCTCTTCTAATAACTCTCGCGAGACCAGCGGCCTGTGGGATTTGCAGCAAATGCAAGAATTTTAATTGGGGATATGTTTTTCGTATTTGCGTTTTATGCATAGATTTTTAGTGCACAATTCTGGATGCGGCTGTGTAGATTGAAACAAGGGTGCAATCATAGCTTGGTAAGTAAAGTAATAGATCATAGCTCCCCTTTAAATGCTTAAATTCATTATTTCTAAATTGCCTGCTCCTCTGTACAACCATCTCTGTGGTCTGTGGTATTGCTGGCGTGGCTCTGCTGCACCTCACCCTTGACAGATGTGTTGGGTGTTTTCATCTTACTGATCCATGAAAGCCATGGAGATGGGACTGGGGTTAAATTAGAATTAAGAAGCACAACCTCGCTATAACAACCACAGCGGCGAGAGAACAGACAGTAGTCTGATAGATCTGGGACACATTAGTCAAGTCTTTAAAAGAGTTCCATGAACTTTGAACCAAGAGGGTTTGTATATCAGCACAAAAGGTGTACGACTGCGCCATCTACAACATGCAGAAACATGTTGTAGTTAGCAATAAAACATGGTGGAAGTGAGGCAGGAGGAGAGAGTAGGGTGCTGCCATTAGGAGAGAGCAAGGCACAGGTATGTGAGGTAGAGGTTACTCTGGGAGGCTATACACTTTTCTGAAGAGATGGGTTTGAACGCACTTTTTAAATGATTGTAGACTAGGGGAGAGTCTGATAGCAGTGGGCAGGCTATTCCATAGGAAAGGAGCCATCCACGAGACGTCCAGCAAGCGCGATTTGGCCGTATGGGTGCGAGCACTGGACAGGAGAAGGTCACGGGCAGAGCGGAGTGACCAAAAGGGGCATACCTATCGATCTAGAATTGGTCAGTGCTTTATAGGTATGGGTTAGTACTTTAAACCTACTCCTGTAGGATACAGGAAGCCAATGTAAGGACTGACAGAGGGGTGAGGTGTGAGAGAACCGACTAGAGAGGAAAATCAGTCTGGCGGTAGCATTCATTACAGACTGTTGCGGTGCAGTACGGCTTTTGGGAAGACCAATTAGGAGAGAGTAGCAATAACCCATGCTAGAGGTTACTAGAGCATGGACAAGCTCCTTAGTAGTATCTTGCGTAAGAAAGGGGCGGATGCGGGCTATGTTTTTAAGGTGGAATCTACAGGATTTGGTGACAGACAGGCCAACCCTCGGAGCGAATAGGGAGGGGGGAGTATGACTGTTGCCCTGAGGTGTTGGCATAGCAACCAAATGGATACAGTTGGTATTACAGTTAAAGCATGGAATTCTGGGAAACATTACCAGACTACTGGTGAACAATGCTGAGGGAGCCTGGCAGTGTCTTTCCCCACCCTCCCCAATGGTTCTATTCTGGAATTGTTGCTTTGTGTTGTGTTTTCTTTGTTCTCATTTTGTCACAGCTGCAGGCTTTCTGCGCCAGCAAGTTTGGTAAATGAATGATGCCCGGACGGGCTTGGGGAGTCGCAGCCTGAATTTGGTTAATGACGAAGGACAGGCTGAAGACGCTCGGGAAGAAGTTTAAAGTGTACCTGTCTGCTGGGTAAAACCAGCAGCTGACAGTATTTGGTTATGCTGGTTTAAATAAAGCTGTGGCCCTTACCCACTTAACATGGTGTTGCGTTACTTATTGGGAATGGAAGGGTAACGGGATTTGACGATCGAAGGAGTCAGCAGTCATGGATGTGAGGCTCAAAGATGAGGCCAGAATAGTTGCATTTGCTGTTTTTTTACACCCCGATGCCATTGCATCTTCAGTCGTTTTGAATGTTGGCAGAAAATAGTTAAAAGAAGATCTACTTTTTAGCTCTGTTTCATTAAAGTACATGGATACAAATAAATGCAAAATATACACATAAAATAACGGCTGGGATTAGCCATATTGGTATACAACAAGTACCTCTGTGGAAAAGAAGATATTTCTGAAATTAACAGAGATCCTTAAATAAATGGAAGTGGCCTGGAACATTTAATCTCCGAGAGGCCAAGTACAGGGGGATATTGTGCCTCACTTGGCACACCATAGAACAGCTGTGTGACCTTTTCAGAAGACAATAGAAGGGGATGCCTAACGTCCTTTGTAATACATTAAGTCTATGCCATCGTGAGACTCCCACTGAGCACATCCAAACTTTATTCAACCAACCGCAGTTCTGGGCATTAGAGATCCTCGTTTCACTTTCATTCAAAGATCCCTCATCATCAAATCCTGTAAAGTGTCAGAACAATTACCCGGGCACCATGGGAATCTGCAATCCAGGGAGCAGCCCAGCTGTGTGCCCATGACTATAAGACACCACTGAAAATATGTTGGGTACACTTATGATGTGTGCGCCAGTTTGGCGGCCAGGGTGTATTTCATGCCATGAATATTTGAAGGACAATGGAATGTAGTGGCACTCATCATCGTCCCTGCTCTGTGTTCACGGCGTCTCTGAAAACAAATGGCTTGTGGAGCATTCAGATCCACAGCCAAGTATTACAGTTTGTCAGTTTAGTACAGGGCTTATCCCACCTACAGATCCTCAGCCATAATTTTCTGCTCTATGACATGAGAGTGTGATGGCTCACAACAGCAGTTCTGGAGAGTTAGGGGTTCAGAGAGTCACTATTATTGTATGTACTGAGTCCAGCAGTACTGAGACCCTCTTATTAGTGCATTTTTGCTCATGAAAAATAGGCCTGGCTGTAATCCTCAGCTGAAACACATGCTACAGGTAAAAAGATCCTTGAAGGGTTACGCCAAATAAAAACAGTATTTAAAAAAAAATACTATTTTTGGTCAGAGTAACCTGTGCCCCCAAAATAAAACAAACAAACAAAAGAATACCGCTAAAGGATGCCTCCATTACAGCGCTAGAGCCAAGTTATAATAATTTGCAGCCCGATCTGACATCACCTCCTTGTCAGAGGGGGTGGGATGTAAAGGGGAAGCTAAGGGGTCGAAAGAGGTGGCATTGGGGGGACGTTCTGACATTGGATGTCTGGCACCAGCGTGCTGTTGTATCTGACGTCCAATGCCAACTCTTGTCCCAGGCTGGCTACCTCCAATGGTGTCGCTAGAACTGCGTTAATTTTCATAGTTACAGCATTTCACATTTTACATACAGATTCCAGGCACCATAAGCCCTTAATTTCACTGAAGTAATCATCGTGCTTGGGGTAACACTTTAACAATCAGATGACTAACAAGGATGGTGGAGTGTTAGGGCATTTTGTTAACATGGGAGCCAGTTTAGGTCTCTGTGTTTTTGGAAATGCCCTATTCTCATTCCAGCCACCTGACTGGAAGCTGAATAATAATTTGCACCTTTTTTGTTTTAAACAGTTTCCATTGGAAGAAGGTGATTCAAGTATTTTGGTGGATATTACTGGATTGAATAAATGTTGTTTTCCTTATTTTGCTTGTTTTAAAAAGTTAGAGCAGACTTCAAACCACCCAGATCATTATACGCGATAAAGAGTTGGGTTGGAACGTCACTTTATTTTGGGGACCCAGTGGAAGGTTTATCTATACAGAAAGTGACCAGAGGTGGGGGCATCTGGATTTTCTTGAAGGATGTTGTTAGATATTTAAGACAGGGGCACTGTCCTCCCCCTAACCTAACTCAATGCTTTCCTATGGACGTTCAGTGTGCTCCTCTAGCGGCTGTCAGTGAGACAGCCACTAGAGGCTGGATTAACCCTCAGTGAAACATAGCAGTTTCTCAGAAACTGCTATGTTTTCAACTACAGGGTTAAAACTAGAGGGACCTGACACCCAGACAACTTCATTGAGTTGATGTGATCTGGGTGTCTGTAGTGGTCCTTTAAGTGTGTGTGCATCTGCATGCACTGGCGTACATACCGCGGTCGCAGCCCTGTAACCCCTGCGACCAGGTGCCCACCGCCATGTGTTGCGGCCCGGCCCGTGCGCGGGGGGGGCCCACGGATAAATTTTCGCACCGGGGCCCCATGGGTCATGTGTACGCCACTGTATGTGACAGTACAAACAGGGGGCTATGATATCACACTCCCCCCACACCCCATTTCATTGCACTAATGGAGAGAAGAGATATGAGCATTGTGATGTTTTTTTCTTTTGTCTGTTTTTAAAAAATCTTTTTTTGTTTTTAAGAAAGGACACATTTTTAATAAATTTGTGTGTTTATTTCAGTGTTGTGCTGTGCATCTCTGCTGCAGCACTGAAAATTTTAGTATAACCAGGTGTATTTCAGATGAATTGGTACTGGGCCACAAATGAATTCACTGGGATTTTACATACACCATCCAGTCCCATTGAAATTCTACTGGGAGACTTCGAAATTGGAAGCTCAGCGAGCCAGAGCTTTAGGCACTGTCTGCATATCTTTCACATACTGACTGTATCTTAGTTCCCTCTTTACTTTGTCTTGGCACAAATTCTTCAAATTGGCCAAGTTTTCTCTCCGTCTTACAGAGTCATCACAAATCCCAGATTATTTCACAGCTTGATCAAATCAACCTTCATCCTATTGAGGCGGATAGAATGAGCACCATTGATTTGGGTAATAATAAATCTGTACTCCAAATAATTAAAGGAACACTCCAAGCATCATACCCATTGTAGCTTGAAGTGTTTATGGTGCTCTGGTGTGTCTGGCGTTGGAGCTTTTAAAAAGCAGGAACTTCTGTAACCTATTAGGACTGTTTCATTGGCTGGGAGCATTAGCTGATCGCTGTCAGCCAATGAGCTAAGCCCTGCACTGCAAGGCTTAGCTCTGTAAAGCTAGCGTAAATTCCTGCTGAGGAGCTCCCAACTCTCTGGCGCGTTAGTGGAGACAAGCAACCCCCAGGTAAGAAGTCAAACCATTCAAAAATGATATGATTATTTACCACTAGTGGGGGTGTTGCAATGCCGCTTGGAGTGTTTGTTTAATCTTTCTGATAAAAAATGAATCCATATATACTTTTTAGTATATCTCACGGTAACCATTGTGATCTTTAAAGTTCCATCCTGTTCATGATTCTGGAACACGTGGAGCTTTCAATGAGCTCAGTTGAAAAGTGCCAAAGAATGTAAAACCAATCTAGATAAACTCCCTATTGTTAATAGAAGACCCTGCCAAAAACAAAGTATCACCATCTAAAATAAACGGGAATGAAAACATTCTAGTTATATCCTGCGTGCCCACAAAGCCATGTAACATTAGATTTTGTGCCCTCACTCCAGTTCCCCGCTCCCCCCTCCTTTCCCAGGGACCTGGGCTCATATACAGAGGGTGAATAGCCCAGGCACCCAAGTGCTGGCTTGCAGCAGTGTTTCCATCAGCCCTGCCTTCTTAAAACTGCTTTTCCCCATCTGACACTGTCTAATGTTTCCCCTCCTACTCAAGCCTCCTCCTCCCCTGGCCCATTCTATCCCAGTTAGTTGGCAGAGAGAATTGCAAGACATCATCTGTAAGGCAAAGACACAGACTGCGAAAGTGGGAGAGAAGGACTGGAATAAAAAAAAAAACCCTGCTTCTGTAAGTACGATCTGTTTATTTTTCTGCTTTTCCTGTTGCTGTTTGTGATTCGTCAAAATAATTATTTTAAGCATCCCAATGCCACTCAGTGGATTGCGTACTACTCCAAAATGTATTGGGTTAATACTGTCATAGTCACTGATTAGAAATCTTTAGTGAGAGATAACAAAACAAGAGAACTTGCCCAGCGTGCAAGGGGTATATATATAGAACTCTGAGGAAATATCGAATTAGAAAATCTTAACTGAAGTCTGTGCATTAAATTGGAAGAATAAAAAAGAGAGAAAAACAGCGAAAATTCTTTAAGTCTCATCACGAAAGATCGATTTTGAGACAGAAGAGATAAGAGGTATGCTTTGCGAAAATTTGGACTTTTAACATAGGAATGTATTCACTAAATACTGAGCTGTAATCAATTGAAATCCGAATGATGAAATTAAGTAAAGGAGTCTTGGTTTGGAAGTAATCTTCAGCTCGGGTCTAGTCACCGCTTGGCTATTTCACCCAAAAGTAGAGAAATCCAATGAGGTGTTTTTTTAATAAACCTCAAAGTTTTTGTTTTGGGTTGTTTATTTTTTTTACAGTAATTTATGGATAATATATTGTCTGTTTTATCACAATTAATTCCAGAACCACAAAATTTATCCCATTAAAACATGTGTTGTAAAATGAAGTCACCGCAAGTGTTGCACATCTGTGAATATGGAGGACGTTGTTGGGGTTAAGCGGTTTAAAAATGTGTTATTATTAAACTATTTTTATTCCGTTTTTTTTTTAAATTTCATTCCTTGCCTTTTTAAATTTTTTTATTTAAAATTAATAAAATAAATAAATAAATAACAAAAAACATTTCCGTAGCGGTTCTGCTCCTCTGTGTAACACTTTTTTTAAAAAGCTAAATATAGATTTGTAGAGCAATTTAGATATGGTCAGAATTTCTTTTTAATCGCAAAAAAGATTGATCCATTCATATGCTGCTTCCGGGTCAGATTAATTCTTGCTTATAGTCATGTGACAAAAAGTTTTGGGGAAGTTTATGAATTATTTATAGGGCGGTCACACTACTGATGAAGAGTGAACGAGAGATTGTTTAATATTCTGAGCTGAGCATACTGGGTAATGGAAGGGGGCGAGCAAACACAGTTATAACTGCTTGGATGCCTATTGGCTATAAAAGAATGTGTTTGCAAACAGCTCGGGGCTACCTACTCACTGTCCACTTGCTACAGCGCTGAGTTAACATGTAAACTGTGCTCACAATATATCTAATCCGCACTGTAGTAACTTAGAAATTATCTTTTGACTTCACCCCGATTATAAGTATAATGGGACAATGGAAAGGACAAGAATATTAAATGGAATTCATTGAATGTCGGATATTTTGGATATACTAGGGCAGTTGTAGTGACGGTTGCTGAATATTAAAGATGGTGGGTCATTCCCCCCCGACATGTTGGGCCGTACCCAGTTAACCCAATGAGGTGCTGTGCCCTGTTCAAAACCAGCTATATCTCCAGTCATCGATAAAAGAGCGAAAGGAGAATGCAGATATTATCACGAAAGACACGTGTTCTCTAACACAGACTTGTCAGTAGTCCTTACAATGCCAATACACTTATTTATTTTTGGAACAAAAACTGTGTGAGGGGGTGGATTGGGGGAAGATGTCCAGCCTGCATTGGGCGGCTGGCTGGATTGTGGTAGAAAAACCCCACACAAAAAAATGTAATAAGAAAAAAAATCATACAAAATTAAGTTTTTAAGTATCTGTCCGTGATTTCCAGGTCATTGTATAGCATTTGTAAAATAACGGTTGTGTATAGTTTGTGCTTTATATATATACATTTCGATATGGTCACCATTGATAACACTGCAACTTTATGTACTATCCCTTTAGTAATATGATTTACACAGCTTATTCTAGCAGATATAGAAGATATATATATTTTCCTAGAAGTAGGGCATTAATATATATTATAAGTCCTTTATAGCTGCTAGTAACTACGCACCCAACAGAGTAATTCCAGGGATGGTGTGGGAAATCAAGGGCGTTCAGAACTCCCTGCACATTTCCACGACTTTGCATTAATATAGACTATCTTGGAAAACAAATAAGCAAGTGTGGATATCTCAGGGGCCTCCATCTGACCATAATGTAAAGATAGTCTCTTGGAATGCAGTGCTGATAGACACACTGAGACTTGATCCCCAGTTGTAATTCCACGGCTGTTGTGGTTACTCTAGTCACTTCCTAGTAGACCTGAGAAAGTCATGACGTTGGATTGAGCATATAGGGGACCAACAAGGTGGACCAGGTCCCTAAGTATTTTGGTTACAAACCTTAATTCCAGAGGGACAAAATAGTGAAGAGTTAATGATATTCTGGCACAAGGGGCCTTGCATTACTCCTGATTGACCAAGAAGCACATTGCAGGAGCTCCTCAGATATTTTCTGTAATTAAATAAAATGTGATATCACAATTTCTTTGAGAGTGACAACCTATTTTCCCATCTGGAGCATAACCTGCTGCAATACTGGACCAGGTTGCTTGAGCTGAATTGGATGTTTCAGACAAATTATTTCTGGAGGCCTACCGATCTAATTGAGGATCTAATTGAGGCGGGAAAAGTGGTTGATTTTCTGTCTTTGGTTTGATCTTTACTCTGCTGAGCTCTGTTTTCCCCGGTCGTCCCCCCTTTGGATCGGTGGGGTTGATTCCGGTCTCCACTGGAGAGGATCAGTTTCATTTATATGAGACGCTCTGAGAATCAATACGTGATTGAACCAGAAGCCACCTTTCCAAAATGGCTGCTGTAGCCAAGCCGACCTGCCAGCGGTTCTCTGCATTGCAACACTCACAAATGGGAACACTCCTAAAAGCTTTTGACAAGATATGCACTTGATTTTGGGTAAGACTGGACCTGTGGGCTCTCCATAATGGCTTCATCAGACCCAGACCATAAGCTCCAAGCAATTTCACAAATTCACAGCATCCAGGGCTTTCTTTCCTCGCTGCCACTTACCTGGACCCTGGGCCTTGTGGAGAAGGTACCATGTGCATGGGTCACACTCCTAGAGGGTTTCTGGTGGCCAACAGTACAGATGAACTACAGGCTACTCCCGGAACTCTGATTTGGGTGCCAAGGGTTTCCAGACCAGTGACCAACCAATGCAGGCTCATGTTCAGGTCTGGGGGCAGGTGGCAGGATTTATTCCTCCTAAATTTGTTTTGTCCGGATCCCTGGGACTCACCCTGCTAGTGTCCTTCCCATTCCTCACATAGGCTGATTACATAACATCATGTTTTGCTGTGACCATATTTGTATGCATGTTTTATTTTCTTATCAATTTTATTTTGAGAGTCATAACCGTGTTGTTCCTGCTTAATTTGACAAGCCTTGTCTCCCTGTGCATTTGTCGGCCTTTTTACATGCACATGCTTATGATTACCCAATATCATCCAGTGGTCCATTTCGTATACTGACATGTCTATTCTATATGCCGTCCTTATGCCCACATTTATTTGCGACATATGCAGCATTGTTTAAGCTTGACTAGATTCACATATTGCTCACATAGTACTCCAGTGATCCAGCTCTAAGCTGTTTATACATTTAATTTAAGTTTAGTGCAACCTATTATATTCTGTGAATTATAACAGAGAAATGAACTGTGTCTATCTCCTCGTATTATTGCATCAAAAAAGTAAAATAAAAAGGATATTCTGGCACCCAGCGCAATCTGCTTTGCTTTGTTTAAGGTTAATCCAAGTGTATTAAAAAGAAAGAAACAGAAAAAGAAAAGAATATGTCAAGATTGCTATAGATGAATATGGGGGGTAACCCCTATTGAAACAATAAATAGTAGAGAAAAAGTACAGGTGAAGCTGTGGAAAACATAGAATTTATGCCCACAGTCCACTAGTACATAAATAGCAATCCATAGTAGATAAAAATTAACTTTTAATAGATGATTTAAATAAAATGGTAACACTGTCACAAGGTATCTGGCTAGCACAATCGCTGCATCCAAAACTGAATAGATAAAGCGATGGGTTCAGTGCGGCAGAGGGTGTGGGAGACAGACAGGGACGACCTTACAACGATTCACTAGATTCCAACAGCCACCCCTCTGCTTCATTCATTTATTTTATTTTAGACGCTGAATTAGATTAGATTTGTCTTTTCTACCGTATGTCAGCCTGAGTTAGATAGCGATTATTTAAAGAGAGACAGAAATTGATTTTGAGTAAGATTGGGAGACGGGAGTGGCGATACTATACAGGGACATTGGGCTTAATTGCTGATTAACCCTGTCCTTCCTTTCTTATCTGAACTATAAGTAATTAATCACTATTATATGTTATTTATTTTTCTTTCTCTCTCTTTCATCGCTTTATCTATTCAGTTTTGGATGCAGCGATTGTGCTAGCCAGATACCTTGTGACAGTGTTACCATTTTATTTAAATCATCTATTAAAAGTTAATTTTTATCTACTATGGATTGCTATTTATGTACTAGTGGACTGTGGGCATAAATTCTATGTTTTCCACAGCTTCACCTGTACTTTTTCTCTACTATTTAAGGTTAATCCAAGATTTCACTCACCTGTGTTAAAGCAGTTGTGTCTGCATTCTTGCGCTGTTATAGGCCTCGAGGATGAAAATATACAATTATGATTATATGCTTTGTGGATTGGAATTTAAACATTGTTACTAGTGGATACATTTAAAAGAAAATGTTTTTAACATGTGGTGCTGTAGTAATTTAATCTGAGTTTATAAAGGCGTGAATCATTTCTTCACTAGGAGCACACATTTATATATAGTGGAATATTGTGGATCTTAAACATCAGTTTATTCATTTTCCATACTGACGTTTCCAGCGATGCATTTACAGTTTTTTGTTCTCATTCGGAATTTTGTGAATCGATCAACCCTTGGGTTAGAGTTTAAACTGCCTGCAAAGGAATGATAGAATAATAATTGTGAAAAAATTTCTCTTCCCACATTCTCAACAGTTGGTTTACTCCAGAGTAAATATGTATCTCTCTCGATCATTTCCAGCTAAAGTTCATGAGCAGATAAAGGAAGTGTCATATCATCCAAGTGATTTAGGGACTAGCACCCAAAAACGCAAGGCTCCCATTTCCTGACCAAAAACGACTTCCTTCCTGTATTGCCACCGCCTTCTGACTGCGAAAGAGGGCATGTTAGTGTTAGACCTGGCCCTTTGGACCAAGAGTATGTCCTAGATAGAACGGTGGAAGTAAGTTACTCACTAACCCAGAAACAGTGCATCAATGACCACGTTACAAAGTTCATCCTAGATATATCTTCTCCTTTCCACTAAGCTGCCATAATTGTGATGTGTGCCAATGAAAGAGAGTATTAGATTACCGGAAAGTTAAGTTATAAGAATCATTTAAAGGATCACTATAGGGTCAGGAACACAAACATGTATTCCTGGCCCTATAGTGTTAAAACCACCATCTAGCCCCCCTGGGCCCCTCATGCCTCCATAAATATAGCAAAATCTTAATGTATTCAAGCCAAAAGGTGTGGATCTGCATGCTGTTTGCCTAAAAAAAAAAAACAAGCAGTCTGCTGACATTATCAGAAGTGGTAGTCTGATCCAATCACAGTGCTTCCCCATAGGATTGACTGAGACTGACAAGGAGGCAGATCAGGGGCAGAGCCAGCACGATTCAAACACAGCCCTGGCCAATCAGCATCTCCTCATAGAGATGAACTGAATCAATGTATCGCTATGAGGAAAGTTCAGTGTCTGCATGCAGAGGGAAGAGACACTGAATGTTTGGATGCATTTTAGGCAGCCATGACCCAGGAAGGATCTCTAACAGCCACCTGAGGAGTGGCCAGTGAAGTTATCACTAGGCTGTAATGTAAGCACTGCATTTTCTCTGAAAAGACAGTGTTTACAGCAAAATTGGGCAGCACCCCTTCAAAATGGCTGTGTAATTGGAGTTTAAAAAAGGCTGGGCCAATTGGATTGGATGAAACTAAAAGTCAAATTTTTTTCCTGCCCACAGATCCTTTTTCTGTCCTGACAATCAGCTACCTCTAGAATAATATAGGCAAGATCTAGGGTATATCAATTTCTTTCATTGCTGGGGGTTCGGTGATGTTTTACCTTTGGGACCACATAAATTGCCTACTATATACCGGACAATAGAGCAGGGTCCCATAATTCTTTGAATGAAATAGCCAGAGAATCATGGGAGTTATAGTTCAGCAACATCTGGAGGGCCAGATTTTGGAGAACTCTGCACTAGAGGAAAGGCAGCCTCCGGAATCCATTGGTCTCACCATCCTTCCCAGAATTCCAAAACAAGCAGCTGTTGGCAGGAAAGCCCGCCATTCCGAAATTCTGTTAAAAAAAAAGGTTTTACAAGATACTAATTGCGACCTCAATTTAAAATTGTTGGATAAGCTTTCTAAATAATTGAATCATTTTGGATAAACTTTAAAAATATTTTTTTTCAACATATGAAACCATCAGAAAGTATATAACATGTAATAAAATAATCAATATATCAAAACATTACAATATGTGTCATAATATGCAGTCATTTTAAAAAGTTTATCCAAAATATTAAATCATTTGGAAAGCTTATCCAATAATATTAAATTGACGCCTTCTCTGTTATTTTAGATCTGCATCACTGGACTAATACGACTAAAATGTAAACTCCGATACAACGTGAGCCAGTGATCTGTAAAATGCAGAGTTTGAGCTAACTGCAGGCGATATGAGCACAGCTGCAAGTTCTGGGAACGGGACAGAGTCGTTTGGTTGATGGATGAAGTGCTTTGGGGAGACACTTGGAAAAAAATATCAAAGTGGAAAAAAGTGTGCATGGGAGGAGGGAATAGGGAAAAAAATGTCATTCTGGCTTCAGGAATATATGTGTAGGAAAGGAACCAGAATGAGCATACTAAGACCTCTGCTACAAATGATGCCAGTGGTGCAAGAACAGATCTATACAAAGCTGGAGCAACCGTCAGTCCCCTGCTGATGTTGGTGCAAAACATTCAGGGCAGGTATTTATGGAGCACCAACGTAGGCAGCAGCGCTGTGCAATCAGTTCTTTAACGCTAAGCAGTGTTTCTTGTCAGATGCAGAGCAAACCAGTAACAAGAGGAATCCTTATTAAAGTCTTTATTTAGAAAAAAGTGTTAAAGTATACATATGCACATAGGAATAAAGTACACATTTTACAGTTTTTCTTGGGAAAAAAATAGTACACTGAAACATAACTTTCCACCTTACTCATCTACATTTGCCCTTTTACATATATTAATGATTAATATTTTAACATTGGTCTCAGGAGGACCTGCCTTGTTTCAGTTGTTCTCTGTTGCTCCATGACCTTATGTCATTGGTTGACACTGGTTTGAGACTGGGATACATTGCTAGATAACGTGTGTGAATCCATTGAATGTTCTGGATTTGGAGGATGTTGATGTATATTTGTTTCAGTATTTGCAGTAAGGCAGTTTGGGGGAACTCAGCAAACAGTATGCAGGAACCCAGCAGGCAGTGTGGATGAACTCGGCAGACAGTATGCAGGAACGCACCAGACAGTATGCAGGAACTCACCAGACAGTATGGAGGAACTCGGCAAGTAGTATGGGGAAACTTGGCAAAACAGCATGGAGGAACTCAGCCGGCAGTGTGGAGGAACTTGGCAGACAGTATGGAAGAACTCAGCAGGCATTATGGAGAAGCTCAGTGGACATTATGCAGTAACTCAGCAGACAGCATGGAGGAACCCAACAAATTGTGTGGAAGAACTGAGCAGATCGTGTGGTGGAACTCAGCAGACAGTATGGAGGAACTCTGCAAGCAGGATGCAGGAACTTGTCGACCACAGTAACATGATGCACTGGAACACAGGACATATGATGCATCTATAATATCTGAAATACGGCTTAATGGTAACTGCAGGCAAACTGTAACAAACAGAACCCAGAGTGTAAACCAAACTGTGTGTATGTTCCAAGTCTCAATATAGCAATAACAAGATTATCCAAGGCCTCAATAAAACTAGGACTGGTCCAGTTGATGACAATCAGCATATTCTCACAGCCATATTTTTTAATTAATATCAGAGTTTCTTTATGAGTCTAAAGTTGCCTCTTGGTTGGATCCTTATACAATGATACCTTGGTTTACAAACTTAATGCGTTCCCCACGACGTTTCATATTGCGAAAAATTTGTAAACTAAACTTGGTTTCCAAAAGGAATCTATTGAAAACCAATTAATCCGTTCCGGAGGTCAGAAAAAAAGACTGGCATGGAAACCAATCCACAATGCAGAACACACAGTAAAAGGCATGCAAATGACGAAGCTCAGCCCCCAACTTTCCACCTCTTGAGAAATGCACCAAAAAAGTCAAAAAATTGTTCAACAAATTTCCAGAATACCGCCAAACCTCGATGCAAAAACCACTCCAACACCTCCACTCTTGATGCCACGTGCTATCCACAGACTATAAACCTCCAGGCGCAATGCATCCTGGGGAAACTTGCTTCGTATTGTGGAAAAATATTGTAAACCGAGGCATTATTTTCAATGCAATTTCATTTTTAAACCGAAAATTATGTTAACCAAGGCGTTTGTAAACCAAGGTACCACTGTACTTTATTAAAGGAACACTATAGGGTTAAAACCATGATCTGGCCCCCTCTCTTCCCCCTAAATATATCAAAATCTTACCTTTAATCCAGTCTGCTGCTACTGGCTCTGCCCTTGATCTGCCTATTTGGCTGACATCATCAGAAGTGTTGATCTGAGCAAATCACAATGCTTTCACATAGGAAAGCATAGGATTGGCTGAGACTGTCAAGGAGGCAAATCAGGGGCAGAGCCAACACAAGCCAAACAGCATCTCCTCATAGAAATACATTTAATCAATGCCACTCTATGAGTAAAAGTTCAGTGTCTGCATGCAGAGGGTGGAGACACTGAATGGCAGTCACACTGTGAAGCACTGCCCCAGGAAGCACCTCTAGCAGCCATCTAAAGGAGTGGCCAGTGGAGGTATCCCTAAGCGGTAAGGTAAACACTGCATTTCTCTGAAAATACAGTGTTTACTGCAAAAGGCCTGAAGGGAATGATTCTACTCACCAGAACAAATACAATAAGCTGTAGTTGTTCTGTAAGAGTTTCCATTTAGCATAGTGGCAACAAATATCGAAATATTAAAATGTAGAGGAAATAATTTAACGCTGCTGAAGTATTTACCAAGAGGAGGATATAGGCAAAAAAGAATAATTGCATGGTATAACTGTGATGGTGTTGTTTTTACTCCATCAGAAGGCAGTTTCGTGTGAATACTGTCCCAATATATAGTGCAGCGCTTACTGCACATTCTTATATGGGTTATTAATCCAAAACTGTTTTATCTGGAAGGCAAATGGTTGTTTTGTACATGAGTGCAGAGATCTCACTTTGAGTGCAGAGGAAAGGTATTGATATAGAACCTTTCTGATGGAATAAAAACCTGGCCTGCAGATGGTGCTGTTCTATATCTCCCCACCTGGAACTATTAATGAGAACACATGCATGCAGCTCCCCTATAGTGATTATGTATTTTCTTATCTTTTTTTACCTATTTGTGCGTTCCTGATGATTAAGCGATCCTGGTGCTGCAAAATATATCCAGCTGGGTATGTAGGATCCTGCGGTTGAACTTTGTCTTTTTTTTTACTTTGATTTAATTTAATTTATACTATGCAATATGTATCAAAAGGACAATGTGGCACGCAGAGCCAGTTTCAATGTATCGACACCAAAGGGTTTAATTAATCTCAATTGGGACCTGCTAACTTGCACAAATATATTGTCTGGGCATCGAGGTGGTGAAACATGAAGTTACAGCATTCAGAGGTACCTTGAACTATAACCACTACAGTAAGTTTTGATGGCTGTTCTACTTTGAGTGTCTTGTGTTAAAAGGAACACTCCAAGCACCATAACCATTAGAGATCACTGTAGTTGTTATGGTGCCAGGACTGCCCTGGTGCCCCCTCCCCCATTTAAAACTGACTTTTTACGTGAGTCTGCTGGGTGCCGCTCCCTGCCTCCACTAGTTCAGCTCATTGTCTATGAGCGATCAGTGGTTGCAGTGGTTATGGTGTTTAGAGTGCTTCTTTAAGTATATATCTTAATAGAAGCTATACTTTATTCTCCTGTGGCTCTATTTGGTTTTATTTTATTATGATGTAGATATTTATTTCTGGCAAACAGCACCAATGTTTGGGAGAATGAAGCTTGTAAAGCAGTTTACCAATATGGGGTTCATTGGTCTCTTTTTATATACTACCAGTTATGGTCTATTATTAGTTTTTTACATTGCTGCAGATTGCCTAGATAATCCACAGATTCTGCCTTAAAGAGACACTCCACTGCCCAAATAAATTAATCACTCCTAATGAAGCGGCCCACTGATGATAAGCACGCCCCATCTCAAAGTGAGCATGTTGGTTCAATGCCCTTCCAGGGCAGACCATGCACAGAGCTCTACTGAAGAGCTCTAGCATAAGAAAAAAGGCCCTGTATTTGTTCGGCACAGTGCAAGTAACTTTAATAACATGCTTAACATGTGTTTGCTTGAAACTTGTATCTGGTGTCTCTATAAATGGGTTACCAGGAGACAAAACGACCAGGAAAGAGTATTGTGCATGTGTTTGGAGCCTGCTTGTGGGATTGCATGAGTGAGCTGATTGTGGTGTGGTTTTGTATTAATAGGTTGGTTTCGGTGTTGTGTTTGTGGTGTAATGTATGTGTGTTTAGGTGCTGTAGAGAGTGTGTTTGTAGGTGGCATAGTCTGTGTAGGGGATGTAGTGAGTGTGTGCATACTGGCTGTAGTGTGTGTTTGTATATGTGATGTAGTGTGTGTAGGGGTTGTAGAGAGTGTATGTAGGGGTTGTAGAGAGTGTGTGTTTAGGTAATGTGTTTGCTTACAAGGAATCTAGTGTGTGCGTAGGGTATCCAGAGTGTGTATGTCAGAAATGTAGTATGTGTGTAGGTAGTGCAGCGTGTGTGTGTACGGGGTCTAGTATGTGTTTTAAGGACCCAGATTGTGTATAGCAGATCTAGTGTGTGTATATGTGTAGGTGATCCAGAGTTGGGTAAGGGATCTAGTGTGTGTCTGCAATCTAATGTGTTTAGGGGTGCAGTATGTGTTTGAGGAGTTCTGTAGTATATATACATATATGGTTGGAAGTATTGTGTGTGTGTGTGTGTGTGTGTGAGAGTGGTGCAGTGTGTTTGGGGGGTGTAGTGTGTATGTGTGAGGAGTATAGTGTGTGTGTGAGGGATGCAGTGTGTGTGTGTGTGTGTGGATGGTGTATGTGTGTGAGGATGTTGTGTATGCTGTGTGTGTGCAGTATATGTGTGTGAGGTGTATAGTGTGTGTTTGAGGGTGCTTTGTGTGAGCTGTGCAGTGTGTGAGTGAGGGTGTTGTGTTTGTGTGTGTGTGTGAGGATGCTGTGAGTGTTAGGGTGCTGTGTGAGGGTGATGTGTTTGTGTGTGAGGGTTCTGTGTGAGTGTGATGTATGTGTGTGTGATGTGTGTGTGTGAGGGTGCTGTGTGTGAGGTGTGCAGTATGTGTTAGGGTGGTGTGTGAGTGAGAGTGCTGTGTGAGGGTGATGTGTGTGTGTGTGTGCCAAGGTGCTGTGTGTCTGGGTGCTGTGTGAGGGTGATGTGTGTGTGTGTGTTATAGGGTGCTGTGTGTGTGTGTTTTAGAGTGCTGTGTGTGTTAGGGTGCTGTGTGTGTTAGGGTGCTGTGTGTTTAAGGGTGCTATGTGTTAGGGTGCTGTGTGAGAGTGCTGTGTGTTCTATGAATGAAATAGATATGCTGAGAATCATGGGAGTTGTAGTTCAGCAACATCTAGAGGGCCGGAGTTTGGGGAAGCCTGGTTTAGAGGGATTGTGTATTGGGGAGGCAGGTTAATGCCAATATATATGTGTTTTTGTTTTTTTAAAGTATTGTATCCCCTCTCCCTTCTTTAGCTTGGGAGGACTGTGCTGCCATCCCTGGTGGTGCTAGTGGTGAGTGAACTCTATCCTCTAGCTCCGGATCTCGCGAGAGGAACCCGGCGGAGTTGCAAGATAGGTCCTCCCTGTCTCCCTCCCTCCCCAGCCGATGGCCGCAATACGCAAAATGTGGACCGATGAGGGAGATCTTTGATCTCCCCACCCGCCCGATATGGAACACAGCGTGGCCGGTGCTCGGTTAGTGTCGGCCCTGCATGGACCAGCAGGGGAGTCCATGTGATCTCGGCCCATGGCCATCGCGGCCCACCTGGCATTTGCCCGGTGTGCTCGATGGCCAGTCCGGACCTGCAGGCGTACATTTCCACTGATTTATCTCACCATTTCCCACGTGGAACTTTGCAATCTCTTATTATCCGGCCTTTTTAATCAGCAACATTTCTTTGTCATTTATTTGGATTTCCACAGTTTATAATTTTTTTTTTGTTTGCTTTAATTCCTTAACTTGTTCTACTGGTTCCCAATCAAGTCTTGATTATGTTAATTCCATGAAACCTCTACTGAAATCTGCTTGTAATTATCTTGTGATGGTACTAGGGGAGAGCGTTACTGCCTGTCCTTATGATTCCATTAGAACGTAATAAAACGACAAACAATCCAAGCAAATAAAGCCTGGCTATTTATAGCACTTTTAATTAAAGGACAAATAAAACTCTTCTTCGTTCCTCTATAGACCTTTAAAAAGCACCTTGACTGAAAATAAATATTTATAAAGTTTATTTATATTTAGGGCACATATTATATCAGTTAAAAAAGAACCGCCTCAATTTTGAAATTTCAGAAAGGCAAGCGGCTAATTTGCTAAACAGAGAATTAGCGTAAATTGAAAACTGAATTGAAATTTTTTTTAAAAAAATAGCAGATTTTAAAAAAATTTCTCAGCTAAAGCTCTAGCTTGTATATTTTAGTCGAAAGTTTAGTTCAGTTTTTATTTACGACAATTCACTGTTTAGCGAACAATCCCTATTGGGGTTCGTTCACTATATTGGATTGTTAAAGAGAGAATTGTTAGGAATTTAAAGCGACTTAAATTTAACACCAAAGTAGTCAAACAAGATGACTTGGAGAGTTTTTTCAGTTTGGGCTATTTAGGCATTATTTGAGAAATTTACAATATTTCTCACTTTAGTGAGTAACCCTGAATATACCTTATTCACTATTCCGTGAACTATGGCGAAATAACTTAATTTAAAAATAACATCCATCAGCTATTTAAAGGGACACTATAGTCACTTATTGTATTTGTTCTGGTGGGTATAGTCAGTCCTTGCAGGCATTTTGCAGTAAACACTGTTTTTTTCAGAGAAAATGCAATGTTTACATTACAGCCTAGTGATAGCTCAA
The DNA here is from genome assembly GCA_933207985.1 of Pelobates cultripes. Lineage (NCBI taxonomy): Eukaryota > Metazoa > Chordata > Amphibia > Anura > Pelobatidae > Pelobates > Pelobates cultripes. Next base: position 27,346,613 of record OW240921.1, on the reverse strand, counting down.
CTGGCCACTACTCACATGGCTGCTAAAGGTGCTTCCTGGGGCAGTGCTGCACAATGAGCAGCACTGCCATTGAGTGTCTCCACCCTCTGCATGCACACACTGAACTTTCCTCATAATATTGTAAAGCGCTGCGGAATTAATTGGCGCTATATAAATACTACTACTACTACTAATAATAATAGAGATTCATTGATTCAATGTATTTCTATGAGAAAATGCTGATTGGTCAGGGCTGTGTTTGGCTTGTGCTGGCTCTGCCCCATATCTGCCTCCTTGATAGTCTCAGCCAATCTAATGCTTTCCTATATGAAAGCATTGTGATTGGCTCAGATAACTACTTGTGCTCAAGTCACCCAAGCAGGCAGATCAGGGGCAGAGCCAGCAGCAGCAGACTTTAATAAAAGTGAGATTTTACTATATTTAGGGGACAAGAGGGGTAGATTGTGGTTTTAACACTATAGGGTCAGGAATACATGTTTGTGTTCCTTTAAGATATATTTTTTATCTGTCTGCTATTGTTATATCATCACAGTTCCCTGTTTACAATATAAATCCACAATGTGTTTGGAAAACTTTGCAGTTTTGGGTTCTGCATTACATGTGTGATGTCTTTGATCTTATAAAAGAAAGAGAAGACTCGCTTCTTCAAGAGAACTAAGGGATTCACAATATAAAAGTAAGAATCAGACAGTGTGGATCCCAGCAGCACCTGGACTTTGTGCACTCCATGCCACAGTCTTAAGACATCTCTTGACCCAGCAGCTAACTATTAAAGATTTAAAAAAATAAATAAATAACATATGCATCTTAGCTTTATTCTTGTGAACACCCAATACACCCTTAGGCATTTCTATCTAGACAAACCGATATTATAAGCAGGATGTTAACCACCTGTGGTGTTTGCCAAGTGCAAGATTTTGCATATTTTTGGAGGGTACCACATATATGTTTGTGTGTTGGTTGTTTGTTGTTGTTTTTCTGTACATCCTTTGTGGAGACACACCAGTGTTTATTCATTGAACTATATTGTTCCAGAATTTGTAACAATGAGAAATCAGAGCTGTTGGAGCTTGTACAACCGCCATATGTATAAAATTGTGAGTACTTCATGAAAATAAGACAAAGATCATTTAATACTTCACAAAGTAGTTTCATTCATATATCATTCCATGAACAAAAAGTTTTGTTTTGTATTATTATTATTATTATTATTATTATTTTATTATTTATCTAGCGCCATCACATTCCGTAGCGCTGTACATTGGGTGGACTACCAGACATGTAATTTTAACCAGACAATTGGACGTACAGGAACAGAGAGGTGGAGGGCCCTGCTCAATGAGCTTACATTCTAGAGGGAATGGGGTATAGTGACACAAAGGGTAAAAGTAGGGGTATGAAGTAGGTTGTTAGAAAAGTATTCATTGAGGGCTTAGTAGTAACTAACTCTCTCACTTGTGGAGACACCAGAGACAAGTTAAAAGCAAACACAGCGCAAGCATGTTATTAAATTTGCTTGCGCTGCGCAGAATAAATACAGAGCCCTTTTCTAATGCTAGAGCTCTTCAGCAGGGCTCTGTGCATTGAACTAACATGCTCACTTTGAGAGGGGAGTGCTTGTCATTAGTGATGACAGAGCACACCCTCTCTAACCCCACCCCCTACTCATTGGGCCGCTCCAATTAAAAAATGCATGGGCCAAATTTTTCCGGCCCTGACTATATCTCCCCTGATGATTTGCCAGTAATATGGATGTAAATGCATTATGGGAGATGTAGTTCACAACATCTGGAATGCCAAAGGTTGCCTACCCCTGCAGTTAGTAGAAGGGGCAAAGGACTGTTTACCTAAGTTTTTTTTGTAAATCTGTTTTATTGAAATAAGACAAGGGGAAAGTGAGGCACGCAGGCCTCCATGCAAATAATGATAATGAAATATAACATGTGACAGGAGCCATTTGGGTACAATTCCTAAACCGTACGTTTTTAGTTACAGTGAGTAAGGTAGTTTAAGTACATAAACAGACTGTATGTTGTGTGTCGAGGTATGCTTAAGTATCTAGGGAACACCTTTCCGTACCCTTCCTTCACGTGTACGGGGCGGGTATGAGCTATAGGTCAGCTTTGGTAATTGGTATTTGTCCCCTCTCGTAATTGTTATAAGTTACCCTCGGAACCTCCCAGTGTAATGTCTCAGTCTGTGGTAGTCAGCGTTACCATGAGTGTCTATCGCTGCCTTATTGGTAGTGATGGGTAATGTGTTGTTCTAGGGGGTCGGGTATAAGGGGGTGGGTATGGTAGGAGGGGAGAGGGGGGAGGGGGGAGGGGGGGGTAGGGATGAGGGGGTTACCTCCCTCCCGCTTCGGCATCTGCTGTGAGCGAGTATCATAAGTGTCAATGATGTGCTATTTTGCTTGTTGTTGGGGGTTGAAAGCGCCGGTGTCTTCCAAGTTCGTTTCTCGTAGTCTGTGTGTATTCCCTGCCTTTCATGGGTAATCTAGTGTTGAAGGAGTGTTCCCTCTGTGTGGGTGGGGAGTCGCGCCACGATCCCTTATGTTGTGCCCGTTAGTCGTTGCGTAATGTGTTTGGGCGATGTTTGCATTGTCCCTGTCCTTTGTTAGAGCCGTCCGTCTTGCAGTGGGGCATGTCCACTAGGCGCCAGTCGCTGTTTGAGGTGTTTGCGTGCGATGTCTGTGGCTTTGAGTGATGTGTCAGTGTGCGTGTAGTGATGGCGTTCATTATGATTGCCTGCCTTGACGTTCAGGCTATCGTGTGTGTGAAGGTGTGCAGGGTGTATTGAGTATGCCGTTATCAGGTGGTAGATGTCTTTACATGAGCTGTGTGTATTTGGGGTGCGTCTTGCCTGGGGGTGAGCAGCGGAACGAGATCCGGCCGCGAACGGTCGTGGCTCTTCTTCCCCCTCCACCGCCCCCCGGAGGCGCCGGAATAATCCGTCTACTGTTTGTTCGCTTACTGTCTGTTCGCTTGGTACACGAACCATGGTCCCCAGATCTCCGCGTGCCTGGTTGAGCGCCCCGTGAGGGAAGCTTGGAGTGCCTCTGCCGATTGTATGTCCCCTACCCTGTGGAGCCATTCCGTGTGCGTCGGGGACTCGTTTTTTTTCCAGTATGCGGGTATAAGGGATTTTGCCGCGTTCAGCAAGTGGCGTAGAATAGACTTTTTGTATCTGGAGATGGAGCTTGAGGTCATGTGTAGCAGGGCTAGTTCCATCGACCATTCCACATCTTCACCAAGTATAGATTTAGTTTCAGTGTGAATTTGGGCCCAGTACGGTATGATGGCTCGGCAATCCCACCACAGATGTGTGATAGTGCCTCTTTCCTCTTGGCATCTCCAGCACAGAGGAGAAACTGTCGGGAATATCCGATGTAGAGCCACCGGCGTCCTGTACCACATGGAAATCAGTTTATAATTGACTTCTTGGTAGTACGAGCTGGAGGAACTTTTATGCTGCCAGAGGAGGGCTGTGTCCCATTGTGTTGTTAGGACTGTTTACCTAAGTTAATCCTTATCCTCTCAGCACTGTTCCTATACCATAATCTCCTGAACTGGGCAGGCTCTCACATAGAAAATGAAGAGAGTGCCTGTAAGTGACTTAGCTCTTTTGCATTGGGCACACGCTATTACAATCAGGGGGAAGCATAGGTTTCCCATATAATGTGTCAGAACTGGATGGACATATTGTAATAATTTGTAAAAAGATAAAGAGACATTAGCAGGGCACAGGCTTGCATTAAAACCCATATAAACAGCATAAATAGTTATTGCTTCAATTATTTTTATGACATAGCTAGAGATAGCTATGTATGCTTAAAGGAGTACTATAGTGCCAGGAAAACAACCTTGTTTTCCTGACACTATAGGGTCATTAGGTAACCCCCACCCTCATAGCCCCCCTCCCGTTGGGCTGAATGGGATAAAACCCCTCCAGTCACTTACTTTTCTCCAGCGCCCTTGGCGCTGGTGACCTCTTTTCCCCCTCCAACATCAGCTCCGAATGCACATGCGCGGCAAGAGGCGCATACGCATTCAAACCGCCCATAGGAAAGCATTTCTCAATGCTTTCCTATGGACGTCCAGCGTCTTCTCACTGTGATTTTCACAGTGAGAATCGCGGAAGCAACTCTAGCAGCTGTCAGTGAGACAGCTACTAGAGGCTGGATTAACCCTCAGTGAAACATAGCAGTTTTTCTGAAACTGCTATGTTTTCAGCTGCAGGGTTAACACTAGAGGGACCTGGCACCCAGACCACTTCATTGAGCTGAAGTGGTCTGGATGCCTATAGTGGTCCTTTAAAGGAACTCTCAATATTTAATTAAAAAATATATATATTTATTTTTAACCTTAGTTTTTTCATTCATTGTATTAGATGCAGACCCCCACCGTTTCACAAATAAAAAAATATATACAAATCATTGGGGACCTGTGATGAAGTGGTTTTGGTGCTTAGAGTGTCCATTTGATTGAAAGACAACCATCAATTTTCAAATATTTTGCTGAAACATTAATAGTACATCAGACCTACTTTCCCTGTTAGGCGTTTTTGTAATACTTGTGTATCATACATCAAATTGATTCAGTTATGGTGTGAATCCAAACTGCAAGCATTGTGTTACTCTAGCGATATATATGAGGTTGCAACATTCTGTTGTATAATTAACCACAACAAATACTTAAAACATCCCCTTTCAGCCTAATGTACTGTTGCAATAAAGCAGTGTTTGAAGGCTAGAGAAACACTTATCATGTCACGTTTTCTGTGTTTTCAGAATCAGTTTGTGATGTTGTAGATTACAAAGGTTTAAAAGATTGTATGGAATATCTCATGAAATATTCAATACAGTAAAAATACATATAAATAATTAAATAAACTGAGCAAAAATATTTGCAACGCTCGAATAAAGCAGGTTTAAATAAGTAATAAATAATAAACACAAGTTAGATGCTACAAAGATCTGTAATTTTAAGGTGTGTAATCTGTGTCCTGTATTGGGGTGAACAAGCATTAAAAAGCCAGTCTGTTGCACCATATGTGGTACAGCAGCAAGATATGGTTCACAGGTGGGTATCATATATATATATATCATACGAAATTCAGTGCACAAAGTCAACGTACCCTATTCATGAGGCAGGCTTATGCAATGTAATATCATATACTGTAACTAAACCCCCATAATTTTTTGCTTAGGTCCGGTGTTTTTAAATAAAACTATTACAATCTGTGAGACTTGAAATAGCTGTTTAGTGAATAAGCGAGTGCGCTGGATTTTGTATGTTGTATAAATTGGCCCCAGGAGTGTGTGTGTGTTTGTACACACATTGTAAATACAGATCTGCACACACCAAAAAAAGCCATAAGACTTGCTTTTCCAACAGAAATCTCACATTTACAGTGCTGTTACTACTGCAAGGGATTCTGGGTGGGCATATGCAAATGAGTTCAACAACAAAGAACCACTTTTTTTTGCCTCATAAATTCCACTTTATATGAATGATACATACAAGTTTCAGTTTTCCCTTTTTTTTAGGCTAAGCAGATGGAGATCCCCTGAAACCCTTTCGGTGACATGTTTATAAGTGTAATTTGTCTTTGTGAATCATTGTGTACTTGTGTACCTATGCCTGTGTACCTATGCCTTACTTTTAAAAAAATTTTCATGTTAAGGGCTCTGCCCTCTGTATATTTTTGGTATGAAAAAAAAAAATCAATAAAAATTAAAAAAAATTCTACTTTACACATGGATTTCTTGGAGTGCATGAAGTGGAATTTATTAGGCAAAATGGTGGTTATTTGCATATGACCACCCAGAATCCTTTGCAGTATTAGAAGCACTGTAAAGGTGACATTTATGTGGAAAAAGCAAGTCTCATGACTTGAATGGTTTGTGCAGATCTGCGTTTAACAATGAATTGACTATCCACTGATTTCCAAGTGGAAGGGGTTTTAAATCACCCTTTACCCCCACCATAACTGAATTGGTTTGAGCTTCTGTCTGTCTGTCTATCATTTTACATGCATGTAGTTTCCATGAAAAAAGTTGTGAATCCATCTAGCAATGTCCCTTCTAATATTCCATCTGCACTTTATTGCAAGTCCATTAAGCCACGGATGGTCTCTGTGCGTGCTCCCCCAGTATAACAACTTACACACGCTATATATAGTGATGTGACTTCTGACCCCTGAATGACACGTGAAGTCACATACTGCCATACATTCTGAAGATAAATATACCAACCTCTGCGTGTTTACATCAGCAATATCCCACGTGTGCATGCAAACGCAGGTATTTATTCAATATATCACAGCCCCTTACCAACCCCTTCACTGCCAAGCTGTTGAAAGAAATTGTGTCATTTTATTTGAAACATGGAATCAGTAGATAAGAAATCATTTTAAATGTTCAGCGTTTCCACAATACACAAACAGACCCAGATTTGCAGGCTTTATTGGGGAAAAAAAGACAACTTTTTGGCTCAAACGAGAGCCTTTCACAAGCCATACCTTGGCTCTTGGTTGAGCCAAACCGTTGCCTGTTTCTCTCAAATGAATTGACATTCTCTCAAATAAAACCTGCTAAACTGGATCTATGTGTTTCCAGACACTGTTCTGGTATTTTAATTCATTATTAGGGTCCAGTAGTCTTCGCGGGATTAGGAGGGAAAGGTTTGCAAAGGCTACAGACAAGAGATCTGCAGGTTTTAAAAGCTTTTTTTTCTTAGTATATCCCCAGTGACAAAAATACATAATTAAATGTGTGCATGTTTTCATTTGGGGTATATCTACTAAACAGTGATTTTTGTTATATTTGGGCAGGGGGTGTCCATTTAAAGTCAACATAGATAGATGGATGAACTGGGAAAAAAGTCAGCTAGACTTTCAGTTTGGCTAGTCTGGTCCTGAATTTGAAATTCACTTTAAAGGAAAAAACACTATTCAGTAAATAAACCACCAATTAATACATGCATGCATTTAATTGAGTATTTTTTTTTTATTAATTGACGTTTAAAAGGAGCTTGTAAAACCTTCAGTACTCTTATCTGCTGCCTTTGCAAGCCCTCCCCTTCTAACCCCGCCCAGACTTTCTGTGTCTGTCCAATCACAGACTTCCCAATGTAGATAAGTTAGAAGTCTTTGCAAGGCAGGTGCTCTGAGCAATTGCTTCCTCTTCAGTTCAGTGCAAATAAGCTAACTGAACCAGGAAGTACCAGGACCGGTACTCTGACAGTCAGGGGGTATAACAAGATTAATTTTTATAATTTTCTATATCCATTCTGCACACTCTTCACGCATTTCAGCATTTCAGCAAACTAAAGTGCTTTAGGTGTATGAAGTGTCACTTTAAATTCTGACATTAGTAAATAACCCTGTTAGTCTGGATGGTCCTCTTGAAGGGGTGACTAACATTGACACAGAAATCAAGACCACTGCAACCTAAAGGCTGGCTGAGAATGATTGGAAATTTTGTTCACAAATAAGCTAACCGAACCAGGAAATAACTGTAATGCAAAGGTTAACTATCACTGGAATAGCGTTCTTATCGTCTATCACATTCTTTGTTTCTATAAGGAGACATTCTGTTCCTCGCAGAGATCAGGTGCCTAACACAGCAGCAGTAATTTAGAACTGTTCTCTGTGGAAACTAGCAGAACATAAATACTATTATACACAATTCCCTTTATAGGACCCAAGGGTGCCTAGCTCTCTAGTGTAACTGGTTACCCCTTCCCTTGGTAGCTAGGGGTACAGAAGTCCTTAATTACCCCCAAAGAATAAACTACCTCTCCCTCACACTAACAGGTATTAGTGTGGGAGAGGGGGCACAATTTCAAAAAAAGAAAACCCCGTAAAAGAATAAATGTTCCATGTTGAATTCTTGATTGAAGACCTTCATTATCTTCTACATTCAAGCCATAGATATATGTCAATGAAACTAATAAAAAAATTCTCAAACTGCGAATCAGTCATAAAAATAAAAGGTACCACAAAAAAAAAAAAAATCTTAATGACTGAGCCAATATGCAGATTTAACTGGGCACCATCTGGCCCTATTAACCCAGTGAAAGCCACGCGATTCGGCATTGCCTTGTCCCAATAACCCCTTAAGTGCCAGATAGTGCCCATAATATTACCCTTTACCCAACAACCACCGGGTGGAGAATGCAGTAGGGGCCATTTGTTTGGCCGTACAATATATTCTTATTTAATGTTGTTGTCTATGTCTAATGCACTCTGCCGTGACACTGAAATAGTTAATGTCCCAGCGTGTCCTTTATTACATGCTGGGGAGGGTCACATACCCCACATACCCCAGCAGGTATATTTTTGGTATTGGTTTTATATATTTATTGTTGCAAACGAGTGTCGCTGTCTGTAGCTATTAATTATAGTTATAATTATTAACTATAGGGTTGTAACAGTTCTTCCTGACATTGTGCAAATCATGTACATACGCTTGGAAAATAACCATAACTAAGTTGTACTTATTTACACCCAGAAGTCAGCTTGCAGGCCACGATAAAAAAAATCTCACTCATTTTAGTGAGCTACACTGATTTCACCACCAACTAGTAAATTGACCTGTTTATGTCAATACCCCACATTTTAAGATGTTATCATTTGCCTTCAATGTATAGAACTTTCACTGTAAAACTCACAGGCATTTGGTCTCTTGTTTAAATGGCTTAACGTCTATTTTTATGAATAAATGCATAAATGAAAAAAAAAAGGGCCATAGCTTCCTTATAACAATAATTTATTTCTTCTTTCTCTAGAATATAATCTATTATACATAATATTTAATGATTATATTTTACATGTATGCATATAAATGGGCATGGTCATTGCAAAGAGCACAGTGTTGATGTCTGTCAATTGTACATACTGTAGATGGGAGGTAGAATCCTTAGTTGTAGATGTAACAACACCGATGCATTTACAAGAATCTCCAAATTTAAATTTGAACCTTAAAGGGACACTATAGTCACCAGAATAATTACAGCTTAATGTAGTTGATCTGGTGAGTATAATCATTCCCTGCAGACATTTTCATGTAAACACTGCCTTTTCAGAGAAAAGGCAGTGTTTAGATTGCTCCTTATGGAAACCTCCAGTGGCCACTCCTCAGATAGGAAAGCATTGGATTGGCTTGGATTGGATTGAAGAATACATGTTTGTGTTCCTGACCCTATAGTGTTCCTTTAAAATTTCACGCAAGGTTGGTTTTATATGAGAGATGGAATGATTGTAGGCATGGAACACAGACAATCCATAGACTTGCCATTGTCACTCTAGACAGGCGCAAGACTTGCGCTCTCTATGCATTCTAAAAAATCCTGGACAGAACTATATTCATACAAATCATTTTAAAGGAGGGTCATGACATCTTCTGGTCACCACTTGCATGAGCCAGAATAACAAGTTTGAGTTGTGAGCTCTGAGTGCACCCAGTAGGTTTTTATGATTTTGACAACAGTATAGAAGTAAAGCAGGTCAGGAGAAGGGCTTAGAACCGTTGAAGAGTCTGCGGTTTCTCATTATTGCAGGAGAACAATAAATACCCTGTAAACAGTATAATGGACACCCGGTGACATGTCAACATCCAGCTAGACAATCTAGATTTCCTTTGTTTTCATGAAGGCAGAGATATCATTTTGTTAAAAAGTGCCATTGTTCGTAGGCTTCATATGTGCCCCTGGTGTCTGACTGCTGTATAAGTAAAAAAAAAAGTTACATTTAGTTGACCTCTAGTTTTCCAGTACATCCTCTTATCTAGATAACTTCACCCAACTTAATGGTGTTCATTATATTGCTCTGGAAAGGCTGAGCCGAGTTTGCTGGGAATTGAACCCGTGACTCTGGGATACAGCAGCTGGAATGTCACATCAGAATTACACAGTTCGGGGTAGGCAACCTTTGGCACTCCAGATGTTGTGGACTACATCTACATCTACATCTCTCTTTTACAGACATAATGCTGGCAAGGCATCAAGCGAGATGTAGCCCAAAACACGTGGAGTGCCGAAGGTTTTCTACCCCAGAGCGAGTGGATATGGGTTACAGGCTGCATTTATAAAGATCATATGTGTGCGAGATTGAACTTTTATCTGGGCCCCTTCCAACCATACTGAAATATTCCAGATCAGGAAACCTTGCACACGCTTTTGAAGTATAACAGATTGCAGTAATCTCCCAAATACTGATTCAGCTAAAATTGCTTCTATCTCTCGTCCTGGCAAATGTCCATTGTCTGTTACCCTCTACACCCAACTTATCATGTTTTCTTTCTCTCTCTCTTCTCTCCCTAGCCCTCTACAGTTCCCTTTATCACTTCTTTCTCCTCTCTCTGTCTCTATACCACTCTCACCACCTCCCTCCATTTTTTTTAAATAATAATATATATCTTTTTGTATGTATTTTTCTTCCATTTATTTTAATCGAAATGGGATCTAAAGTAGACCAGTGATGACCAAAAGGTTGATCCGCAGCTGTGCAGAACTACAGAACCCATAATGCTTTGCTACCTGCAGCACCCAAACGCTACACTGAGCTAAACCAATGACAATTTGAGATGGAAAGGGTATTTCCAACATTAGTGCTTTCAATTAGTATTAGAAAACTCTTAGAAATTAGGCTTTTCAAAATAAGAAAGAAACTCCGATTTCCTCTTTCCTAACCACGGCTGCCAAATGGACTTCATCTGTCCCTGCATCGTGAGTATCAGTACTGTTTGCTGTCTGGACTGCTGTTACAGGCATTTAGAATTCTCAATCCACTGTTTGATTCAGCCATTGTTTCTATATAATTGTTTTGTTTCTGTTCCGTTTACATCTCTATTACTTATGAAAAGCTAATTTTGGAGCACATCTATGTATCCCCGTTAAACGTGAATTTATATGGAATATTTCTGCACCCAGAGTCTGCATCCCACCTCCAAAATGAGTACTTTATAAAAACATTATGAAATACTCACATTGACTGTGTTTGAATTACAACACAGTCAAAAGAAATACTAAGTCTTAGTATTTTACCTCTGCTTGGCAAAAAGGCGCAGTCAAGCCTTGTCAAGCCCTGGCCCCCACTAATGATGGCTGAGGGGAAATGGCTCTGGCTATAGCGGATCCTGTTCTTGCGTTCGAGTACAATGGTGACATCGGCTTCTGGTAGCTGAAGCTGAAGAGGAACAGCATGGTGGCACCTTCAAGAAACAAATTAAGGTAACTATAACTCACCTTCCCCTGCACCCGTGGGCCATAGTACACTCAGTGGCAATGTTACTGTCTTTGCACATTAAGCCTTAAAGCAGCTTTCATGTATGTAAAATGATTAAATTATGACAATCGGCAAAACTAGACATTTATTTATTTATTTTTTAAGTTTTACACAAAATTTCAGGTTAAGGTTACTTTAGCAACCTAATCAAATTCACCGTAATTATGACTATTTCCACAGTTTACTTAGGTCAATTTTTTTTAAATAAATAAACAGGTAAAGTTGTCTTTAATAAAATCTCTACTGAAAATGTTTAATCCACCACACTATTGAAACTATAGCAATAATTAATTTAAATACCTGTCATGCAGTCGTGTACTCTAAAGCCCCTTTCTGAAGGCGTTGATTTTCATTGTTATGTTTCATTGCAATAAATAATTTATTTTTCTAAACGCCCTTTATTTTTGTTAATTATGCAGGCATTGCTATACAAATTTGGACAGATAATGAGGAGGTGAAACCCAACAGTTCAGATGCATTGAAAAAAATTATATATCAGAGATACATGATGTATTCAATATAACATTTGCAAATATAAACTCACCTAAACTCCGATCCACTGGCTTTCATGTTTTTGTAACATTCCACCTCCCAAACCGCCAAATATCACAATGAAAAAAGTAGAAGCAAGGCCAATGACTTCACACTTACAGAGGGTCAGCACTCAGAGAGAGACATTGTACCATAACCACTATAATACGCTTTAGTGGTTATGGTACTAAAGGATCCTGTTAAATCCAGCTTCCTTTCTTTATTCAATTATTCCTCTTTGCAATTTCCTAGCAACGTGTTGTGGATCCCTGGTCTGCTAATGCAGCTCGCTGCTAATGGCTTTAAATTTGTCCCCAAAGACGTTTATTGTTTTTGCCAAATGCATATAAATATTAAACTGTAAGAAAGAATATTATCATTGCATATTTAATGCAGATGGAAACAACATTTATACTTTCCGTATAGACACTTTCTAAAGCTCTCCTCTGTGATGTTATATTATGCACTGTACAATCAGATTATATGGCTGTTATGAAAAACAACACAAAGCCATATATATATTACATGATCTTCCTGTTATTCCCAGGGGCGGCTCATATTTTAGAATGCTGTGTTGCATGGGTTGTGATGGGATTCTTGCAAGTATTTCTGATAAGAATAATGTACATTTCACCATCGTCCACTAGGGGCCCCCTATTCTCAGGCAGAACTTTGTTTGCCAATAATTAGTGGGAGTGCAGCTCCCTGTTATTCTTTTATCCAGATGACTTGCTGGTGGGACTGTGGCAGCTGAAGTATAACTCCCACTAATCTCAGACTATACAAGGACATGCACGTCCCTGTCCCGTCCTAGTGGTAAACACCACTCCTAACCCCTTCACTGCAATAATATGTACATTACCATAACCCTAATCTTTACACCAACACTAAACCTAGCACAGGGCCGTCCTAGCAGCATTAGAGGCCCCCAGGCAAAGCCGTGCACTGGGGCCCTTCCTACACAACCACTCACAGGAATAAAAATGTAAATTATCGATCACAAAGCTTACATTTATCGGTGCCATATTTTTTTGGTACCATCAACAAAATCAGTGTTTAACCGTTAAAAAACATGCTATACGGGGGGTGTGGCCAACCGAGCAACAGAGAAGACGTGTTTACACAGAGCTCCGTCCCAGAATCTCAAAAAAAACCCGTTTTAAATACGGAAAACAGAATCCAAAACACGCTAAACGACGACCACCCTTACTCAGAAGACACTATGGGGCGAAAAAACAGGAAACCTCGTCTTCCAGAGGCTCCAAAAATGCAGGATATCAGACTATCCTTTGAGAGGCCTACACCGCGGGGCCCAGCCAAAATGGCGCCCGACCCGCCTAGTGAGGATGAGGCCCCAGAGAACTACCAGGAGGAGGAGGAAACCCCGGCCTCACAGTCGGAGGGGACCCCCTCTAACGAGTCAGAGTCAGATGAAGACTCCTCGCCGGCAACAAAGAGAGACATTAAAAATCTCCTGCTGGATATGCGACGTGTGTGGAAAGCTGACCTCTTAGACACATGCACGGAAATAGAGACCCTCAAACAACGGGTCACAGAGATCGAGACAAAAGAAGTAGCCAGGGACCAGAAAGTGCATGACAACCACAACAATCTGCAAGTATTAACAGAGCAAGTACAGAAACTCACCAAGTCGATGTTAGTGATGGAGTCCAGGCACAGAAGGAGGAATATCCGCCTCCGCGGCATCCCAGAGCACATCGACGGCGATGCAGCACTGCCCTTCCTCCGACGCTTCATAGCCTCGCTGGGCATAGGAGGCAACACAGGCTCAGAGACACTAACATCAGCATTCCGGGTCCGGAAAGCCGCAGCTGCCCCAACAGACGCACCAAGAGACATAATTGCCGTGACCAAAGACATTGCAATTCGGTCTGCGATTATGGCCAAATCGAGAGAGCTGGGAACCATACACTTCGAGGGTTATGACATAGCCATATACGGGGACCTCCCTTTCGCCGTCCTCGCAGTCAAGAGACAGTTAACACCGGTGGCCAGACAGCTGAGAGAGGCGCGGATCAGATATCGGTGGGGGGTAGATGGCTCCCTGCAGGTAGCACAAGGAAACGACGTACTCATCCTCTCATCTCCTGAGAACAAAGAGACTTTCCTCCAAGGACTGAAATTGAACACAACAATCCCAGTGGAAGTCCAGAAGTCAAGAACAGATACACAGGGACCCAACAGAGTTCACCCATTAAACCCCCAGGGCCGACTCCTAGCTAAACCACGACACCTAGAGACACACCACACTCAGAGAAGCCCTCTGAGGCTACCTTACCAGTAACTAGAAGCGAGACACACAATAGTTGCCCACACTTCATAAATACATACCCATTTGATGCCTGGTAAGCAGTAGCTAAACCCTCTCAACGACCTATGACACAGAGCCAAATTCCCATGATACAATGGAGGGGCCAAGCAGAGACCGAACAAGGGGCGCTCCCTTTTTCTACCCACATAGCTTAATATGAACAACACCACACAGCGATCCAAATGTCAGCCACTAGTGCACATGTTGTCCTAGCGGCATTTCAACTTATTAGAGATGCTATGCAAACTTTATAACTTTTCATATTATGTACCAGATGTATTTTACACTGTGAAAACACCAATAAAATACAAATTAAAAAAAAAAAAAAAAAACATGCTATACAGCAGAGATTAATCCACACAAACATTTGAACAACATGAAGTTTGAAGTTGAAAAACAAGAAATTCTACATAAAAATGGTACTCAGTTGGTAACTCAAACAGACGGAGATGGCACAGTATGAAACTAGTATGAATTATTTAATAGTAATCAACTGTTCAACACAAACATTTGCAAAATTTTGAGAATTGCTTTATATTTGGCTTGTACAGATAACAGCGGATACTGAGGTGATTAGTCCAGCTAAAAGTTTTAATAAAGAGGGTTTGAAGTTTCTGAATAAATCTCCCGGAATAATATATTAAAAAGTTGGCAAGCCTATGGGGCCCCTATGCTCGTAGGGCCCCCGTGCAACTGCCCAGCGTGCCCATGAGTAAAGACAGCTCTGTCCTAACAACATTAACCCTAACACTAACCCTAGCCCTAACACCAGCTGTAAAACTAACCCTAACACACTAAACCTATAACCTAAAAATAATATATAATATAACATACACATAATTGTAAAGCATACATTAGCTTCTGTACATAATTATAAATGACATGATCTTCAGTCTTGTTCATTATTATGATGTCTTCCGAATCACAGTATTTTCGAATGATGGTCTTGATTTAATAAGAATTCTAAATGATTCAATACTGTTAGAAAAAGTTTCAAATGATTTATCAACAACAATTCCCATGGACTTTAATGGTGACGTCTGTAGATAAATCATTTGGATAGTATTTCTAATATTGAAACATTCGGAAAGCTAATTAAATAGGGGACAATATAAGGTTCACCAATATATGGAATTATGATATATATTGAAAAGCCAGCTACTTACAATTTGGTGTCACTAAAACTGACTTAAACAAAAAAAATACAGTTTCTAAATGAAATCATCGCTGTGAACATAAACACCTGTACATTCACAGCTGAGCGGGGCGCCTGGTATCACCTTACCGCCAGTAAAACATGAAGAGGAAAATTTAATTAACCAAAAGTGTTTTGCTGGTGACAAATATTTTTGTGACTCCCCTGAAATTAATAAAAACATTCTCTCTCTAAACTTCTTAATATATTCGGCAGCTGTAAGGAGAGTGTCAGACGATGTCACTGCTAACGTGATATATGGCTTAAGGACAGAAAGAATGTAGAAAGAGTAAAAAAAACACACACAAAAAAACAATTGTATAAATATTACTATTGTATGTAACAAAAACAGAAGTATAAAATTAACATTCTTATGTATTTTTGTTTTTTATCTACCAAATTAATTTTGGTACATTCTACCTATTTGAGTGGAAATCAGAAATGTCCTGAGCCAAAAATAATTGAAATTTTTTTAAAACAAATTATTAATTCTCACATTTAAAACAACTTAAAAAAAAAAATTAGATCTTTACAAATGAAGCAAATCATAATAGTTTTAACAATAAAAAATAAAAGATGCTCAGAAAATAAGAGATTAAAATAAAATGTATCCAGGTGCCATAAACTCCTCATTTATTGTGAATATCAACCAAGGCTACATTATTATGTTTTACAGACAAGGCAATATTCGCCAAAATATATGTCCCTGACAAGTGTTTTAATGTTTCCTGCGGAGGTGAGCTTGTTTGTAGCTTTTTTAAGGCAAGGCCATCTTCACTTGCTGTTCCCGTATGTCAAACATGTTTTGTTCGAATTAATTTGTTTATGTACAGCGCTGTGGAATATGTTGGCATAATATATATAAAAATTAGAATTTTAATTAAATTCCTCACACCCCTCACACTGGGTGTTGATCAGCAGGTAAATGATGTAAAACAAATGGGATATTCCAGGAACCCAATAATACTTGGCAGGAGCCCAACAAATGCGACCTACCCCCTTTTTTCACCCCATGGACTGTGGACGGATAGGCAGTTAATAATATTTGAGCCAGGAGATGGTCAGTCTCTAATCCTATAAGGTTAAGGTAGGTCTCCAGTTGTGCCTCAACTAAAATTCCCATCAGCCTCAGCCCTTAGGTAGGACCTGGTAATTTCTCATCAAATAAAAGTTGCTATGTTCCCGTCGCACAAATGAATATATAGCCATGTCATTGAAATGGCATTGCTTTTCATTACTGCCACATTCCACAGTTTCCAAAACAGGACAAATTAATGGAACAAGTCATTAATCTGTGCTTTTGGTGTCTAGCCAGCAAGATATAGTTCAAATTCCAAATGTCCATATAGATTTTAAAAAGTCAACAAGTGCAAACCTTTAGTGGACACTCAAAGCATCCTAGTCACTAAAGCTCAGCTATCTCAATCCCAACACTCTCAGCCAATCTCTGCCATCCTGATTGGATGACACAATAACAATATGGAAGTGTGAATTCTGCCTTATCGGCGTGGCTGAGAAGGGGGCAGTTTCTGGCTGCAGAGGAGAGCCCTGTCTGTTGTCAAACTACATTTAAATGTTTGATGTAAAACCAGTGGACGGTGCCCCATGCGGAGAAATTCTAGGCATCAAGTAAAACGAGCTGTTGGGATTAGTTGCTTAGACTGTCCCTTTAATCCAGCTCTCTGAACTGCAGCAAAAATTATGTAAGGAACACTCTATGTAAAGTGGCCCTGTCGCCAAAAATATATATATTTTTTAATCTAATCTACTTCTATATAGCTTATGTATAGCACTCTAGATGACAAAAAGCTGACACTCGGCAGCACTTAAGCAAAGTTTTGTTTGTGTCTGATTGTGCAGGTGTTGGGTGTCTGTGATACTTTGTAGGGTTTGGCTGAGTGTGATTGTGTTGGTTTGGCTGAGTGTGATATGTATGTGTGGAGGTGGCGTAGTGTGATTGTATATGGGGTTTGGCTGCGTGTAAGTGTGAAGTCATTGGCCTTGCTTGCATTTCTGTAGCACAATGTAAGGACAGCTTTTAAACTCTTTAATATAAGCTTATTTTATATACACTTTTATATAATACAAAATATATTTACAATACATGCACGTATATATATATAATGTGTAAGCACATAAATAAATGCATACACACTTATTACTACAATTCACATGAATTGAGGAAAACAGTTTTCAGTGAACATTTTCAGCACACACTTCTACTACCTGCACACAATCATTGACACACACTACTTAACAACCACACACTTTCACTGACAGACACACACTCTCACTGCTACACATACACTGACATACACACTCACTGATACTGACACATACTCATTGGCACAAACATCGTTTAACCAACACACACTTTCCCCGACAGACACACTGTCACTGATTTGACATACCGTGGTGTACACACATTCACCGACAGACACACACATTCTTACTGACACACAGTCTCACTGACACACAGTCTTAGGGATACTGACAGACACTCACAAACATACACATTCTCTTGCACATACTTACAAATTAATGTTATTTATATTGTTTTTTTTTATTATTTTAAGTCCACTCAACCTCTCTACCTTTGGGGGAACATTACATAGTTTTAATAGCTTCAGCAGCAATCTCTGCATAGTCTTTTAGGCAGGGGACTGGCTGGGAGTCTGGTGCGCTTGGTGCCTGGCTCATACACTCCTTTTGTGGGATGGTCTGCCTACTTTCTAGGGATGCCCGTCCATTATAATCATTTCCAGTGGTGTAAGTTGTGTCCCCGGCTATGCCCCCTAGGGTGGCCTACCTGCTGTCCTGATTTCCCACTGCACAAAGTTGGAGGGGATATAGCTGCAATTTCCATTCTCCTCTTTATTGATGATTGGAGAGCTGTTGGTCTTGAACATAGGGTTAAGTGGGTTGAGCCCAACAAATAAAGGAGGGCAGTGCCCACCATCTTTAAACTTCACCAAGCACCATTGCAATCATTGTGATAAATGTTTGTTTATAACTAGAAATATTGCTACATGTTCTATTTAATAGATGTATTATGTCACAATTTCTAGTAGTAGATTCTTTTGAAAAGATTTTGATTGTTTAATCATGATTTTTAAATGTATTTTTTTTTTAGCTTTAAAAACATGCAAATACAATACTTAAAGTGACAATCCGGACCGCTAAAGCACTTAAGATTGCTGAAATGCTTTATGTGTGAAGAGTGTGTCGTATTCATTTTACAAAAAGTTAAATTCCCCCACCCTCCCCGTTCATTCACTTACCTGATTCCAGTGCTGAGGTCCCTCAGTGCTGGATTGGGATCCTCCTCGCACAATGTCAGCAATGGAGGCAGGATCTAATGCGCATGCGCAGCACACCCACTGTGACAAAACCCCTGTTTGGTGTGCACCAATGTCCTTTTTTCGTATGCTGTTCAAGCATTTGGCTCTATTCGCCTTTTATTTCGTTTACCGACCAATTCACCGAACAACGACCCCCTTGTTAACTTGAAACAAACCATAAGAATGCAGTGTGCTCTTTGTGGGGCTGCCGTTCGTAAAGCCAAACGCCACGTGGTAGAGAAAATGGTGGCCATCTTGTCGCATGAACGCAGACAGCAGGACTTGGTCTCGAGTGCATGGAACTCTAAGGCAGCTACTCGACAACCCGCACCCTGGTCAAAACTCCTGTACGACTGCTTCTAGCTGCAGCAAGTTAGGAGAACAGCGCTCGATGGTTTGTTCGACAGAAAATTACTGAGCCATTAACATACACTGAGCCAGTAGAGTCATTCACCTTTTCGTTGATTTCCCTACTTTCTGTTCGTATAAAAGCATACGAACTAATGCTGGACAGACTTATTTTGAACGGTCGGGGAAATCTTTCAAACCCATGGCGATTCGACTATGTTCGTGGGATCTTAGCGCTTTTCGGATATATTGAGCGCTCAGATCCAAGCTATCTGGGGATATGTCGAATATGGGGGTGCAGTTATGTGAAGGATGAGTTATGTATTTTAATGTGTTTTTATAAAAGTTATAACTTGGAAATATTTTCTCTACCTGGAGATAATTAAGTTTACTACGGCCACTTAACCAAATTATCTCCAGGAAAAATAGGAGGAATTTTACTGTTTTTGTGGGAGTTTTTTAAATTGTAACTGTATGTTGATTGGTTACTGTAATTGTGTCCCAGTCCTCCACAAGGTCCATGTAGGAGTATCCCTTGCTGGAGGACCTACATAAAAGGCCAAGCTGTGTCCACCATTAAACAGATCGTTTTACCCCTTCACGAAGTCTTGGCTCATGTTTGGGGGATTGGGAGCTATGATTCACTACACCTTCTGCTACACTTAGATTTCGGGAGATTCTGCACGGATATACTCAGCTGGAGTATAGGGGATCCGTTACACCCCCATTTTGCTAAGCATACTCATTGCAGATCTTACATTCTGTAGCTACTCAAATACGGGTTGAATGCTAAACTCTTCAATACTAAAATTATTTAGTAATACTAGTGAATAGCTTGCTAATAATATTATGACAAGGCATTCAATTTGTTCATGGGTAAAAAAAGTTGTGTATTTTTTTTTATATATGTTTGAGGACTTTTCATGTGTTTATTCACTTTTTGTTTATAAAAGTGGCTTCTTGTCAAAAATTATGGCAGGTAAGGGCAGGGAGACATACTGTTGTTATCGGACACTACTCATCTCGGATCTTGGCTTGGGTGCTTCACCTACTCTTGATTAATAAAGTGACTTAGCTACTGCTGTGGCTAATGCCAAGTGAAAGGAATGCCACCAGAGCCTTTGTGGAAAATAAGCTCTATCCCAATGTCTGATGTTTCAACTACATTCAGCAGAACAGAGCTAATTGTGGATTTAATTCAACTAAATTCATCAGATCAAACGCTAAATTTCCTTAATTTGAATATGAGTCACAGCCACGTGTATGCAGTGGCTAAATCATGGGATGCAGTGAAAACTTGCAGAGTTTGTCATTTATCTTACTTGAGTTTGGCAAGTCTGGTCTAAGCTGGGGACAGCCAAGAGGTGACGCTCTATTAGTTTTGGAACTACAACTCTTATGACCCTCGCCTAGGTTTTGCTCAACTTCCTAAAACAAATGATAGACCCTTTCCTTTATTTCAAGTTTATTTTCCCATAATCTTTACGTTGTTATATTTGTTACATTTTAGTTAGCAGCAGCTGGAGAGCTACGAGTTAGCAGCTTCTGTTGTTTTGTCAAATCCCCCCTCGCCCCCAAAAAACTGTTAAATGAGAAAAAAATAAAAAATTGTCTGACCATTGTACAGTTGCTTTTGTAACTAATTAACTGTGAGTTCGCGCAAGCCCAAGGATGCAGAGGCCAAGTCAGATTGTCCATGAATAAGGACGGGCACAGGCCAAAGCAATTTGCTGCAGGATAAGCATGATTCGCCATAATTCATGACTCGTATTTAGGCATGGAAAACAAGCAGACAGCCAAGCTCTGCCTGCCAAGATTTAGCAAGTAGGGGGAAGAAAGATGAAAAGTTGTGTGCGTAGATGTGACAGGGTTGGACCTGGTGCATTGGGAGCTAATTCTTCTGGACTGAAACGTGTAGCCAGAAGGATTTCTTTTCCAGGAATCCACTTGTGCTGGAGCTTGTCCTGTGTCCAGATTTCACAAGCCTCCTGTGGCCCATCAAAGGGTCTGGTTGGATGTTACTGCTTCCCAAAGAGTACATGCCTCCACGTCAGCTATTTAAATAGAAGAGATGGCCGCTGGCTGAAGCCAATGATGAGCTCTCAAGCTCATGTAAGGCTTCTAATAGAGAATGGTGGTCCAACAATTTCTGAAGAACTGTCCGCCAAGCCTGGTACAGAACACAGGAGAGGGAATTTAACTCTTCTTCATTGGTTAGAACCAAAATCAATATGGGGATTATTCACTGAACTTGAATGGAGGCAACCAGGCAGGGAGTTTTGGTCTAAAATAAAAAATAGCCCAAAGTGTAGCGGAACGCCAATAATAAATCCACGAATTCCGCTGGTTCAGAAACGAATCCACAGTCAAGCGCTGAAACAACAAGGCAATATCCCCAACCTCCCAATAACCGGACGAGACACAGTTTTGGGAGTGAACTGAAATCCTTTTACTCGGCAAGACAATTTATACAAGTCCCCATGCAAGGGGTTTCCTGAGTCCATCCCCAGGGGCACTCCCAGAGGGGACTACATGGGGGACTTACATGACAATATATTTCTCCCATCAGGCACCGCTGCACGAGAGGGGTCATCCTCCCAGAATGCACCGTTAAGGGGATTATCCCCTCGTGCAGCAGAACCGGCAATTCACATAAAAATCCATAACTTGTTAAATACACGGTGGATTTACACGAATGGACGTTCGGTAGATAGCTGGGGTCTGAGCGCATCATTCGTGAGATTACCGCTCAGATCCCAGCTAAAATAACCGAACGCCGCACAGAAAACACATTTCTTTTAAAACATACGAAAAGGACCGATTACTTTTAGTGAACACGATCCTGAAACTCCCGAACGTCCTGGAGGCTCAGCGGTGTTCGTGCCGTCGAATAGCTATTGGTAATACTATGCGTTCGACAACTCGGTCCCGCTGAGGAACAAAGGGTCCAAGATGGCCGACCGCCGCATGGTCGGTAGTCGAACGACGGCCACCCAGGAGAGCCTCTAATAACCGATTGCAACAATGTTGCAATCGGTTAACTAGCGCCACACGCCTCTAAGTGTGTAGGCTATTAGGGGGTATCGCGTTCGGTTCACGAACGGCTTTCTAAAGTGCCGTTCGTGAAACGAAAGAAAATCCCCATACAAAACCGCCATTTGCATTCGGCGGAAACAGCAGTACAGGCAATACAGAAAATACATTAGCATATACATAAGTGTAAAGTGCATATCTCGCCAGACCTATTGGCAACCCTTAAAGGCACTAGTTATAGTCCAAGTGGCTAGGTTTGCCACAATGCTCCCCCAGAACCAAGCCGGCATACACAGTCTGATCCCAATGGATCGGCTTGGGGATGTCCGGAGGAGTGCTCACAGATCATTTCTCAAGGTCTGTTTGTCTGGACAACCCGTCGGCGTTACCGTTTTGTTTCCCTGGGCGATAATGAATTGTAAAGTCAAAGGGCTGCAGCGCCAAACTCCAGCGCAGCAGCCTGGCATTGTCTCCAGCCACACGGTTTAGCCACACCAACGGGTTGTGATCTGTGAGCAAAGAAAAGGGTTGCCCATAGAGATATGGCTGTAACTTTTTCAGGGCCCACACCACGGCCAGGCATTCTTTTTCTATGGTGGCGTAGCTCACCTCTCGGGGTAACAATTTCCGACTCAAGTATGCTACGGGGTGTTCTCCGCCATCGGCTCCGACCTGGCTCAGTACTGCTCCCAATCCAAACATTGAGGCGTCTGTGTGAACAAGAAAACGTTTAGTTGGATCAGGAGCAGCCAGTACAGGGGCATTGGTCAGAGCCGTCTTCAGTTGGTTGAATGCCTGTTCACACTCTGGGGCCCAGACGACCTGCCTGGGCAGGTTTTTCTTCGTCAAATCAGTCAGGGGTTTGGCCAGGGCACTGTAATTTGGCACAAATTTTCTGTAATACCCTGCGGTACCTAGAAAAGCAAGGACTTGGGTTTTGGTCCTAGGGGTAGGCCACTGGGCTACAGCGTCAATCTTTGCGGGCTCAGGCTTCTGTTGCCCGCTACCAACCCGGTGTCCTAAGTACTGGACCTCTGCCATCCCTATGTGGCATTTACTGGGTTTCAAGGTAAGCCCTGCCTCTCGAATCCGATCTATTACAGCCCCTATGTGTTGTAAGTGATCCGACCAGGTCTGACTGTAGATGGCAATATCATCCAGGTATGCACAGCATAATCCTGGAACCCGTCCAGTAGCCGATCCACCATCCGCTGGAAGGTCGCGGGGGCGTTCTTCATCCCGAATGGCATGACTCGAAATTGGTACAAGCCAAACGGGGTGACAAACGCCTCGGCTAGTGGAATTTGCCAGTACCCCTTACAAAGATCTATTGTAGTGAGGTACTGACCCCTGGCCATCCTATCTAGCAGCTCGTCTATCCGAGGCATCGGGTAAGCGTCCGACACGGTTTTGTCGTTCAACCTCCGGTAGTCCACGCAGAACCGAGTGGTACCGTCTTTCTTGGGAACCAGGACTACCGGCGATGCCCAGGGGCTATCTGAGTGTTCGATAACCCCCAACTGCAACATCTCTTCAATTTCCTTCCTCATATGCTCCCGCACGGATTCAGGAATCCGATATGGGGTCTGTCGCATGGGAAGCTGTCCCGGGGTTTCTACTCGGTGGGTGGCTAGTGGAGTGTACCCAGGTAGGTTAGAAAAGGTAGCGCCCTTTGCTGCTATCAGTTCTTGTACCTGGATACGCTCTTGGGGACTTAGCCGCTCCCCCAGCTGAACCCCCTGGGAGGGCTCCTTCTGCTCTTCCTGCTCTAACAGATCCGGGAGGGGCAGGTTCTCCTGATCTTCGGAGGCGGGCGTGCAAATAGCTGCTACGTCCTCTGTTCGCTCGTGGTAGGGTTTGAGCATGTTCACATGGAGCATGCGTCTCTTCCCTACTCCGGAGCATGGGCCGATCACATAGGTGGTGTCGCATCTCTGCTCTACCACCTGGTATGGGCCCTGCCAGACGGCCTGCAGTTTATCGGTGCGGACAGGTTTGAGGATTAATACCTTCTGTCCCACTTGAAAACTACGGTCTCTGGCCCCTCTGTCATACCAACGACGCTGCCGTTGTTGGGCGGCCTGGAGGTTGGTGCGCACTGCCTGGGTCAATTCCTCCAGGCGATCCCGGAACGCCAGCACGTATGGTACAATAGGGGTCCCATCTGCGCTACTCTCTCCCTCCCAATGCTCTCTAATGAGATCCAATGGTCCCCGGACCCTTCTCCCAAACAATAGTTCAAATGGGGAGAAACCCGTAGACTCTTGGGGTACCTCTCTGTACGCAAACAACAGATGGGGAAGGAATCGTTCCCAGTCCTTATGGGTCTCTCCGAATGTCCGGAGCATCTGTTTTAGGGTACCGTTGAATCTCTCACATAATCCATTGGATTGCGGGTGATAGGCGGAGTTAATGATCGGCTTAATGCCACAGATCCTCCATAACTGCTGCGTAACCTCAGCTGTGAATTGGGTCCCCCTATCGGAGACCATTTCCTGTGGGAACCCTACTCGGGAGAATATCTTCATCAAGGCTTCGGCTACGGTCTCAGCGTGTATATTAGTTAGGGCAATCGCCTCAGGGTACCGGGTGGCATAATCCACCACGGTCAGGATATACCGTTTCCCAGAGGGGCTGGGTTTTGGTAGTGGCCCTACTATATCCACTGCTACACGGCTGAATGGTTCCTCAATTATAGGTAGGGGACATAGTTTTGCCTTGTGGCGATCCCCCCTTTTGCCTACCCTCTGGCACACATCACAGGAGGTACAATATTGCCTCACATCTTTAGAAATCCCGGGCCAAAAGAAAGCGTGCGTTAAGCGATACCGGGTCCGGGTCATCCCTAGATGGCCGGACAGAGGGATATCATGGGCTATTCTCAGTAACTCCTGCCTATACTTCTGGGGCACTACTAGCTGCTTGGTTTGGAGCGTCACAGAGTTGCCTATTGCCCTTTCCGCCACCCGGTACAGTAACTTCTTTTCCCACAGGTACCGTTCTCCCTCCCGCCCCACCAGGTCCGTGTCTACCCTATCTTGGTACACCTGCAGTGTGGGGTCTGTCTGAACCTCAGCTTCAAAAGTGGTCGGGGTGTCCCAAGTCATGTCTGTCAAGGGGGGGTCATGGTTTCTTACCTGAGCCTCAGAGTGTGCGGGGAATGCCGTGGTGCGAGCCTGTTGCCGGGTGGTTACCGGATGCGCCTCTTGTGAAGGGGCCTGGGGTAGAAAAGCAGAAGTCATCTGGCCCAAGTCATTCCCTAAAACAACATCGGCCGGTAATTTCTTCATTATGGCCACTTCCACAACCCCCTCCCCAGCACCCCAGTTCAAATGCACCTTGGCCGTGGGTAACCGGTACATGGCTCCCCCTGCTACCCGGACTGCCACTGATCCGCCAGTGTGGGCCGTATCTGGAATTAAATGGGGGGCCACTAGGGTCAAGGTGGCTCCTGAGTCCCGCAGCCCCTGCACTTCCTTCCCTCCCACAAACACAACTTGGCGGTGATGCTGCCGGTTGTCCGTGGCTTGTACAGACATCACCTCATACAGAACCCCCAATGGTTCCTCAGTTGGTAGACTTGCCAGCTCCGAGTGGTCAGTTTCTGCGTGGTAGAAATGGGCCGCCGCCCTTGGAGCGGAGTTTTGCCGTACCTGGTTCCACGCCTGCCTGCTACGATTCTGGGTGCACTCCCGGGACATATGCCCCCACTGCCGGCAGGTATGGCATTGTATGTTGGCCCTGCCATTGTAGCGGGATGGCGGTGGGGGGTTTCCTGGTGGTGGCCTGAATGGGGTAGAGTTGGCGGGTGTGGAGATGGCTGGGTGGTGTGGTACAGCTGGTCTCAGGGGAGCCCTGTTGGGAAGCCCATGATGCCTCCTGGCGTCAAAATGCTGATCCGCCAACCGGGCGGCTTCGGTTAAGGTGAGGGGCTTTCTGTCTCTTACCCATTCCTGTGCCTCTGGTGACAGTCCGTTAAAAAATTGCTCCAGCAGGATGAGTTGGCGCAGTCCCTCCATGGTGGTGGCTTGGCTCGCCTGAATCCACCCTTGCGACGCTTGGTCGAGCTTATGTGCCCACTCAGCGTGGGAATCTTTCTCCGGCTTCCTCAATCCCCGAAATTTGCGCCGGTATGCCTCCGGGGTTATGGCATACCTCTCCAGAATTGCCCTCTTAACTTTAAAATAGTCCTTGCTATCCTCTCGGGGTACAGCGCGATACGCCTCTGCTGCTCGGCCTGCCAACTTGCCTGCTAGTAAGGGTACCCACATAGCCTGTTCCAGATCGTGTAGGTCGCACAACCGCTCAAAATCCTGCAGGTATCCGTCAATCTCATCCTTCTCCTCGCAGAATGCTTTAAATGCCTGGTATGGTATCTTCTGCTTCACTGGAGCGCCGAATGAGTTGGCGATGGATTCTGCCCTGGATGGTGACCTCTGGTGCTGCTGTGCCATAATGTAGTCCTGGACGTCTGCCATCAGCACGGTTAAGATGTCCAGGGTTACTGGCTGTGGTACAAATTCCAGCCGGGTTCTTAGTTCCCTCTGGTATGGTGTTTCCTCTGTGGCAGGTGGGGGTGGACTGCTGTGTGCTTGGTCGCCCTCCATCAGCTCTGCAATCAGTACTGCTTTCGATTTGTTGCTAGCGCTTTTCCCTCTAGCCTCCAGCAGCTCCTTTAGCATCTGTCTCTTTAACGCCGTGTAATCAGTCCCCATTCACTGATCGCTTTCGTCTGTTTGTTGCATACGAATTGCCTTTTCCCTTTTTCCGTTCGGGTGTTCCTTTCATTCGAATGCGCTGTATTCGGCTGTAGAGTTGGATCCCACTGCTGCCACCAATTGTAGCGGAACGCCAATAATAAATCCACGAATTCCGCTGGTTCAGAAACGAATCCACAGTCAAGCGCTGAAACAACAAGGCAATATCCCCAACCTCCCAATAACCGGACGAGACACAGTTTTGGGAGTGAACTTGAGTCTGGTGCCTTGTGGCGATCCCCCCTTTTGCCTACCCTCTGGCACACATCACAGGAGGTACAATATTGCCTCACATCTTTAGAAATCCCGGGCCAAAAGAAAGCGTGCGTTAAGCGATACCGGGTCCGGGTCATCCCTAGATGGCCGGACAGAGGGATATCATGGGCTACTATATCCAGGTGGAGTAAACATTTATTGTGGGTGGGAGGTACTGCTGTTTATGCTTCTCCGGTTCGGTGGTTGTGGTGTCTGCTGCAGTGCTTGGAGTCCTCAG
Organism: Pelobates cultripes; assembly: GCA_933207985.1. Lineage (NCBI taxonomy): Eukaryota > Metazoa > Chordata > Amphibia > Anura > Pelobatidae > Pelobates > Pelobates cultripes. Next base: position 27,319,294 of record OW240921.1, on the reverse strand, counting down.
GAAGCGCTAGGAGCATCCTTTAACGGAGGTACCCAGTCGTGGTGCCAGGCGATCCGTTACAATTGGTGGCAAGCGACGGGATCATTTCCACAGCCCAGAAGGACAGCTATAATACAACACCAGTTCCTGGATTACAAATTGAGGGCAACGCCAGTACCCGTACAGCGACCCTATCTACAAAAGAACCAACTTCAGCAGCGCAAGCATGGCACCCAGCTACACTCAGGAGCAGTATGACAGAGAGTTTACCATGCGGCTGGCTTTCTTTGGACCCAACCCCCCGGAGAAATACGTGCAGCTCGTAAGGAGCCAGGTAGACGAGTACCTGCAGTTCATGGGAGATCCAGCCAAAGGTATCGGCCGCCCTATCCGGTGGCAGAGTGCGTTACAGGGACTCAAAGGTGTACCCCAGGGAGCTGAAGGTGTCGTCCTTCCTCCCCAGCGGCAGAGTAAGTCCCAGGGAGCTGAAGGTGCAGTCCTTCCTCCCCAGCTGCAGTGTGTATCCCAGGGAGCTGAAGGTGCAGTCCTTCCTCCCCAGCGGCAGTGTGTATCCCAGGGAGCTGAAGGTGCAGTCCTTCCTCCCCAGCGGCAGTGTGTATCCCAGGGAGCTGAAGGTGCAGTCCTTCCTCCCCAGCTGCAGTGTGTATCCCAGGGAGCTGAAGGTGCAGTCCTTCCTCCCCAGCGGCAGTGTGTATCCCAGGGAGCTGAAGGTGCAGTCCTTCCTCCCCAGCGGCAGTGTGTACCCCAGGGAGCTGAAGGTGCAGTCCTTCCTTCCCAGCGACAGTGTGTACCCCAGGGAGCTGAAGGTGCAGTCCTTCCTCCCCAGCGGCAGTGTGTACCCCAGGGAGCTGAAGGTGCCGTCCTTCCTCCCCAGCGGCAGAGTGTCCTGCAGGGAGCAGAGACCATCAGTCTCGCACCCCAGCAGCAGGACAAAATATTGAAAGGGGAGACAGCTGGTCCCCGTCACCACCAGCAGAGAGAATGTCAGGGAGAGGAGCCTGCTACCCCCTCTCCCCAGTGGCAGGTTACAGTTCAGAGAGAGGAGCTTGATACACCCTCTCTCCAGCGGCAGCCTAACCCACCAAGGGGAGATGTTACACTCCCCAACAGTGCAGATGGGACCGTAGTCTTTGCACTTGCAGCACAAGGGGTAGGGACGGTCAGTCCTGTCCCCCAGCCCCAGAGCTGTGTACCCAGAGGGGAGACGGTCGGTCTCCCCCTCCCACAACCAGGCTCCAACCAGGCTACTTCAGTGGTAGCGCTGGCACCAGGGCAGAGTACCGCTGGTCTCTGCCCACTCAGCAACCCACCAAGGAGGTCTACCAGCTCCCCGCACAGCCGTGGTGAGGAACCTGGACCTGGACAGGCTGCTACTTTATCCAGGTGGAGTAAACATTTATTGTGGGTGGGAGGTACTGCTGTTTATGCTTCTCCGGTTCGGTGGTTGTGGTGTCTGCTGCAGTGCTTGGAGTCCTCAGGAAGCGCTAGGAGCATCCTTTAACGGAGGTACAAAGTCGTGGTGCCAGGCGATCCGTTACAATTGGTTTTGGTAAAATAGCAAAATTGGATCTTTAGCTAGCAGACAAGGCCCTGGCTATGTTTTCTTTCTGTTTGGCACTCTGTCAGTTTGCGGTTTATTTACTGAAGACAAAATTTGAATAAATTTGAACTAAATTACAAAATTTAGGGAAAATAGCTGAACTGGAAAAAAAATGTCCCTTAGGACCTTGCGAGCAAGGCCTGAGAGTTGCAAGTGTCTTTTTTCAATTTGACAATTTTTATTTTTCAAGTTCAAGTTCAAACTTGGGGTACAGAAGGAAAGAGGGGTGGGGGGATGAAACACATTTGCACATTTCCTACTTTACGGTTTCAATGTTTGCCATCCTGTTCATACTTTCTAGCGAAAATGTAACTATATTCGAATTTGCCCACTTTGTCGCGACAGGCCAGTTCTTTGTTCTGTTCCCTGTGTTGGCAAAAGTGGCTTTTTTTTTTTTTTCTTCCCCTCCTCCACTCTCTTTCTATATAGTTAACCATTTTACCTTTGTGATGCTTAGACATAAACAAGGGGATAGGTGTGCGGGGTACAGAAAGGAATAAGGGAGGGGTAGGGGATTACGTAACTTCAGTTAACATGGCTTCACAGTACGTTCTAATGATATGTATGCGGTTTTCGCGACAAATTTGTATACCCATGGTGGTACATATCACGCTTGTCTGCATTGTGCTATCATCATATTCCAGTCCCTGAGTGGTGCTGGGGGTGCCGTGTCAGTTGTGGAAGTACGTAGATTACATGAAGTACAATATAAACAATATAAACGTTAATATGAACTATATACATGGAACTTGTTCCACCTATACAAGTTTTTCTGTATGACTGATGCTCTGTTGCGTTGGGTTTGGTCTAGGCATGTCATTTGGGTCTGGTGCCTTTCCCGTCAGTGTCTATTTCTCCGCATTGCTAAATGTATACATTTTTGAGTTTGATTCCTTGTCTGTACCTTTTATTTGTTTAGTTTGTTACGGAGGGTCATGTGTTGCGTGTCTGCGTGTTATGTGGATTGCTTGCTCATAATTGAGCCACATATTGTAAGCCTCTGTGGTTGTGCGGTCCTCTTGCCCTAGTGACCCCGCATGTTTTTCATATGAGACGTTGGTGGATGTTAGGGCTATTATTTCTGTTTTTGTGGGAATCACTGACGATTTCCATTGTCTTGCTATTAATGTCTTTGCCGCTATCGTGATAAGGTAGACTAGTTTTCGAGCGGGTTTCGTGATATTTTGTGGTGATAGGTGTAATAGATATAATTCTATGCTGGGTTGGATCGATACCCCTGTGCTGTTTGTAACTATTTCTTCTACTGCTTCCCATACTGGACGTATGAGTGGACAAGTCCACCAGATATGTAATGTGTCCCCTTTCGCTTTTAGGCATCTCCAGCACTTGGCTTCGGAGTTGTTGTACATTTTATTTAATTTGCTAGGGGTGAGGTGCCACCTATAGAGTAGTTTTCTGGCTATTTCTAGGTGAGAGGCGCATCTTGTCGCACTTTTGTGTGCTACGAAGGTTCTACCCCATTCCTGGGTTGTTAGTTCCCTCCCAATATCTGTATGCCATTCTTTTTGAAATCCCCAGAGGTGCGTTTGAGGGCTCCCATTGAGTATGTTATAGCATAGTGATATAGTTTTGTCTTGCTTTTTCCTTTCGAGGCATTTAGTTTCAAAGTGAGTTAGTTTTGGTTCACCAGTCACTGGTTGAGTGGGTGTATGTACAGTCCGTAGCGTGTGGTGAAGTTGTATATATGAGAATAGGGCCCTGTTTGGTATATTATGGTGTGTTTGTAATTCTTTGAAGCTCCTCAGGGAGCCGCCTTGAGTCAGTTGGTGAAGGTGGGTTAGGTCGTGTTCAGCCCAAATTTTATAGTTGAACGAGGGGTCTAGGGTGTGCAGCGTTTTTAAGGGGGTTGCGGGGGACCACTTATGTCTCGAGCAGACCCTGTGCTTGTTTTTGTCCCAAATAGATAGCATGAGTTTGGTTGTCGGCAATATCTGGGGGGTGCGGGGTCGTATTTCCCTTGGGGCCCATATGAGGTGTGTTACTTGCCTCCCTTCTAATCTGCTGGATTCTAGTTCCAGCCATTGTGGGGGTTGTTCTATGGAGTGGCACCGTAGCACATTTGCCAGTTGCGTGGCTCTGTGATATTCTCTTACGTCCGGGAATCCAAGTCCTCCCTCCCTTATTGACCGTGACAGGAGTCGCCATGCTACCCTGGGTTTTTTGTTTTGCCATCCAAATCTCAAAAGGGTCGTCTGGAGGTTTTTGAAATATTTGGCGGGGACAGGTATTTGTAATGTTCGGAATAGATAAAGAATTTTTGGCAGGATCATCATTTTGATAGCCGCGCATCTACCCACCTAAGATAGGTATTTGCCTTCCCAGGACTTTAATGTATTTACAATTTCTGTGTAGAGTTTTTGGTAATTCATTGTGAAAAGTGAGTTATATGTTTTTGTGATTTTGATTCCCAAAAAGATGAGGTGGTCTTCTCTCCAGTCATAATGAAATGCCGTTTTGAGTCTGGTCATTATGTTGTCTTCTATGCCTATTCCCATTGCTTGGGTTTTAGTGGTGTTTAGCTTGTAGTATGAGTGTGCGCTATAGGATTGAAGTTCCTTTTGGAGATTTGGGAGGGAGATCAATGGTTGGGATAGCGTTAAAAGGACATCGTCTGCGAATAGGTTGAGTTTGTACTCTCTTTCTCCTATATTTATGCCGTGTATTACGTCTAATGGCTTCCGCGAGGGGTTCCAGGGCTAACACGTAAAGAAGTGGTGACAGGGGACAACCCTGTCTAGTCCCATTTGTGATGTTGAATGGATCTGATCGGGAACCTGAGGATGTTACCGCGGCGTTCGGAGAGCTGTATAGGGCTTTGATTGCTGTCAGATAAGTGGGGGGAAAGTCAAATTTTTTCAGAGTAGCCTCTAGGAATTGCCAATTCAGTCTGTCGAATGCTTTTTCTGCGTCTAGGGAGATTGAGACCTTGGGTCCGGTCCATGTGTATCGACTGTATTATATCTATTACCTTTCGTGTATTGTCTGAGCCTTGCCTTCCGTGAACAAAGCCCACTTGGTCATTTGAGATAAGGTCAGGGAGGATGTTTTTGAGTCGGTTAGCTAAAATGTTTGCGTACAGTTTGGTGTCTGAGTTTAGTAATGATATGGGGCGGAAATTTTGGCAGTG
>OW240921.1:27225948-27314446 GCA_933207985.1 Pelobates cultripes | reverse complement strand
CGGAAAAGTGGCTGCCTTGCAGATTTTTTCCACAGAAGGCTCATGGCAAAAGGCTCACAATGTACCCACACCAGAAGTGGAGTGAGCAGTGACCCAGTCCAGGGGAGTCTTGTCAGCCAGGGCATAAGCCTTGAGGATCATGGGTTTGGGCCAGTCGAGGAGACGGAAGTAATACAAATGTATCTGGAAAATTAATTTCCTTCTGTAAGCTAAGAACCCACAAGGCCTGGTCCATTATCATAAATACCAGTATTAGTAAAGGGGGCCAGGCACTCCAATATCAAGCTTGACAAAGATTCCATTGGGAGTTGAAACGTTGCAGTGTTCCACATGTTCTAATAAAGGTGCCTAAAGACATTGGAGTGCCTGGACACTTTTTCTAATACTGATATTGAGCCCTTGGTTCAGTTAAGCACCTTGTCTCCAGTGAATTGAGTTCGGTTCCTTTTCTATTTTTTTGCAATTGGTCCATTATCATAGGCCAGTGCCTTGTCTTGTGCTTAAAATTCACTGCTCGCTTTGTCGTTTCTTCCTGCTTTCATTACTCCCCTGCTTGTCTATACGTAGAGCTACATATTCTAGAGGAGGGGCTGAAAAATCAAAAGAAAAAACTTGCATGAAAAGACAAAAACATATTTTTGTGTCAAACACCCATGTATTTCCTGAAGTGTGCCCAGAGTTCTCTAGAATGCAGCCACAAAGTTTGATCTGCAAAGGTAGCTATAGACTGTGAAAGGAGACATACATTGTAATTTTTTATTGTTTTGTAATAAAAAATGAAAGTCAATCCCTGCATATTTGTTGTTGTGTGGTTAGGTCCGGAACAAATGTACCATGGTTAAGACAAAGCTACGCAAGTTTTATCTATCCCAGTTCTCTTTCAGTGTTTTATTGCGTTTGTTTTTACATTTTAAAGGTTGCACCAAAAATCAAGGCTTTGATGATGGAATCAGGGACAACAATGGTCGGATACCAGCCCCAGGGAGATAAAGCTAACTTCTTCCGAATGGTCATCTCAAACCCTGCAGCCACCAAATCTGACATCGACTTCCTGATTGAAGAAATCGAGAGATTGGGACTGGAGTTGTAATAGTCGTGACATGTTCTGTTAACCTCATCCTCACCCACATCATGCTGATATGACATTTCCAGCACTTTACGGGTTAACTGGCTTAAAACAAGGTTTTAGAACAATAGACATTCCCTCAATAAGTTATAAATGTGCAATTCTCTTCTGGCACTTCAACCAACATAGGTTGCTGAAACATACACTAAATATTATAACAGAGATAAGCAATATTATCTAATAGGTGTACAGTAGAACCTTATTTTAGTGTGTTTGTTAAGGTAATCAGAAGCCTACATGGGATTTGAATGTTGTAATATATAGTACTCTTTAAGTGTGAGGTGGCATTTACTTAACCCCTTAAGGACACATGACATGTGTGACATGTCATGATTCCCTTTTATTCCAGAGGTTTGGTCCTTAAGGGGTTAAAGCAAGAATTGTGGTGAACAAACAAGGGACGTTTTAGGCCAGAATCACTAAACTTGAAAGCTACTATTTTGACCTAAATGTGTAGTTCCCTTGTGAACTCTCCAGAACACTAAATTTACAGGTTATTTACTTATGTGATGAAACTTTGAAATTCAATTGAATTTTCACATTGGTAAATAATCCTGTTAGGAACAGGGTCAGCTCTGGGCATTGTTTGAGCCAGCAACTGATTCATACAGGGTTATCCAATAAACTGTGAGCTGGCAGAAACTGACAAGTGAATCTCCAATTTTAGGACAAAAAAATGCTTAACTCTACAGTTCGCCTATTTTAGCTTGAAATTTGTAATTTACTAGTCAATGCCTAACAAGGCACAGTATTCTTAGGAAACATGAAGTATTTGAGCGAACAAGGGACCTGGCCAGTGGGATTTCTTATCCCTATGATTAAAGGATTCTTTCATGGCCCTGTACTATATAACTATACGTACACACTTAGAAGTACGCCACAAAAAAGTCTTGTTAAAAACATGTAGGTTTCTGAAATATTAAATGTGCTCTAATGTGTTAATACAAATTGCTTCTGTATATGCAAGCTAGAGTATTGAATCAATTTCTATTTTTTACCACGCGTTCTAATGCTCCACAGTACTAAAAACAACAATATTTTGCAATCTTATTCCTAATCTCCTGAATTGATGACAATTCAGTGTGTTAACTAGCAAGCTTTAGAAAATAAGCACATGATGTCATCAAGCTGTACTGCACCATTGTTATCTCTGTACAAAGAGGTTAAGTGAATACAGCTACAGATCATGATGCCTGTGAGGTTTAAACATGTTCAGACTTCTTTCCATATTGTAGTATCATTCAATACTTTGTGTATTGCAGGCTCCAAGTCAGTTATCTTTTGTTCTGAATAACACTGGCTTTAAAAAACCTACATGAATGTCTCTTTAAAGGGACAATCCCATATGATAAAAAATGTATATAAGAACTAGGGTTTCTTTGCTAATGCGTGACAAAAGTCAGAACTAAGAATGTATAGAAAAGAGGATATTGTTTAAATACAATCGCAATAACTATTGAACTGTGAAGTATTGAAAGTGAGTATACAAACCAGAAAAGAATTGCTTACATCCCTTTGCATATAAAGCATATTTGTATGTATATATTAACCCATTAGAGTCCATTTAAATAAATCCTGCCTAACAGTATTAAACCTTATTGTTGGTGCTTTAATACCTTTAGACAGCACCATCCAGTAAGTAGATTGCTCGTCCCCTTTGTAGTGTCTTGGGGGTAATAATAGCACAGTTGTCGTAACAGGTACTATATTGCTGTATTTTTAGGGATTAATTTATGTAGATTGTGTACATTATTGTTAAATGACTTTGTGCAATGGGAATAAATGTAATAGTTTTACAGTTATTTAACAGCTAAATGATAGTTATAAAAAAAAATAATTGCTTATTTATATGCAGAGATTTCCCATGTTAAAGAGGTGTCTTGTATTTTCTTCCATTTGTAATGTAATCTATTTATATTATATACATATAAATATATAAATATATATACAGTATATATTAATGAACTAAGTTCTAAATAACGTTTATTGTAATTCAGTGTCTTTGTGAGCCAAAGAAATCTGAGAAATATAGTGGAACCAGGAATTACGTTCAAATGCCCTCAAAAGGCATTTCAGAAAGAAAAATAAAATTCCATTTACACCCTTTGGGTGTGAGAGGTGCACCCTTGCAGTGTACAAAAAGTTAGGTAGGAACACAGGAGTCTAGTTTAGCAAACTTACTGCTAACAACTAGCTGTCATCAGTCATTTGCATTGCATACCGATACATTTATCACGGCAAAATTGGAGCAATCTTGGGGCAATACGCTAAATGTGGAGCAATCACCAAACAAAGGATTTCTACTGATTCCTCTACTGTAGTAGAAGATAGAAGGTAGATATTCAACAGACAATCCAGCTTTTGGTCAACTGATAATCTAGCTTTTTGGTCAGCTTTGGTCAACTGATGATCTAGCTTTTAGTCAACTTTGGTCTAGAGCAGAGGTATGCAAGTTTTGGCAATCCTGATGTATTGGACTACATCTCCCATAATACTCTTACAGCCATAATGTAGTGCTGTATAAATGTAGTGCACAACATCTGGAGTGCCGAAGGATGCCGACCGCTTGCTCTAGAACAAATGTTTAGCCTTCTGTGATATACTGAAGGTCTAAAACTGCAGTAGAGCTACCCTATGGCGACCTCTAGTGCACTGATTTGGAATTAATTCAGAACATATACATGATTGGCCATTGATTTCCAAAGTAATTAGGTTCTTTTTCATGTGTGAAAATGTTTAAGATAGAGATTAATTTGCCCGTTCTCTGCCCAGGATAAGTCCTGTGGAAAAATCAAAGCACCTTGTTAAAAAACTCACACAAAGACCAATTCTTGGGCAAGTTGCCAGCCGTGAAACAGTCAGTTTGAACATTCTGTAGTTTCCATGGTGATCAGAGCAGGATTAACCATACGGCGACTCTCAACGGCCACCTAGCGTCCAGGAATTAGACAGGTACCCCAGAACCATGAAATTATTTGTCCATTAACCATCCCTGTGTAAAGAATGCAAGGGGGGGGGGGCCATAACTGGCAACCTGCCGAGGACCCCATGTTAAAAAAATTATTTCTTTGATTGGTCATAGCTCCACTTCTAGAATTTATCCCCAGAATTTCTCTTTAAGGACGTGGTCAATATAAGCCATTAGACATAATTATTTTGCAGATCCTAGCACTATTAAACAGAGTATTTAAACTCAGTATTGATTTTGATAATCATGCTATATTCAACGTGCTGAATCAGAACATGGTTAACTATTTATTTATTGTTGCTTGGTTTTGTGTGATTTTCACACTGCTTACACCATACCTCTTTCTCCCTAATGAAAACATTTTGCTGCAATGCCACTATTTCTTGAAGCATTACTGTATATAAGCAGTATGCACAGTATATGTGTAGTGTGTTTCTACATTATCATATTAACCTTAACTAGTATAGAATCAACAGATATGCTGTAGTTATATTAGGAGTATCACCAGTACATTAAGTAACGTATATGCATTGACGTGCGTCACCTCCAATCTATTGCACCTTTCCCAAGGATGATATTCTGTGAGCGCCAATGAGGTCGAGTTTTAACCTTTAACCTCCTGGCATAAAAAGAGTTAACAGGTACGATCCAGTATAAGGTTTTAAAACATGGTTGCTCACACACGATAGCATTGTTAGATATAGCTAGTTGAGAATCATTAGAGGTTTAGTCCATGGGTCCTTTGGCTCCCATTTTATAGACAGAACAATTATAAGATATCTAAATAGAGATAAATGGATTAAAATGGCATTAATTGACTAACTACATAACATGTAATTGGTAAACATTAAATATTTCTCAAAGGAGAATTCGTTTGTACCCCGTCTCCATTCCATGTGTTAATTCATGTAATCTGTGTATGTATTATGTTTTAATAATATGCCTTAGCAAACCATTTAAACATGATCACTGCGGGTCACATATTGTCTCTGAAATGACTTTATGCCAGACATTCCACCAATTAAAACAGAAATAGTAGCATTTAAGTATTGGAAGCACAGCATTACAGCAAACAGATGGAAACGTTATAAAAAACACCGTCATTATACTTCAAACCTGGTAATCAGAAAGCTCAGTAATGATCTCTGACGGGACATGCCAGGTGCTATATTATTAACATGAACGCACATGTAACATGTGATGTCACAAACCGACATAGTATCTTACTAAGCGTCTTTTCCCAGATTTTATGGCACATCATTACGCCCGTGCCGCTCTCATTGCTCTTATCCACAATAAAACAAGAATATACCAGTCTCATAATATTTCCACCCACAGGACCACTTACCTACTTACTTAAACAAGTGTTCTTAAACACAAGAGGTCAAGGTTTTTCCAGATATCTCCATGGACAATCCCAAAATCCAGATCTCATCAATCAGACCCCCTTTCAACAAATCCCAAACTCTAGGTGTACAACGGAGTTCTATAACGTAATGTGCTTTTGTGTATTGAAAAAACGGTGCATTTCAATATATATTCTATGGGCCACTTTTGGGAATCAAACGAATTGTTCCCTGTTCTGTGTTCAGGATGTGAAATTGTAATATTGAAAACCAACCAGGCTCTTTCACATTTACAGCATCTTCCGAAAGACAAACTAAAGGGGCAAATTGCAATGGTCTATAATGCTACCCAAAAGGCACAAAAAATAGAGGACAGACTCTTATTTAAAGGATCCTAATGCAAATGATTAGGAACCTTTTTCAAAATTTCTACCATTTTTTTTCCAGGAAATATGGTTCACAGTTTCATAAAAATAGTAGATGACAGAGAACATCCCTAATCAGTTGAAATTAATAAATACAGAACGCTAATTCGTCATAATGTTCATTTTCATCCGCATCCCATTAAATCACAAATCCACGATCATATTCTAAGTAAAATGAAAATGTGCCAAAATGTCTTGTGAGGTTTCACTTGTTGTGAAAATCTTGTGACAATCGTATCTTGTCAAAATGTTTTGTAAAATTATCATAAAATGCTGTGTTTGTCTTCGTTCCTGCTATATGAAAGCACAAAGCGGCTTTATACTGAAACAGATTACAGATACAAATAATAAATGCAAATTTAGTGGAAAGCCGCATCTGACTAATTTTCTTTCTGTAAATCCAACAATTGAAAAAAATCTCTTATCAGCCGTAAGATTCCATCGGAACTGAATGTATTTTATTAAATAATGAATGGTGTGTTTTTCAGAATTCCAAACGTGTGAGCTGATTGCATGATATGCTATTTAGACGAAGGGTCTTTTCACAAAACAGCAATTTGTAAACCAGGTTTAGAAATGAAAAGCAAAGTTTAGTCTTAAATATCTGTGTTGGATATAATGTCTAATACAGGGTTGGAGATTTTTACAAGTTTTGACTTAAGTGAAACTGTCACTTCTTCACTTTTAGCTCGATCAAATAGCTAACTAAAAGTCAGATATTGGTTGTGCTAAATGCGTTTTTTTTCCTTTCTTTAAATCTTTATATTCCTTTAGATATTAGCTTAGATACTTTCCTTGCCAGCATCAGGATAGTATGTAAAGTAATTAAGTCTCAGTACCGTACGTAAAGCAAATATATGTGTGTATGACTCTGCTGGAGAAGATACTAAGCTTGTCTGCGCATGTACAGAATTTCTCTATTAGATTCTCGAATGAAAATGTGAGTGCCTAAAGAATCATAGGGCTGCAAAACCGTGGGACAGCGGTGTAGGTAAGTACATATTTTGCGTATCTCCACTGCCCAATTAATCTTGGTAAATGCTATTTCAGCATTTACTGGGGTGAAGGAATTGGGAAATGTCACCTGCCTGGCAGTGGCAGTTCCTCTTTGAATTATACGAGTCAAAAAGTAAATCTTTCTTAGTAAGTAGTCTCCACGGAGGTAGATCTGTGCAAATGAATTCTAGTAAGCCTTCGAAGTAGTACTGTATGTATAAAGTTTTATTCGCTAAAAAAATGGAAAGTGAGAATTTTATGGCCAAGGTAGCTCAAATGGAAATATATCTCCAAGTCAACGGTTTCTAGTTCAGCGAAATGTGAAATTTTCTTTGAATTCAAAGCTCTCATTTTAGAGAATAATCCTGGTGGTATATAGTCCCTGTATCCAAGACACTGCACATCCAAACAGACATAAGAACGAACAAAAATATTTAAAATATCTGTTCCATTATCATTATAAAAGTGACTCTTTAGGGGCATACTAGATCTTCATCATGCCAGACGAGACGTTTGCTATTCTTGTAATGATTGAGTAAAACAAACCCGGAGAAATTCACTAAAGTGTGGATTGTCTGAAATTCGAAATTAATTTAGAATGTAGCTAAAAACAGCAAAACGGAACACATACCTAATTATGAAGATGTTTTTGCGATTCGAAATTTGTTTCCTAAAATGTAAAATTCACTTTGAACTCCTGACAATTCACATTTTATTGAACATTCCTGACAAAGATGAGGTGGCTAATCTGGCCTAAGAATGGCAAGTTGCTTAACAACTACTCATCACAATACACGGCTTAGTAAGTAGAGCCCAGTGTTTCTGGGGTATATCTCTACCTTAAGGAATTTAAGGGTCAATCATTCCTACAATACAGACATGGGGGGATGATGAAGCACAGGAGCGGGTGAAATGTTGTCTCTTTTGGTTTAATACTACAACACACCTTATTACCTTACAGTTGTAACTTATCAATCTTATTATTGCAGTCAAACGACTGCACTGGGAGTTTATTATGTCCAACCTTGCCACACAGGAAGTCAGTCAGAGCTGGATTAAGGTTGCTCAGGGCCCTTGGCAGAATTCCAGATTGGGGCCGCCTCCTAGATCTGTGGGCTCTTTTCTGTGAGTGTTCAATGTGTGTGTGTGTTGGTGAAGTGTTCTACAGTATGTGCATGGGGGAGATTAAGTGTGGTGTGTGTAGTGATTGTAGTGATTGAGTGTTGTGTGTATGGAAGAAGCGGAAAGTAGAATATGCTGGTTGAGTATTGTGTGTGGAGTGTCTGAAATGTTTAGTGAAGGACTCTAACTGTTGTTGTGTGTGAGTCTGCGTGTGACTGGCTGTGTACTCTGTGTGTGTAGTGTCTGAGTGTGTGTAAGTTGGCTTTTTTTGCCCGCCATTCTTTGCAGCATCACTGGAAGGCCAGTGGAGACTTTTGTTGGTGGTCAAGGGGGAAAGTTATTGTCTACACCAAAATCAGGTGAAAATCCATTTATGACTTCCCTTGTGGTCTCTGTGATGCTCTGAGTTACTGAAAAGTGCTAAGGAACTACAAGAGAGCTCCTAAATTGATCTGCGCCTGATAAAGGTGTAGACCACAAAGCTCCCTCAAAGCTCGCTTTTATTCAGCATATTAAATGTTGCTCTTTTGCTGCCATTGACCATTAATAAGTGGAAGAGGGGAAAAAAAAAAAACAAAGCTTCTATTTTCCTCTTCATTTGCATAGTGTGCCCTGCCTATGCCTGGACTGAACTGGGTTGTGATATCACTAGGTATTTCTTTAATATACATATTAAAAGGCTATGATCGCATGAAAAAAGTTTAACACGTGCTACATGTTTTTTTTCAATGTTTTTTTTAGTGGTGTAATATCCAGACAATGACAGTTTCACTTTTAGAGTTACGAAATGAGTGTTACTTATCTAATAGCTACTGCAAATTATATAAAGAGGTTCAGACAACAGAGTTAAGGGTTTTTACCACTTATCTTTCCTTGGGACTTGAGCTAATAATATTATCTAAACTGCAGAGGTGTTTAGCTTGCAAGGCATATTATTATCACAGAACCCAATTCAAGGTTAGAATCAGCAAAATCAGGACCACACATACATTATACTGTATTGGACCCAAAACCTGTGATTATTCCTAGAACAAACATGGGTGTTTAAGTCAAGGTCACATTAAAAGCTCCTGCAAATGTAACTCCAGATAATATAGGCACATTAGATGATAATCTATAACAAAAGAGTGTGTACTGTATAGTTTACTTTATATGGATCCAAATGCGTTGTCCATATCCTTCAAGACATGGAGAACGAATCAGGTCTCCAATGCATGTGAGGAGAGCCAGATCTTGTGGCCAGTCAGTCAACCGGCCATTTGGCCAGGAGTCTATTGCCTACGGTAGGTGCTGAATAACAGAAAGACAAGGGGATCCAACATTTTTTTTATTTTACATTTAATTTTTTTATTATCACTGTACAGCAATATACAGGCAGGAATTTTAACATAGTTCCAATTCTCATGATTAATAATAATTTCAGATTGGTACAGAGGAACGCAAACAAAAAACCCAGATGGAAGATGACTCACGGGGGATTTTTCTACTAAGCAGAGAGTAAACCGTGACTCCAATCAGCATAAATACTTTTAGATAACTCTCCAGCCACCCTTGACACGTAGGAATTAACAGGAAGTACATATTTGTTATAAATCATCTAGCGATCATCAACAGACAATGCAAAAAATGCCAGACAAAATATTAAAACATCAGTAGATGCAGCAAAAAATAAGCTGTATATTTTTAACTATAATGTTAGCTTTATTGGTGGGACATTTTGGTGGCAAACAAAGTTTATATCTCCAAGTTTCATAGTATCCCAACATTCCTTGTACAATAGCTGTCTTTCACAATAGAAACAGGATAGGAAAGGATCTTCTTTGCTTTCATTGGCTGTCTCCCTAAATCCTGTCATTAGAAACCAAAGTGGATCGGATAAGTCCTTCAGACCATTAGTCCTCCTGACATACAGGTATCTGCAAAGCTATTCCAACAAACCAATGTATCTTTTCCAATCGTACAATTTTCCCACAATGCTCAGGTTTCCTCCATAGTTTTGCAAGCTCACCTTTACATTTCCGAGTACTGCGCATGCACTGTAAAATGGTCTTTACTTATGGCCTCCTGTGCATGCGTGAGCATTGTTCATTGCTATACCAACAATTAGAGGCAGGATTTACATTGCGTTGCATACTGAGGCATTATACTTGTGTCCCCTGCTGTATAGTCCAAAACCACTGCACGATGTCTCTGTGCACCAAATACTGGCGAGATGGCACCGTGTTGAAAAGTCCAAACAGTGTCTGTGAGTTAAAATGGCCGCCATCCATTATACGGTGATTGTTTTTCATTTAGCCTGTATATGTTCTGCAGAATCTGCATTAAACTGTATCTTCCAAAGTACTGAACGGATCTGGGTGAATTTTGGATATGTGGTTCACCCACATCCCCCGGTTCCAGGATATACTTTTTATGGGGTTATTGCATGTTTTGGGGTCCCTGTGATGTGTTTTATGAAACTGTATTTCTCTGTCTGTGATAATTAGATTACCCATTGTGTAAGGTAATTGTATTACAAGCAGAGGGGAGGATTTTGTGTGGGAGTGTCTGTGTGTATTGTACAGATTGATTGGTTGTTCTGTAAAACCCTGTGGGCAGTACTAAGTTTGTGGATTGGGAATAAAAGAGGCTGTATGTGCCAGTACAGTCAGTTCCTGTTCTTTTTTTTTTTTTTGATTTGACAATTTTTATTTTGCATTAAAGAGGCATGGGGGAGGGGGGGGTACAAAAGGCAAAAAGGGGGGGGGGAAGTCATGCAGTTCGTCTTGAGAGTATCATGGATACAGTGGGGTGGCATGGGGTGCAGTGCATACACAAGACATTTCAGTGTCGAGTAGTTTATTACACAAGTTAGTTGACCTGTTGTGCCCAAGATTTGTATGGTTTCATAGTGATTTTACATCAGCGTAACTTCAGGGTCACATGCCACCACTTCCTGGTCCAAGTGACCTTGTCTCATATTCAAATTCTTGTCGCTCAGTGGTGGTTCCGTAAGGTGCGGGTTGGTGGGGGCAGGTTGGGTCGGGGGGGGGGGGAAAGGGGAGGGGGTAGGGTGTGTGCGTGTGGGGCGTGTTGTGTTGGTGTGTGATTGGTGGGGGTATGTGGTGTGCATACTGATGTGTGTCTCAGTGGGTATGTGTGTGGGCCAGCCAGTCAGGGTGTGGAGGTTACGTGTTCCTCCAGTCGGGGAGGTGCGTTGTCTTGGTCGCATGGTTGTGGATGTCTTGTGGGTCAGCTTGGTTTGGTTTTGTCCCATAGGACCCATGCTTTGGTCCAGAAGGGTTCGCTCCGTCTGGATTTCCGTGCTGCATTTTCATAAGCCTTGTTTGTTTCCACCGCCTCAATGCATTGGTGGATCGTTGGAGCGATTGTTTGTTTCCACTTCCTGCTTATGACAGTGAGGGCTGCTATACAGATGTGGTATAGCAGATATTTGGTGTGGATTTGGGGTGTTTGGGGGAGCAGAAGCAATAGGAATAGCTCCGGTGTCTGGGGAATGTGTGTCTGGGTGCATCGTTTCGTTAAATCTAGGACTTGTGTCCAGTACTGTTGTAGGAGTGGGCATTGCCACCATATGTGTAGGAAGGTTCCTCGGTCTCTTTGGCAGCGCCAGCATGTGTCGGATGCTGTGGGGTAGCAATGTTTTAGTTTCGTGGGGACTAGATACCAACGGTAGAGAAGTTTGCGTGAGAGTTCCATGTGTGACATGCAGAGGGTCATTTTTTTGTTCGCTTGGAAGATATCCAGCCATTTCTCATCTGTAAGTTTGTATCCTAGATCTCGTTCCCATTTTTCTTGGAATGGTGTGGGCTTTGCTTGAGTGTCTATGTGTTCTGAGGTATAGATCAATGAGATTAGTTTTGTTGCCGGTTTTGTCTTTGTGCATATTTCTGTTATTTTAAGCCAGTGTGGATCCGGTGGGTTCTTGTGTCTTCTTGGTTTGTGGAGGTTTGTCCAAGATTGTAGTTGATTGTAGGAGAAGTTTGCGATCATGGGCATTTTGAACTCTCGGCAGATGTCAGGGAATGGTTTGAGGCTGTCGCCCTGTAGTACTTGCGACAGTGTGAGAACACCGTGTCGGAGCCAGAGTTTGTGGTTGAAGTTTGGGATGTGTTGTCGTACTGCTTCTATGGGGGTTGCTGGTGCTAGAGGCGATATGTTCTCTCTCTTCCTGCGGTAGTTGTCCCATATTGAAAGGGTCGTGGCCGTTGTTGGAAGCATTGCTAACTTACAGGGGCGTCGGTTTGCCGGTAGCCAGGCTAGTGTGGGAAGTGTGAGCCCTTCGGTTTTAGATGCTTCCAGTTCGACCCAAGGCAAAGGGTTTGTATGATTTGAAGCCGCGAGGAGTGGAGCTATTTGTGCTGCTCTGTAGTATTTTTTAATGTCTGGTAGTCCCATTCCTCCCTTGGCGTGTGGTTTGAACATCGTGCTGAGGGACACCCTAGGTTTTTTGTAGTCCCATACAAAGTCATTCAGGATGCGTTGTAGATCTTCCAAGTACTTGTTCGAGATCTTGAGCGGGAGTGTGCGGAACAGGTATTGAATCTTCGGTAATATCACCATTTTAATAGAGGCTATCCGGCCGGGCCAAGATATATATTTGCCTTTCCAGCTTAGTAGTAGGTTCTTGATTTCTGTGGTTAGTTTTGCATAGTTTGCTTTATACAACGAGGTTGTGGAGGGGGTGAGTAGGATCCCTAGAAATTTGAGGTGGTCTTGTCTCCAGTCGTAAGAGAAACTGGCTTTGAGGGTGGTCATTTCCTGAGTTGTGACATTGATGCCCATAGCTAGGGTTTTTGAGATATTCAGTTTATAGTAGGAGCAGGTGCTGAATTTGGAAAGGATTTTGTGGAAGTTGGGAAGGGAGATATGCGGTTGTTCTAGGGTGAGGAGTATGTCGTCCGCAAATAATGACAGTTTGTATTCCCTACTTCCAATTTTAATACCGTGTATATTCGGATTGTCTCTTATCGTTTGTGCGAGGGGTTCTAGTGATAAAATGTAAAGCAACGGGGAGAGGGGGCAGCCTTGTCTAGAGCCGTTGGATATATTAAAGGGTTTGGAGATAAAGCCACCGTTAACCACTCTGGCAGTTGGTGAGGAGTAGAGTGCGGTAATGATCGACAGGAATTGTGGGGGAAATTCAAATTTTTTAAGTACTGCAATGAGAAAGGGCCAGTGGAGCCTGTCAAAGGCTTTCTCAGCATCTAGCGAGAGTAGGACGCTTGGGATTTTATTTCGTTGTATCTCGTAAAGAAGATCTAGGGTTTTCCTTGTGCCATCTGCCCCCTGTCTGCCTCCTACGAATCCTACCTGATCCGACTGGATCAGGGAGGGAATAATGTGTGATAGTCTGTTAGAGAAGATCTTTGCTATGATTTTGATGTCAGTGTTTAGTAGTGATATGGGACGGAGGTTCTGGCATCTGTTAGGGGTTTTCCCTGGTTTGGGTAGGGTGGCAACGTGGGCCATCAGCATCTCGCATGGCAGTTTGCCTGTTTGTATGGCATGGTTGTATATTTTCAATAGATATGGTGTTAGGATTGGTGCAAATTGTTTGTAATAGGTATTAGACAAGCCATCCGGGCCTGGTGATTTCCCCGATGGTAAGGAGGATATGGTGTCTAGAATTTCTTGTGTGGTGATCTGTGTTTGTACATCGTGTTTTTGTGCGGTAGATAGGGTAGGGAGCTGAATATCCGCTAGAAAGTCAGTTATTTCTGTTGGTGTTGGTTGGTGTAATGTCGGATCTGTGTGTAGATTATAAAGGGAATGGTAAAAATCAGCCATACTGTCATTGATGTCTTGTGGGTTGTGTATTTTGTTGCCCGAGGTGGTGACTAAGTGTGGGATTTTAGTTTGTGTTTGCTGCTTTTTGAGCAGTGTGGCCAGATGTTTCCCTGCTCTGTTGCCTTGAGTATATGTTCTCAACTTAAGTTTGGTAAGGGCATGGGCTGTTTTTGCCAGAGCAAGTGAGTTGACTTGATTTGTGATGTCTTTTATTTCCTTCGAGAGGACCTGTGAGGGATGAAGTAGGTGAGCTGTAGTAGTATCTCTCAGTTTGCGTAGGAGATCTAAGTATTCTTTGTCTCGCTTCCGCTTCAGGTATGTCGCGCGGCTGATTAGAAGGCCTCTCATAACTGTTTTATGGGCTTGCCATATTGAGAGGATGGAGGCTTCCGAGTTATCATTCGTCTTGAAGTAGTCTTGTAGGTTATTGTTCAATGTCGTTGCGAAGGATTTATCGTAGAGTAATGAATCATTGAGGCGCCAAGGTGGTTTGCCTCGGTGTTGGTATATGGAGTGTAGTGTCATCAATAAAGGGGCATGGTCTGACCATACAATGTTGCCTATAGAGCATGCCTCTACTTGCGGGAGTAGCACTCCGGATATGAGGATATGGTCTATTCTCGAGTAAGTTTTGTGTGTGTTCGAAAAAAACATATATTCTCTTTCTGAGGGGTGTCTAGTTCTCCATATGTCATATAGGCTGTTTTCATGTATGAGTTTTGTAAACGCCTTGGCGGATGGTTTGAGCGTGAGGTGTCTGGGTGTTGTACTTGGCATGGTGGAGTCCAGACGTGTGTCCATTATGTGGTTGAAATCGCCACAGATGATCCTTGGGTCTGTTGCATCTTCAGGGAGTTTGTTTAGGACCTTGTGTAGGAAATTTCGTTGTTGGTCATTTGGGCTGTAGAGGCACACGAGAACGTATGGTTGTTCATTGATCCTACATTGTAGGATTATATAGCGCCCTTGGCTGTCTATCTTGGCTCTGAGCGTTTCCACCGTCAGTGAGTTATGGAACAGGATGGATACTCCCCTGGATTTGGAGGAGTGTGTGGCGTGGAATTGCATGGGGTAGTCTCTGCTGGCAAATTTAGGGACTTTGCCTGATACAAAGTGTGTCTCTTGTACGCAGATTATGTCGGCTTTCAGTTGTTTTACATCGTCTAGTAGCATGCGTCTTTTGTGTGGCGTGTTGAGGCCTTTGGTGTTGTGCGAGTAGATGATCATGTTTGTTGTTGTGTGGTGTGGTGGGGAGGCGGGGGGGTAGGTGATCTCTCAGGTGTACGTTTTCAAGGCCGGT
This sequence comes from Pelobates cultripes, assembly GCA_933207985.1. Lineage (NCBI taxonomy): Eukaryota > Metazoa > Chordata > Amphibia > Anura > Pelobatidae > Pelobates > Pelobates cultripes. The sequence continues at coordinate 27,299,373 of OW240921.1, read as the reverse complement.
TCGATTGCGAGTGGTTTACACTGGTGTGCAGGGTTGGGTTGGGTTTGTTGGGGTGGTTGGGGTGGGTCTCGTGGTGGTATGGGAATTTTATACAAAGACCTAGCGGTCTGGTACTCTAGGCGTACCGTGGGGTTTAGGAGCGGGAGCTTCCAATGAAACGTGGCTAATTGGGCTCCTCTTCAAATACAGATGGTTAAGCTGAAACCTCAAAGTCGAGGTCAATGAACATTTAAACATGAATACATAACTATAACAGCATGTAATTTGAAGCATCATTTACATAACAAATAACATTTAATGCCGAAGGGCAAGCAAGTACTTTTCACTTTCCTCACAAGTGGGTTTTATGTCACCTGTCGTCACTGAGTATAGATGAGGTGTCTTATGCCCCCGGGACCCGGTGCGCCTATTTCGTGGGCAGTTGTTTCGCGTGGTGTGTTCAGTGTGTAGTCATGAGGCCTGGTGTAGGTACCAGTGGGGCAGATGGTTGTCGTCCAGGGTGGTCAGCCCCTTTTTTTTTTTTTTTTTTGTTTTAAGTTTTTTACGTTCGTGATAAGTACCACTTCCGTCCCTTGGGTTAAGGTTTTCAGGGCCCTTAGGTACTGTCAGCATGTGTGTTTGGGCAGTTAGTGACTACCTCATAGGCTTCACCCGTGTCAGGCGCGTCTGTCCCCTCGTCTGCAGGCAGTGCGCAGGGTGTTGTGCCTAGCAAGGTTACGGCAGTCGGGGTCTATGTCCGGAGCTGTCCGCCTCCCTTTGTCCCACGTGACCTCCCCCCATGTGGGTGTCGAAAGGATCCCTAGAGGGTCTGTTGTAGCGCATGCGTATCTGGGTAGTCAGACCCCCCGTTTTCAGAAGGTGTTGGCTAGCCTTGGGTATATTTAAATGGTACCTAAGAGGCTAATAAAACACTGGGGGAGATTCTCACACTCCTAGGTTTTAAGCAACTTGTCGCTCTAAGTTAATGTGTTGGGTTACTGTATGCGCTATGCATGCAGTGTAACATCTCTCGGGGGTGGTGGGGAGTTCAGTATTATATACAGTTAGAAGCACAGTGCATAAAAGACATGTGTAAATTAAACCGCAATGAAAGTTAGAGGAATATACAGTTCATGATACTTGCGCAGACTTGCTTGCCGCTTCGAGGGTAACTTAACAGTCCATGTGCTTTGGCCGGCCCGGTGTGCGGTTTTTGGGCCGTTGGGTTTCAGACGGGTTCTCCAATAAATTCCACTTTTCGAGCAGAGTTAAACCGTCCTCCGGGGTCGGGATAATGGTCGTTTTCCCGTTCTTATTGATGATCAGTTTTGTGGGGAACCCCCAGCGGTAGCGTATGCCGTTGGTGCGTAGTGCCGTGGTGGTCCGGAGAAAATCCTTCCTTCGGCGCAGGGTGGCTGATGATATGTCCGGCATGATGCGTACGGATGGAAAGTCTTCGTGTGGGTCCGCCTTGCTTCTGTGGGCACAGAGGACCAGCTCTTTGATGTGAAAATAATGGGCCCTGAGGAGTACATCTCGTGGTATTGAATCCGGCAGGTTCTTCGGTTTCGCCACCCTGTGGATCCGGTCCACTAACAGCATGTCTGCCGGTATGTCGGGGGCATATGCTCTCATAAGGCCCCTTGCGTAGGCCTGTAGATCTTCAGGGAGGACAGACTCGGGAACACCGCGGAGCCGCAGGTTGTTCCTGCGTGCCCTGTCTTCGTGGTCTGCCATGCGGTCCTCCATGAGTGCCACCTTCCGTTGGAGGTCTTGGAGGTGTTCCGAGGTCAGCGTTTGTGCGGCCTCTAGTTCTGTGTGGCGTTTTTCCACCGCCGAGGTCCGGGCCGAGAGGTCTCTCACCTCTCTTTTAATTTGATCGGCCGTCTGCTGCCAGGTCTGGATGAGTTTATCCGCCATTTGTTCCATTGCATGCTCAAAGTGGCTTCTAGTTAGATTTTCCGCAATGTGGAGGTCTGTCAATGTCCCAGAGGGGGTGATCGAGGCGGCTTCGTCTCGTTCCTCGTGTCCGGCTGCCTGTAGCGGGTCCGCCGTGAGGGAGGGTTTGTGACCGAAAAAATTAATTTTTTCTGCCTTCGAGGTATTTTTCTTTGTTTTAGATGCTGCCATTATGTTTTGGGGGAGGTAAGTAGGGTTTCAGCTCGGGTGCAGTTATAATTTGTGGAGCCCTCGTGCCGGAGCAAATTTTCAGGCGTCCATCTTGCTCGGCGGTTAGCCACGCCCCCCGTGTTGCAATATCTTGAAGATTCTTATTCATTTTGTTGGGCCTTTATTTGAAAATCCTTGACCCTTTTTATCAATGTGCACCTGTACTGCACAGTCATAAAATGTTTTTCAAATGCTCACATTGACGGTGTTGGAATTTCACTGAAACTCCAATGCAATCAGAAGATATCACAAGACTAAATAGGGACTCCCTGGTCACTTTGTGCCATTGCACAGCAAGTGGAGATGTCTCCTTTGAGGGAATTTGCAAAATATGCAAGCACCCAGGAAGATGACTGAGCCACGTGAACAAAATTGGGTATATTGTATTTTTAAAATTTAATTTATTTATAATTACTGTTATGAATAAGATATACATAGTTATGTGCTCCCTTAACTTAAACAAATAGATATTCGTGAAGTATGAAAAATAAAATTAAATGAGGAAATCCCCACCCTTACTTCCATCCTTATTCTGCAACAGGGTGCCCTTCCCTCTTAACTCTGTCAATCATTGTTATAAGATCTCTTTTGCACCTGGCAGTCAACATAGAGAAAGCATACAGACTATAGGAGAAATTAAGTCATGGTTTTTATTTATCCTTCTCATCTGCATTGTGTTCCCTGCCTTTGCCTTCTTAGAATTGGATTATGATATAATTTGATAAACCTTTTTAATATAAATTTAAAATAACATGTAGCCTCTCACAAGGAAAAGAAAGGTTAACATAAGTTATAGGCAATTTCCAATGTTTCACTGAATAGTTTACAGGTGCCTGTACTGCTGATGATCAAAATCCACCTCTCCAAAACAAAAGAATTAAGGAAGAGTTAACTGGAGGAGGGGATTGGGGACCTGGCAGTTTGCACGTGGGTGACATAGCAAACTGGGACATTGGAGACACAGGGGAGCCCCATTTATTAAATCCAGGGGTCAAATGGCTTTTTACCCACAAGTTTGAGAAGTACTGTTTTAGAGCTTTTTTTTTATAGTTTGCTAAATTTAAAGGAACACTATAGTCACCTAAATTACTTTAGCTAAATAAAGCAGTTTTAGTGTATAGATCATTCCCCTGCAATTTCACTGCTCAATTCACTGTCATTTAGGAGTTAAATCACTTTGTTTCTGTTTATGCAGCCCTAGCCACACCTCCCCTGGCTATGATTGACAGAGCCTGCATGAAAAACAAACTGGTTTCACTTTCAAACAGATGTAATTTACCTTAAATAATTGTATCTCAATCTCTAAATTGAACTTTAATCACATACAGGAGGCTCTTGCAGGGTCTAGCAAGCTATTAACATAGCAGGGGATAAGAAAATCCTAATTAAACATAACTTTTCAGAGAAACTGCTATGTTTATAAATTGGTTAATCCCGCCTCTAAAGCCTCTAGTGGCTGTCTCATTGACAGCCGCTAGAGGCATTTGCGTGCTTCTCACTGTGAAAATCACAGTGAGAAGACGCCAGCGTCCATAGGAAAGCATTGTAAATGCTTTCCTATGAGACTGGCTGAATGCGTGCGCAGCTCCTGCCACGCATGCGCATTCAGCCGAGGAGGCGGAGAGGAGGAGGAGAGTTCTCCGCCCGGCGCTGGAGAAAGGTAAGATTTTAACCCCTTCCTCTCCCCAGAGCCCGGGGGCACCCTCAGGGCAGTATAGTGCCAGGAAAACGAGTATGTTTTCCTGGCACTATAGTGGTCCTTTAACAGAGAAGGAAATCACATTTTCTAAAGTAATCACACTATGCTATAAGATCTGATTGAATGTGAAACCATTATTTTTTTCATGTTGGCTATGTGTGTCACAGCAAGTAAGAAGTGTGACTAGACCATTATAAACAAAAGTGATTTAACTTCTAAATAGCAGAGAATTGTGTAGTGAGACTTCAGGGGCATAATCTGTACATTAAAACTGCTTCACTAAGCTAACGTTGTTTTGGTGCTTAAACATCTCTCTTTAAAGTGGAACTGTCATTTGTGTGCGTGTTGTGTATATTTAAAAAATAAATAAATTGTTTTCCTCTTTCCGCGCAACTTTAAATTAAATGTTAGTTAATGTTTTTTTGGTTTTTGGATTTTTTTTTTTACATCTATTTATTTATGTTAAGGCTGCATGGTATGCCTATTATCATAACCCCAGAGACACGTTGTGGGACACAAAAAGAGTTCAAACCCCACACATGAGCACATCTAGGGCATCATTATATGATCTATATGGTTAGCTACGGAATGGATATCATGGCTAAATGTGTAATATGGCGATAAAATATAGATGGAAATGCAATATGGTGATAAATGCAACAATAAAATATAGATAAATATGTAATGTGATGTGATAAAAACAACGATAACATCTAGATAAATATGTAATGTGGTGATGTTGCTGTTATTGCTTTCATTTAAGCTAATTTTTAGTAGATGTCTTCCTAGCTTCTCCTGTGGCAACCTTGGATCTGAGCCATTTGGCTCCTGTTCCTTTAAAAAAGGTTTATTTTGGTTAAAACATATCAAGTGGCCACGTGATACAATGTAACATTTAGTAGGATCTGTCACATCCTTTTAAATATCCGTACATATGATACTTTGTCTCTAAAATAAATACATGCATTTTATATATTTTGGCGCTCCCTATATTATTTACTTTATCCAAGAAGTTGCCTATATTTAGTGGGATAACACACTATTTAGTTGTTTTATATTGCAAAGGAACCACTCAATTTTAAGTGTTGGGCATGGGTAGGGTTACTTGCGCTTTATTTTTTTATAATAATTCATGTCTTTGCTAATCGTAGAGATTAGTTGTATTTGTTCTATAGAAAACTTTCAAACCATTTAAATATATTGTGGCTTCTCTGTTGATTTGTTTCACCCTAACATTTTTCTTGTATTCCTGCTCACAGATGGGGAGTCCTTCCACTCGTCTGACACGATCCTTTTGGATCATGCTAACACCGCAAAGCTGCGTATAAAGGAGGAAAGGTCGGAGTCTCGAGGGAGCTCCTCATTACCCAATGAAAATGACCTATTGGGTACAGATGGAGAAGGCTCCTCCCACAGCGCTGGTAAGTATATGTTTTGAAGCAAAAACAAAGACTATGAGAACTCGAACGGACAAAAGCTTAAAGAAACTCAGAAGCTTGCCCTTTGGTAAATCCATGCTCCGGTTTCAAAATAATTTTTGCTCACTTGTGCAATTACAGAGAGAACCTATCTGAAGCACTTTAGACTGGTCCCACCCGTAAGAGCAGTCCAGAACCGAAATGCCAGCAAGTTTACATTTTAAACTCTGGTTGGCTGAAAACTAGTTTAAAATCGAACCATCAATACCTAGATTCTTGCAGAACCCAGTAGCAATAAGTTGGCTGTAAAATAAAACATTAATTCCCAAAAATCTCAGTAGTTTTCATTTTAGTTGCAATGCCAGGCATGAGATTTAATTTACATTAGCCTCGGATTGTCATTAACTTGATGTGAGGGAACAAGGAAATATTCCTTCCAGAGAAGAAACTGATCGCTTTCATCATTTTTACAGTACTTAAAAACAAGAAATAAAAGCTTAATAACTGTTTGACATTTGGTGAATAGCTAGTCTGTACATTTATAATAAAACAGCAGTGGTGCATATACATTGCGTTTTGAGTATACCTTAAGCAAGATAAAGAAAATGTGAATTTGTATAATTTTGCAATCATTCTGTTACAGACTTATTGGGAGGAGGACTAGTTTTCCTTATTGTGTGTCCCTCATCTTTGTGTTTGTGTTTTTTTTTTGTTTTTTTTTAACATAAATAAAATTTAGTTACCATGCTTGAGGGCATTTATAAGGAGCATATAGGTAGGGTATAATGGATTTGGTAGTGGTTAAAGATGATCAGGTCTCATTAATATTTTGGTGTATTCATGCGATTTCAATAATGTGAGGAAATGTATTAGCAATGCTTACCTCATTCTGTTGGGTTAATAGTGGCACTTAATTGAGGTCAAAGGCATTGTGTCTAGATTAGGAACCGCATGATCTGTGTATATCTAAATACTTGTATATTTTAACAGCTGAGGAACCAGAGCGGAAGAGGAAGAAGGGTCCGGCGCCAAAGATGCTGGGAAATGAGGTTTGCAGTGTCTGCGGGGACAAAGCTTCTGGATTCCACTACAATGTACTCAGCTGCGAAGGCTGTAAAGGTTTCTTCCGGCGGAGTGTCATAAAAAATGCAAAGTACACATGCAAGAATAATGGCAAGTGCCAGATGGACATGTACATGCGTCGCAAGTGCCAGGAGTGCAGACTTCGGAAATGCAGACAAGCAGGCATGCGGGAACAGTGTGAGTGAGCAAACATTCCTGGTACAATGGTACTTGGGATAGTTTATAGGAAAAGGCACTTGAAAGAGATTGAGAGAATTCCCGGAGGTGGATTGATTCAAACCTTTTTTTCAAGTCATTTGTTGGTTATTTAATCAGATGTATATAGATGGACTTATGTTCCAGGTAGAGCCAGATCAACTTAAAAGGCTTTCTGGGAGAAAGGTTAACAGGTTTATCCCATTTTCAGAGCTATACACAAGATATGTTTAGCATGTGGTGTGTGCATGTGCCAGAGGCTCTCCTGGTGCTTAATGCAGGAGTGTGATATTGCCTGGTGAACCAGTAGGAAGCCACAAGTACATGTATGCAATGTCAGCCATTTTCCATTGAGCCTATTCAGCCTATTGAGTGTGCATCCCAGATTGCTTAAACCAGAAAAGGTAAGCATTTTTGAGGGGGCACAAGAATAATACTTGTTATACCAAAAAGGAAGATTTGGGGAAATCTCCCAAGAGAGGCCTAGGAATCAAGTAGAATAGACTGGAAAAAAAATAGAAATGAGAAAACGGTCACTTCCTCCTGAAGACCTTTTCTAACGTCTTACAATGTTGCTGTACATGGCAATTACGTCTCATAGACAACTACTGCGTCTAGGTCCCCAGCGTTGGATTACAGGCAACTTTTATGTCATTTTTTAACTTTTGCTTTACTTTTTTATTTTTTTATTTTAAGAACAAAGAGAAATCCTGCATCTCAACAAACAAAAAAACAGCCTAAATTTTAGTGTTAAAAATCAATATATTTATTCATTTTTAATGTCTGTGTTCCTGAGGGCTTTTTGTGGCACAGAAACCCCATGGTGCTTTGCAAGATACCGCTGCATTATGGGAATTCTATACCAATATCTGAGAGCGACATTTAGGATATTGATGACCTAGCGTTGTTGCATGGTTTTAGGATATCACCATTTTTGGGTTTGTACATTGTAGAGGGAACATTTGTGGGATTTTAGCAGTCTCATCCTTTGGAGTGCCCGAGGTTATATTTAACATGTTCCGCCTTTGTTGTCAGCCAGAAGCAATAACAAAGGAAGTTTGTGGCTGTGTTGTTCATTACATCAATCCTTTCCTTTACAAAAAACTCAAAAAATGTATGACCCATTAATTACTATGTATAATATCTAGTTGCTAATACTCTGATCAAGATTGCTTGTTGCAAACTAGTCATGGAATGTAGCAAAAGGCTACAGGAGGAGGACCCTACCTTGCACATTAATGGCTGTTTTTTGAGCCTCTCAACAAGCTTACATTTTGAGCTGCTCCATATTTTATCAATTCACTTTGTGTTCCGTAAAACAAACCACATATCAATAATACTTTGTAACAGTTTTCTCATAATGAAAGTGGTTTAACATACAATGTGCAAAGTAGCCACAAAGTCACATGACAGAAGCTTGTGGATTTGAGAAGCCTCTGATTGGCCCGCAACCCAAGTGTTGTCAGGAGGGGGTCGTGGAAGAGCAGCTCGGGAAGCTTTGCCTGGCGCTGGATTTCAGGTAAGTAAAATATTTTATTACAGGTTTAACAGCACTTTGAAAGGGGGCAGACTTCTCCACAATGCACAATAGGGAATATTACACCAGAAAGGCACACTACTACTTAATTCCATTCCCAGCCTCCCACACCCCCCTTTGTTTTTCAACAATTTTCATTGTGCTGTCAGTGTGATCCTGACTTAAATGTGTCCTCTTACAGTATGTGTGCTGCTTTATTGTATAGGTGTGCTTTCGGAAGAACAGATCCGTAGTAAAAAGATAAGAAAGCAGCAACAGGACGATGATGTTGTGCGCTCCACGGCAGTATTTGTTCCCCCAAGCCCTTGTATGCTGTCCCAAGATATTGTCCAGCTCACTCCACAGCAAGAAGAGATGATCCAGCAACTGGTATCAGCACAGCAGCAATGCAACAAGAGATCGTTCAGTGATCAGCCCAAAGTAACGGTACAAAGTAACGGAAATTATATGTCTACACCAAGTGTGCCGATATGTTTGCACTATTCCATAACCTCACATTCTCATCTATTTGTGAGTTTGTTGGACATAGACTTAGTTAAAGGGACACTATAGGCACCCAGACCAATTAATCTCATTAAAGTGGTCTGGAGCAATGTCCCTTAATGATTAACACTACAGTGTTAATCATTGCACTACTGATTGCCTCTTATGGTGGTCGCAGTGCATGCGCGTTAGTTCCCCAGCCCAGTAAGAGGATGCGGAGATCGGCACTGCAATCAGGTAAGTACAGTAAGTTTTTTTTTTTATTTTATTTTTTTATTTTTTATTTATTTATTTATTTTTTGTTTATTTATTTATTTATTTTTTTAATTAAACCCTTATGGGGGGGGGAGGGGAAGGATCTGTAGTGCTAAGAATACGACTTTGTATTCCTAGCACTGTCGTATCCCTTTAATATTCTATTTGTTTTGGAGTAAATTAGATTTATTTTTTTTGTTTGTTTGTTTTAAGGTGGACTGAGAAATTGTATATGTGAAAATATACTCCAAGAGACATAACCACTACAGCATGCTGTGGTGCTGCTAGTCTCTTGAGGTACAGTCCGAGCATACAATGTAAATGTATTAACTGTCATGGTGCTCATGGGTGATATCACAGCAAGTCCTTCTTCACCTCTTGTCTATATTTTTTCTATTTTTTGTCAAAAATTTTATTCAGGGAAATCTCCCAAGAGAGCCCTAGGAATCAAGTAGAATAGACTGAAAAAAAAGAAATGAGAACCCGGTCACTTCCTCCTGAAGACCTTTTCTAACGTCTCACAATGTTGCTGTACATGGAATTAATATGTCGGCACTATATAATTGATGATGATAATATTAAATTGGCTTGCTTGCAGAAGGCACTATGAAAAGAATGACCGGGACTGAACAGGATTGTGCCAAGAGCATCATGGGGGATTTGAGCAATTCAGGAACACTTTTTTTTATTTTTTTTTATAAAGTGTTTGTTCCTCTTAAAGGTTGACAGAGGCACGCTACCAGGTTTCTAAGTGTTTCTGCTCAGTCCACTTTATTTTGCTCTTGATTACAGCTTTCCAAAAAGATCTCAAATAATTTTATTTATTTTCACTATCAGCCTTGGCCCCTGGGCAGTGATCCAAACAGCCGAGAAGCTCGCCAACAACGCTTTGCTCATTTTACGGAGCTCGCCATCATTTCAGTACAGGAGATTGTGGATTTTGCCAAACAAGTTCCAGGTTTCCTTGAACTGTCAAGGGAGGATCAGATAGCACTACTGAAGGCTTCCACTATAGAGGTAAAGATTATATATGCATGTATTAGAATTTCACATAATGCATTACGGTGCAGAGGAGGCATATTGCCATCTAGTGGACAATAATTAAGAAAGCATGAAACCTCTCTGCAGAATATGTTCATCTAAGAGTATTTATATAGGCTCATATTATTTTTACCTGCTTTGTCTTATACTATAACATTTCCCAGCATGCACTTAACCATCTCCTTCTGAACAGTCAATTAATTTTAAGTTATTACAACCTTCCTTCTCTGGTTATTTGGTCAGTTACATCAGGGAATGTCAAAATGCAAGCAGCGTCAAGAATGATGCGTTATAACAGCAAAGTTTATTTGGATTATTTCCATCTGTTATTTTTTAGTTAAAAGGGCAATTAAGACCCCTTCCCCCCTGCTTGCTGAAGTTCTTTCATGTCACAAAAAGTATTTATTTCAGTAGAAATTGGCACTTTTATAAATTAACCTCGTGACACTCTTCCTAGCTGTCAATTGGACCACTCGCCCTGTTAATTCCTGGTTTGTTTTGCTCAGTGGAGGTAAACTCAAGAGACCGGAAACTGCGTTGGGAAGTCTGTGGTGGGACAGCCAGTCTGGTCTGAGGAAGAATGGGAGGTCTTGCAAGAGTCCTGCAGCTTTTGCAAGCTTTTTTTTTTTTGATGTACATTCAGTGAAAAAATGCATAATGCATGTGTGTTTTTATTAGGGTATGTCTAGTAAAACGTGATTTTTATTTCATGGGGCGGTGAAGTGTTCCTTTAACCCCTTAAGGACCAAATTTCTGGAATAAAAGGGAATCATGACATGTCACACATGTCATGTGTCCTTAAGGGGTTAAAGTTCACGTTCAAGACAAAATGCTTTTCCTAATTTACCAATATTTTTGTACATTTGGAGTTTTCAGCTTAAATCTCTATGCCAGTGGCAATGGTGCACCAACCACTTCTAGCCAGTAACAAGGAATCTTGATTCCCATGGTAATTGCAAATGCAGTGCATCAAGTTGTGCTAATGCACCCTGCTCATAGCTCCATTTATTGGGTTACTCCGTAGACAGAGTGTGCATTTATGGGAACTCATAGTTACTGTAACTCAAATTTTGGGCCTAAAAGACCAAATCCTAAAAGATCTGCGAGTCGGCTGTGTTTTCAGTCTGGCTATTGTGTTGCTGACAATGCTCACTTTAGTGAATAAACCATGTTGTACTTATTAAGTTTTGTGCTGGAACTCCCTCAGTAAGGGACGGTTCACCTCTGTGTTAAACAGGGTTCTAGTTATTGTTGATGGCTAGATCCATCCGTAATACATGAATACTTACGCTCTTAGCATGGAAAGAGGGGGAAAAAAAAGAAGCTGTAGCCGCCATACAGTAAAAAAAAATCATAAAATGTCTGCACTTAGAGACAACCAATGATGACAATATCACCAACGCTACGCATTGTCCTCTCTTCACAATGTGCTCATGGAATTTAAAGTAGATATGTAGAGTAAAAGATAAAAGCATTGGCAAATCATTTTGTTTTGGGAGCACTCTCTTTGGAGAGACCACATTGATTTTTTTTTCATTGTGGCCTCAGCGAAGAACAAGCCCTGTGATTGGTTCTTGAGGGATTGGTTCTCAAGCACGCAGCTTCCTCACTATACAGTACAGGAACCGCACAGAGTTCCCACCACACGTTCTAGAACAGGGCACTGCTGGGAGCCAGCAGCCACCACGTGAGAAGACACGTCTGCTAGAAGTCACTTGAATGGTGAGTTTACAGCTTTGGAGGTTGATAAATCCTTCTTGTCTCCCTGCTCAGAGCTGTGGAGCAGTTAATGTGTGTTCACAATGCTTCTCTAACAAGGAAGTCTGTGCTGGACATAATGTAGAAGAATCTGCAGAAAGGAAAGTAAACTCAGGGCTTTGAGCGAGTTTCAGGGGTGCTTTTCTCAGCTCTGAGTGTACGCTAGCCTTCCTGACACGCTCCTTTTTATTCATTGATGATCTGTCCATTTTCTGGATTTATCTGCCGCTCTTTCCTGCCAGACATGCCCACTGGTGGCCTCACTATTTCTGTCTAATATCCGTATCTCCGTGTTGAGAGGTATACTTTTCATGAGACACAGGATGTCAGTAGAATGTTATTTTGTGTCCTTGACAGATAATGCTACTTGAGACAGCCAGGCGCTACAATCATGAAACTGAATGTATAACGTTCCTCAAAGACTTCACTTACAGCAAGGATGATTTCCACCGAGCGGGTGAGACATGCAATGTAATGGGCATATTGCGAGGAGCTAAATTATTTTGTGTTTCATTGTTTTTACTAATGGTTTTACATTTTAACAAAAATAAATAGTTCCATCTTTGCTTAGTTATTAAGCTAACTAAAATGTTTTACTTTTCTGATCCCTCATGGGTTCATGGGAACGTTCATCTTACTATGTGGCAGGTGACCGTTCCTCTTTTAGGAGTAAACTGTGGTGAATTTTTACTCAAGTTGCAGAATGTAGGTCAAAATTGCTGAGCTAGGAAAAAACATCCCGTCAGCCATAGTTTGGCTATTGTAGCCTGTATTTTGCAATTCTGTTTTCAGTTAACTACTGTTCACTGTTTACGGAATAAACTTTTTCGAATGCTGGAAATGGGAGAATAGCTTTTCAATTTTACACTTTCCTGGCACTAGAAAACTTTTTTTCTTTAGTTTCCAGTCTTAAAAAAAGAAGAAACTACACTGTATGCATGTCCTATTGGTTTTACTAAATTCTATTATCTATAAATATTATAATTTTTTTTTTTTTTTTTTTTTTAAGCTAAACTATTAACATAGATCTAAAAGTGCAGTAGATTCAATGTGTTCTTTTGTAATTCATACATCATGCTATTGGAATCTGAAGCACACAAGCGTTAGAATGGAACCTTTTGGGGGTCTCTTACCAATCCACTGGCTGGCGCCTCTTCCCCAGACCTTACTACATAAACATACATACATAGACAGAAACACATACAAAAGCACACAGAGAACACCGACAAAGTGGCAGATCTACAAACCACAGATGCACTGTGCCAAACACGCATACATAGATACCACCTGACGCAAGCACATTCTCTAGAACACACAGTTCAAACGCACAGTCATCCACAAAATATAGAATTCTAAGGTTTTATATATCAAGACATAACCATCGTCTATTCCATAGCAGGTCCTAAAATTAGGTAAATACAACCTCAAATGAACACCACATGACATTACACCGTGTCATTTATTTAACAAAAAATAAAGCCAAAATGGAGACGCCATGTGTAAAAACCACACCGTTACTACTTCCATAAGAATTAAGAGGCTAAGTAGCAGATTCTGCTAATTGAATGCCCTTGATTAATTGATCATCAGAAACTGTGACCACCTCTAAAAAAGCCAATGTTTTAGCAGTTTGCTGGCCTGGAGCATTCAGTTGTGTGTTAACACAATGCCAAGGAGGAAAGATATCACTAATGGTCTTAGAAGCAATTATTGCTGCGCATCAAGCTGGGAAGGGTTATAAGGCCATTTCCAAACAAATTAAAGACCATCATTCTACAGTGAGAAAGAATTCAAAAGTGGAAAATCTTGAAGACAGTTGCCAATCTTTCCAGGAGTGGACATACCAGCAAATTCACCCTAAGGTCAGACCGTGCAATGCTCAGAGACATTGCAAAAAAAAACCTAAGAGTTACATCTCAGACTCTACAGTTACCATGTTAAATGTTAAAGGCCATTACAGTACAATTGGGGGAAAAAAACTGAACAAGCATAGTTTATTTGGAAGGACATCCAGGAGAAAGCATCTTTTCTCTAAAAAGAACATGGCAGCACGGTTTGCAAAGTTGCACCTGAGCAAACCACAAGACTTCTGGAACAATGTCCTGTGGACAGATGAGACCAAAGTGGAGATATTTTGCCATAAAGCACAGTGTCACATTTGGTGAAAACCAAACGTGCACATCATTACAAACACCGCATGCCAACTTCAAGCACAGTGATGGAGAGGGTGATGATTTGGGCTTGTTTTGCAGCCACAGAATGTAGCAACCTTCCAGTCATTGAGTCAACCATGAACTCTACACCAAGGTATACTAGAGTGAGGCCATCTGCCCGACAGCTAAAGCTTGACTTAAATAGGGTCGTGCAACAGGACAATAATCACAAGCACACCAGCAAATCTACAACATAATGGCTGAAAAACAAAAGAATCAAGGTGTTGCAATGTACCAGCCAAAGTCTAGACTTCAACCTGCTTGAAATACTGTGTTGGAATCTTAAGAGAGCTGTGCATAAACAAATGCCAGCAAACCTCAATGATCAGAAGCAACGTTGTAAAGAAGATTGGGCCAAAATTCCTTAAAAACAATGTAAGAGACTGACTAAGGTCATACAGAAAATGATTACTTCAAATTAATAGGCTACAGATGGTTCTACCAGCTATTGAATCGACCCCTGGCCCGCATCCTTAGCTGACATCATCAGAATTGATGATCTCAGCCAATCAAAATTATTTCCTATAGGAAAGCTGAGATTATCAGTTCTAAGGGGGCAAGCTGGGGACGGAGCCAAACACCACCCAAGCTAATCAGTATCTCCTCATAGAGATACATTGAATCAATAATAAGCATACTGCACGAATATGGGGCCAAAAAGAAATGTATTTTGCCAATGCGCAGAGTGTGCTTGGCGTGTCTTTTTTTTTTGGAACACTAAAGCGTGTACATGTACATAACGTCTACTCGTAGAGCTATAGTTTTACATATATGTGCTAGTGTCCCCTCGTCGTGTGATGACTTGAAAGGTGAGTTTCACTTACTTTTCACTCCTTACTGTGCTGGTCTTCATGGGTAAGCTCCGCCTCTTTGTCTGAGATGATCGAGATTGATGATCTTAGTCAATCCAATGCCTGCCCATAGGAAAGCATTTGGAGACTAGTGTGCATGCCATTCTGCAGCATTTAGATGGTCTCATAGTTTTACACGTCTACTTTATCAGAAGCTCCTCTAGTGGCTGTTAGAGTGACAGCCACTACAGGCATTTAAGCCCTGCACTGTAAACATTGCCTATGCTACACAACAACATTTTCACTTGCAGGGTTAAAACTAGAGGGACGTGGAACCCAGACCAATACAAATCATTGAGATGAAGTGGTCTGTGTGCCTATAGAATCCCTTTACATATATAAAGTTTTTGTAAACTCATAATGTGTCTAAGTGAAATATGGCTATATAATGAAACTCTCTCTGCAGCCAAGTGCCAGGTTAAACTGTGCACCATTCCAAGATACTGTTAAATTTTAATGCAACATCACATTTTACTTATTTTATTGGGCAGACTAGATGGGCCGAATGGTTCTTATCTGCCGTCACATTCTATGTTTACTTAAGTGTGAATGGGAAAAATACATAATGTTGCCCAGCAATGGCTTTCCTTGTCCTTTAAATAAATCTGATCTTTTCTGTTCCAGGTTTGCAGGTAGAGTTCATAAACCCCATTTTTGAGTTTTCACGCGGAATGAGGCAGATGCAGTTAGACGATGCAGAATACGCCCTTCTCATAGCAATCAACATCTTCTCCGCAGACAGACCGAATGTCCAGAACCACCAACTTGTGGAAAACCTTCAGCTCCCATATGTAGAAGCACTGCATTCCTACACCCGCATCAAGAGACCTCAGGTAAAAAGTCATAGGTTCTGATAATGCACTTAGTTAGTGTTTCTGCCTGTTTTCACTTTTTGTTGTACTTTATCATTTTGGTGACCATTTATGTTTTGCATTATGTGGTGTAATTTGCATTTTAGAGATTCTAGAGTTTGCATTGGTGGCCCTTGGCATTTAAGTTGTAAAACTGCAGAAGTCTTTAAATTGTGGACAACTGATCCACTTTGGGTTATAGATAAACCAGTTGACACACACTGCTGTTAATCAAGAGCAAGACTATGTGATTAAGTGAAGAAACTACACATTTTGGGTTAATTGCCTGTTCCCCACTGTAATCTATCTATCCAAGTTAACTCTGTTGGAACGGTTCTGCATGGTTAGCAAAGATTAAGGAATGTAGTGAACACTGAAAGTGTGTGTATATATGTATGCATGTGTTAAATATAAATAATATCTTAAAATTACCAGTTCTTCACCACCAGCCAGGCTTTATTAGTTACTTGCCACTGCACACCTAGAGGATCTTTGTCACAGTCACCTGTGACAGTCCCTCTCTCTTTCCTCCTCCTCTCTTATCCCCTCTCTCCCCTTCTGTCCCCCTCTCCAAAGCAAACTATGGCACAATAGCAAGTCTGTGTATCAAATGTACAGAGGCATCCCTTAGTTTCTTTAGTATGTTGGCCTGGTGTTCATCCATGCAGATTTGGTATAAGTTTGAAGTCTGCAAATTATTGTGGTAACCAAGCTACATGGACTACAATAAAATAATTTTTTTTTTTTTTTTACTTCCACAGGATCATTTAATGTTCCCTCGCATGTTAATGAAACTTGTGAGCCTGCGGACACTAAGCAGTGTGCACTCTGAGCAAGTCTTTGCTCTCCGCCTTCAGGACAAAAAGCTGCCTCCGTTGCTATCTGAAATATGGGATGTTCATGAGTAAACCTTGTATGCAGCATTGACCTGAGACAAACCATTGCATCTCACTTACTAAACCTCTCTACCAAGCTCTAAGAGTTGGATAAAGGACTCCGTCGGCCATTCATGGGCTGAAGACCTTGCTGGCCGAGTCTAATTAAGAGGAGCAGACGATTTTGAGGATATTGTCAAATATTGTTCTCTCGACCACAAAATTACAGCTTGGGGGAAAACAATCCACAGCTTTACATTTTTACATAGCTGGCCTGTGTCACACAAAGGGTATTGGTCCAGTTATTCTGTAAATGCAGGTTTTTAACCACTTGCCACTTTTTTTGCTCAGGAGCATAAACTATTAATTCCTCTTACTGGAGAAGAGTTATGTCGTAGGATAAGAAACCAATACGGTTTTACCCCTAAGCATCACTTTATACATTAGGGTCCCGTGAACTGCACTAGAAGACCATTGTTGGTCATTAAATGGACTTGGCCTCTATTGATGTAGTGGTTGTAAATCTTCAAAAGATCCTTCATCTTTGATCCTGAGACAGGGTGAGATCATACACACTGGACGTGTCCTTGTCCCTGCTGGTGTAGAGAGAGGTTTTCGGTAGTTTGTAGGAGAGCGTAGTACAGGCCCCAGTTGAGTGTTGTGTGTGAGAACACAGACCTTCTGAAATAATGCCAAGCGTTCGATCGCTGGTCATCTTTCTGCTACTCTTCCCCCAACAGGATTAAGATTATTTTCTCTGTGTCAAGAGTGGCATTTGAGTTCCTTCTGCTTCCCTACTTGTTATCCTGATCTATTGATTTTAGTCTCCTTTAACAAATCTCGCACTTAATTGGTTCTCCCTCACATTGCTCTCTTTTATTAATATGCACTTAGAAAAATGTTGTTTGCAAAGTTGAAATTGGGGAAGATCCTTTGTTTGGCACTTGCATCGAACTGTAGGTGTTATAGGGATGTCATGAAAGCCCGTAACAATGATCAGTAATTTAGGTTGAAAAGGACAAAGCACTCTATAATGATGTATTTGTGGAATTCCTGCTTTAACATTACCCAGGTGGCCTGTCTTTCCTGCCACTGCTTCATTTTAACACAATACTGACAATCAGTAGCTACTCAGACTAGCTTTAGGGCTGACCCGTTGCCTACATGTCTAGGGCTGTGCATTTCCTGGGGATGCTTTAGGACTATGATGGCTAGCCTTTGGTACTCCAGCTGTTGTGGACAATATCTGCTGTCTTGTGAACCTGTTCATAGCTTGTATACTCTAGTCTTGACATGGTCACTCAACATTTCAGACTTTTTAGATGAACCAAGCACTACTGAGTGTTGTAGAAGAACCCTCCGTAAGTCAGGTTGTAAATGGGCTAAGGAGAAGAGGTGGTTAAGAGGGCACACTAAGCACTTTGTATTTTCTTGATGGGGAAGAAGGCGCTATGTAAGAAATTATTACATAGAGAAATTGCAGGATTTAATAAAGTACATTAAGGCAACATTTTCTGTAGCAAAGGTGTACCTATATCAAAAGGATACGCCCCTTAACTTCCATCTCTACAATATGAAAAACAGCAAAATTTACTCTGAGCACAAAAAAAAGGTACAGCATAATGTAGTTGTTTTGTTGCATAGACTCTGTCCCTACAGTCTGACAAATGTAAACATAGAAATTTACTAGAAACGACAATGTAGGTGTTGTAGGGAAATCATCAGTCAGTATGCATCTAGCAGCTGTCAGCCAATGGAGGCACTTACTAGCAAAGACTTTTAATAAATGAAAGTTTTTGCATTCAGTGTCATCACACCTAGCATGATGACACCGAACTCTAAATGAATCTTCTTATAGAGAAGGCATTGGGATAATGATTGGTGCAGTGCGGCAATTGCTGTGCATGTGCAGTACGAGCCCAAAGCTTCTGAGTATCATTGGATTGGCAGAGGTCATCATCTCTGAGGCCAAAACACTGCTGAATTACAGATAAGTTTAACTCTATATATTTTTTTATTTTTTTTAAATACCAAATGTGGCAATAATATAAATGTTAAAACTCACATGCTAACATTATGGATAAATATGTTCATTTGGAATGTTGGAGTATTCCTTATGGCAGGAGATACAGTTTCTACAGAGAGTTATATTTTAATGTGCCTACATTTTATTTAGTGAAGATATGCCACTTACTTTCCTTCTGGAAGTAAATTCCATGGATCAGCTATTGTTTGTTTTTCTTTTATACAAAGAATCTCTAGCCATTAGCCATAAATTGCCCTCCTGTTTGAATTGAGCCTTTTTGTTCATGGTTACACACTTTATACAGAAAATGTTCTTGTTACTTGTTAATATCCATTCAGATATTTTTCTATAGAGTTCATTCTTTTATGTGTTTCATAGTTTGTGTTTTTTGTGTGTGAAACGGCCCAAAAATAAAATGCCAGTTCCTTTAATATGGCATTTTCAGTCAAAATGAGACTATTTGCCTTGCATGTTACATCAAAAATGTGTGTCTAAGGGAAACCCAATATTCAACAGTTGGTGTCCCCAAGGCCAGTCATCTTAAGTCTAGAAGTTCTTGCACAGCACCCTTCTATGATAGGGGGTTGCCCTTATTTGGTTTTCAGCTGTAATGATCTTCCTACTTATTCTGTACTTTGCCGTTTGTTTTCAATAAGCCTCAGCTAGGGTTAGATCAGTGGTAGCCAACAGGTTAGGCTGGCAATGCATTATGAGAGTAAGAGATAAAGGACAGCTGTCATTAAAAGTAGAATTTCTTTTTTTATATATATATTTATCTATCTTGATATAGAGAATATATAATTTTTTTTATTTTTTTTTAAAACCCATTACTTTATCTGACGGAGCAGCCATGTTGGGTCAAACTGCTGGGATTGCTCTGTTATGTTGAGCAGAGCAGCAGTTGAACAGATTATAATTGAATCCTACCCAACATGGCGGCTTAGTTTACTTTCCTTTTTTTTTACGTAAACATAATTTAAACAAATCATTCATTTTAATTAAATGTAACTTAAAACAAACAAAAATAAAAAATGGTGACAGCGGTCCTTTAAGGATTCACCAGCCTGCTGGCTAGCCATGTGTCTAAACCTGAAACACTTGGAGGCTGAGCTACAGCACGAACGCTTGTAGCATTGTCCACAGCAAAGTTTAAAAAAATAAAAGGGGAAAAATAACAGATTGTTAATATAATTCCAGTAAAGGCCAACTCCACAGGTAAATAAAATTATGTTGATCCCACCTTCTGTTGTTATGAGTCTTTAAACAGAACAATGCATCTTCAATATGTCTTATGTCATAAGTCTTATGAGGTGAAAGAGAATTGGTAGATTCCATGTATTTGCGTGGTTCTCTCATTTTAACCACTAAGCGCGATAGGCTTTGACATTGAAAACTCTTTAGGCATTGTATGGTATTAAAGATAAATATCTCTGCATTTTTACAATTTTATTTAAAAGAAGTATGGAACCCTGTTCTTATGATGGGCAAAACATTAACCAGTGTATCTTATAATTTAAAATTACAAGTTTGGGCTGAATCACTATTTGGAGAGAAGTTTGCGGTGGAGTCTCAGAAAGTATATTGTATCCAGGGCCGGACTGGGGATTCCAAAGCAGCCCTGGAAAAAAAAATCTATGCCAGCCCCATAAGTCATTGCGCCATATATTGTCGCATGTAATATGTAAGGCTATGTCTTGCAACCCTAGATGATTGAGAATATATATATATATAACCAAATGGATCTTGCACTCCACCAATTCAATATTCAATGCGCGGTGCTTGTCAGCCAAAAATGCAAAAAATATTGCCAGAGATAGCACTCCAAGGACTAATATAAAATATAACCTTTATTACCGCCACTAAAACAACACAAGGTCAACGTTTCAGCTTGATCCCCTCAAGCTGAAACGTTGACCTTGTGTTGTTTTAGTGAAGGTAATAAAAGTTATATTTTATATTAGTCCTTGGAGTGCTATCTCTGGCAATATTTTATATATATATATATATAGCTTTTTCCAATATAAAATATTGGTCCTTTCAGAGTAAAATTTTTAATTATACAGTAAGCATACTCACATGCATACACAGACAATCTCACTGACACAAGCGGATTGATACACAGCCTCATACATAAGGTTATTGACATAAAAACACAAGCTCACTCAGTAGCAGGCACACACACACACACACACACACAAGCAAGCGCGCGCACACACACACAGCTTAATGTAGTGGTATTGGTGTCTATAGCCTGTCCCTGCAGGCTTTTCAATGTAAACACTGACTTTTAAGAGAAAAGGCAGTGTTTACATTGCTTCCTAGTGACAGACACTCAGACGGTCACTAGAGCTGCTTCCTGTGTCAGTGCGGATTGGCTGAGATAATCAAGCTTGATCATCTCAGCCGTAGAGGCAGGACAAGGGGAGACCAGCATGACGTGGGAAAAAAAAAGTGAGTAAAAACACACATACACATACCATGACACAGACAGACCGTGACACAGACAGAAACACACACACACCATGACAGACACACACCTTAAAAAAGACACACACACCATAACACAGACAGACCGTGACACACACACACACACACACACTGCATGACACAGACGCACACACCATGACAGACAGTGACACACACACTAGGACACAGAGACACAAACAATGACAGACACACATTGCTGACACAGACAGACACTCACACACCATGACACAGACAGACAGACACACACACAAATGAAACACACACACACACACAATTTCTACCTGTGGGGACTGGCGGCTGGCGGCCGCAGAGGGAGCTCCCTTGGCGGCCGCAGGGTTTGCTGGCTGTTCTTGCGGGCCGCTTAATGAGACCGGGGCCGGAGTATGACGTCATATTCCGGCCCCGGTCTCTTTGTAGTGCGCTGGGGAGGGGGAGCAGAGACACAACAGCCAGCTCCCCCCTGCTGCCGCAAGAACAGCCAGCAAACCCTGCGGCCGCCAAGGGAGCTCCCTCTGCGGCCGCAGGTGAGCCAGCTGGCTGCCCGGCCCCAGGTGCCGACGGCCCACCGGGAAATTTCCCGGTATCCCGGTGGGCCAGTCCGGCCCTGATTGTATCCAACAGACCCAATGTTCATGCAATGAGCTAATCAAAAATAAGTTATTTGCATCTGTTGATATATGAACCATGAGAGACTTAGTAATATCTGTATGTTACAAGGCTACCTTGTGCGAGCCTGCCAGGTGAAAGCAATCCTCTAAGTATAGGGAAATCAAAGAGCAAGATCTGGCCATAAAGTCATGAACACATGAGGAGCAGTAGCTAGCTAAAATAGTCACAAACTAGAAATAGTGGATTGGTAACGATAAGTGAACTGCCATGTGAGGATAAGTATTCTACAGTGTTTGGCAGCTTGGAAGTGGCCATCTTAGAAGGCGACTTAATGTAGTCTTTTAATTTTGATTAAGAGAAAACAATAGTTTTAGAAAAAAATCACCTGTAACTGAGCTCCCCATACTCCGACTGAGTACCCTCCGTTGATGGACGCTTCCTAGCTTGCGCCGAGGACCACGAGCACCACTGCAGACTCTGCAACTGCCGTAGCTTGACTGGAGTCTCACCGTCTTCCTTCCACCCTGGATCAACTTCTGTTCTCCAGGACCGTGTGGGAAAGACCTCTTCCTTCCACCCTGTATGAACCTCCAGCATCCAGGACTGTGTGGGGAAAACCTCTCCTCAAAGGATAGCATAACAGAAACTGCTCTTAAAAGAGCTAAGTGATTAAAGCTCAATGGAGTATGCCGAGCATAGCAATTCCCAGTGTGAGTATAGCTCTCCCCTGCAATCATGAGACAAGACTACATTTTGAGGATCAAGAAGAACTGGCTTAAACTTTATTTTACTTGGAACTAGCCCATATGGTCATTACATTAACATTGCTGTGAAAACTCAATAAAATTACAAACAGTCAAATCATAGCAGGCAACATACAGTGACTTATAACACAATTGCATATTTTTAAAGAGGTGGGGGAGACAATAATTAACAGAAAATATCTCACGTGCCTGCAGAATTATCAATATGCAAATCTACCCAAATATGCAAATGAACCAGTCTTGCTATTCAGGTAGTGCATATTGCTGTTGCTACCAACAGATGGCACTAGACAAGCTACATAGCCAAATCCACCTAGTTGGTAGCAAACCTCAGCAGTACAGGAGAGCAGGCAATACATCCCAGGGGCCATAGTCACATGGCAGGAGGCTGGCAATCAGTTTTCTGCAATGCCCAGTGGCAAGGCTGGTTCCGCCACAGCACCCTATATATAGTAAAATCTTACATTTATTTCAGTCTACTGCTGCTGGATCTTCCCTGATCTGCCTGCTTGGCTGACATCATGAGAAGTAATTCTCTCAGCCAATCATTGGATTGGTTGTGCTTATCAAGGAGGCAGAGCAAGCACAAGCCAATCACAGCCCTTGCCAATCAGCATCTTCTCATAGAGATGCATTAAATCAATGCATCTCTATGAGGAAAGTTCAATGTCTCCATGCAGAGAGGAGGGGTGGGAGACACTGAATGGCAGTCACACTGTGCAGGACTGACCCAGGAAGCACCTCTAGTAGCCATCTGAGGAGTGGCCAGTGGAGGTATCCCTAGGCTGTAATGTAAACACTGCCTTTTCTCAGAAAAAATGTTTTAAAGGGACTGATTCTATTCAGCAGAACAAACACAATAAGCTCTAGTTCTGGTGACTATAGTGTCCCTTTAAGTTCAAATTACTATAACTGGAAATGCTTGCAGTGCAGCTGCTCTGGTCCTTAAATTTGAAATTCACTTTCAATACTCACTTTTGTAAATACCCCTGTTCGGGTATCTGAGCTGCTTGTCTCTTGTCAGGTTCACCAGGATTAAAAACTAGATGATAAACCCTGTGGCCACAAGTATTACAAAAACTCTGAAATTGTCTACTACTGGCATGATTAAGAGATAGTTGGTATGACCTTCATGCCTATGCGGTGGTGAGCTGTATAGTATTTCGAAGAACAGAAGAAAACCAGCAAACACAAGTTCACAAGAAAAAAAAACTAAAAAAATCTTCCAACAGAGGGTGCAAGGTTAACCGCAAAAAAGGAGTCCAGAACACAATGATTCTTCTCCTTGACCAGCACTCCAATTTATCGGATAACACCATAAGGGCTCTTATTCTAATAACCAATAAATTGGAGTGCTTGTCAATGAAAAGAACTAAAGGGACAGTTTAGGCACCATAACTTCATCTAAATTAAGTTGTTATGGTGCCAGGAGTCCCAACGGTGCTATCTTACCTCAAGGGGTTAAACCGTTCTCAAACAGTTTAACCCATAACTGAGCTTTTAACACCAATATCAACTTCCCCCAGGGGGTCATCCAGCTTCTGAAGTCTCAGGAAGCCTGGAGTGTCACCTGGGAGGGGCACTGCTTATTGCCTCAGAACGGTCTCCGCCATTAGGGACTCCCTATTCATAAAATTAGCTTGAGAAAGGTATGTTTCAAGGGTTGGCATCCAAACTGCTAACCGGGCACTATAGCGTTAGGAATACACACTATAGTGTTCCTTTAATGAAGGACAAATCAGGTATTAATGCCAGGAGTGTCTCTTCAAGTAGCAAACTTTATGACCATGACACAATTGTTCTGACCCTAATGTGTTTTCAAGGGACCCACACAGTCTGTTTTCTTTCATCGTCTTGGAATAAAGTTATGATCAGAGTTGTGCTCATCTGGTTCAGAGAGGTCATTAGAAATACAAGTGAAGAAATGGAAGAATGTTGACTTTTGCAGAAGTTCATGTATGAATTAGATAAGCCACCGCAGTGGGGCCTGGTTTTATCCGGTCAACAGAGGGATAGGTATTGACAAACTACTCAAACAGTTTGACACAAACCATTGTTGTAGGAGTGTTACTCAAGGGCTCTTTGCACCATAACCACTACAATATGTTGTAATGTATCTTCAAACTTTAAAAAAAAACAACACAAAAAGCACATCACCCCATTACAGTGTGGGAATGGGCAAGTGGGGCTTTGTAATTTAGCTGAATTTTTTTTTTTTTTTAGTGATTACAGTGAATGTTAAGTTCTTAAAACTGTGGATATGAAAAAAAAAATCAGCAAATTTATTGAATAGCATCAGTTAAAGGGACACTATAGTCACCAGAACACATTCAGCTTATTGCATTTGTTCTGGGGAGTAGAATCTTCAGGCTTCTTGCTGTAAACACTGTCTTTTCAGAGAAAATACAGTGTTTACATTACAGCCTAGTGATAATTTCACTGGCCACTCCTCAGATAGCTGTTAGAGATCCTTCCTGGGTCATAGCTGCCTAAAATGCATCCAAACATTTAGTTTCTCCACCCTCTGCATGCATTGATTCAATTCATCTCTATGAGGAGATGCTGATTGGCCCCTGATCTGCCTCTTTGTCAGTCTCAGCCAATCCTAAAGGGAAGCATTGTGATTGGATCAGGCTACCATTTCTGATGATGTCAGCAGGCAATGGGCAGGGCAAAACGAAACTGGGACAAAGCAAGCAGCTCCAGACTTGAATACAAGTAAGATTTTACTATATTTAGGGAGGCATGAGGGGACCAGGGTGGCTAGATGGTGGTTTTAACCCTATAGTGCTCCTTTAAGCACAAGAGTAAAACAGAATTCCAGTAATTTGTCTTTTGCCTATTTCCTTCTTGTATGTGGAATGTTACCACGGAGTTAGTCGTGAGTTATGAAAAACAATAGAAAGCAAATGCAGAAGTCCATACTAGTCTGGGAAACTTGTCAGCTTGTTGCATTGACGTACGAGCTGGTAAAATAGGAAGTACACAAAGAATGGAGCGAGGGACACTCACTAGATCATATATGTGCATGAATGATAGGGCAGCATAGAAGCACTTTGCAGACAGAATGGGAAAGACATACTTATTCTGCCAGTAGAACAGCATCTAATGTATGAATCTGTGAATACATTTCAGGCCCTTAGAATGTCTTAGGTTTACAATGTCCTTTTAAAAAATGTATTTATCTTCCTTTTCACATAAATTAATGTTGTTTAAAAAGCGTTTAACTGTCAATAGAAAACCAGTGGTATTATTTAAAAAGTTGGTGATATATTGACATACAGGGACATAGTTCCATAATCCTGAAGACTGAGGGGGAAAAAAAGGTTAGAAATTACCCCTTAACTATTAATGACTGAATTAATTTGCACTCAGACGTGCCATTCTGACATTGTCGCGACTGCTTACAGCCGGATGCGCCAGAGCTGCATGCAGCATCCTTACCGCCGTCTGAACAAGGAGTGGGAACTGCGGAACAGGTGAGTGTGACAGGGAACTTCAGCAATACAGAAAGATGAATCTATAAAGGTAAAAAAGCCACTCTCTACTGTTTTCTCTATAAAAAAAAATAATAATTTTGCTAATCTTAGTGCTGATATTAGCAAGGGAAAATATTCAGATTTAGGTCTAGGAGTTGGGAGAGGAGGGAACAGCAAAGGAAATCCTAACACTTGCTAGGATAAGTTTTAGGATTAGGGTTTGGTTTAGAGTTAGGCATACTACCTTGCAAAAGTACACATATGGGGTGTTGTAGTCAGGCGGTGCTTCTGAGTACAGTTTGCGGAATTTTATTACAGTGGCTCATTTAAAAAATTAAGCAGCAAAAATACAATGTGCATGAAATTTTTTTTAAAATAAAAATACCACAGACAGAAAATAAAAATTATGAAAAGTGGCACCTCAATAGAACATTATGTGGGAAAATGTCAGGGAGTGCTTCGGAATTTGAGTGGTGTTCCATTGCGTACCACTGCTATGAAAGCCTTCGGCCCTGGTTCAGTTGAAAACTGAGGATTATATCCCTGTTTGGGCCTGGAGTGCCTGGTAGATGAGCCCGTGATGCAGTACTAGTCATCTATCAACATTGCTTTCGCTTGTTTGCCAGAAAACAGCATTGTGAGCAGCCTGCGAAATAAGTGACAGTTCAGCAGCGTCCATAGTGTCAGGCAGGCCCCTTATTTTGATATTCTTCCATCTCCACTTGTCTGGCATGCGGATTTGGGATAGCGCCTGTGAGCGTTGCAGGGTAGAAAGCTACTTTTCGAAACAGGTAATGCGAGTCTCGTGGGCCGCTGTTTTCATCTCGGAGTTATGCAGATGCGCCAAGACCCCGCTGATGTCAGCCACTATGTTATGGTGTAGCTTATCCAGAAGGCTCCGTAGCGCGTCTTCCCTCTTCTCTGGGGCTTTAGGTTGTGAGATTGTGGCCCTGCTGTCTTGTCGGGCTAAGGGGCCTCCCTCTCCTGTCAGGGATTCTTCGCTAAAGGTACGTGAGGGCCTATCAGACATCGGTGCTATCGTAACCCTCAACATGGGTTGCAGCCTCTACAGCGGTTCACCAATATCGGCAGTTGTTGGGGGGCCTGCCGGGTTTGTATTTCTTGCTCTGACACCCTATGACTGTAGGTAAGTGTTGGTAATAGTTTAAAGTCGAACAAAGAAAGTTTTTCAGCATTTTTTAGCAAGTTTGAGCTGATTTCGCTCAGAGCTCTGTAGAGATGCGTCTGAGCAGGATGGCTGCCAGCTCTACCCCCTGATTTTTAATTTGTAAAAAATTTCTTGTGAGATACAGATTATTTGATTTATTGTGTGCTTCAGTGCCACTGTTTGTGCTTTGCAAATTGCAATATAGTGGCACTTTACTGCACAAGTAAACCGTGCCTGTACGGAGTGTGGGAGGTCTTATTTTTTTATTTTTTTTCTACAAAGAATCATAAAATTATTCTAAAATGTTTTGGTGGTTCTAATCTTTTAAAATAATCTTAATAAGCTTTGCAATATAACTATTGCTGCTACCTTGGCAGACATAAATTACCTTCAAATATTTTTTTCAAAATTTCTAAAAGCATTCTAACATTTGATGGTAATGTATTTAATGGTCGATGTTTTGCCCTGTTTGAGTCTCACGGTGTGGCTATGTCTGCTAACTCTGCAGACGCAGTAACTAATTCTACAGACTGGATGTTTTTCTCAGGGTGGAATACAGGGAGTGCAGAATTATTAGGCAAGTTGTATTTTTGAGGATTAATTTTATTATTGAACAACAACCATGTTCTCAATGAACCCAAAAAACTCATTAATATCAAAGCTGAATATTTTTGGAAGTAGTTTTAGTTTGTTTTTAGTTTTAGCTATGTTAGGGGGATATCTGTGTGTGCAGGTGACTATTACTGTGCATAATTATTAGGCAACTTAACAAAAAACAAATATACCCATTTCAATTATTTATTATTACCAGTGAAACCAATATAACATCTCAACATTCACAAATATACATTTCTGACATTCAAAAACAAAACAAAAACAAATCAGTGACCAATATAGCCACCTTTCTTTGCAAGGACACTCAAAACCTGCCATCCATGGATTCTGTCAGTGTTTTGATCTGTTCACCATCAACATTGCGTGCAGCAGCAACCACAGCCTCCCAGACACTGTTCAGAGGTGTACTGTTTTCCCTCCTTGTAAATCTCACATTTGATGATGGACCACAGGTTCTCAATGGGGTTCAGATCAGGTGAACAAGGAGGCCATGTCATTTGATTTTCTTCTTTTATACCCTTTCTTGCCAGCCACGCTGTGGAGTACTTGGACGCGTGTGATGGAGCATTGTCCTGCATGAAAATCATGTTTTTCTTGAAGGATGCAGACTTCTTCCTGTACCACTGCTTGAAGAAGGTGTCTTCAGGAACTGGCAGTAGGACTGGGAGTTGAGCTTGACTCCATCCTCAACCCGAAAAGGCCCACAAGCTCATCTTTGATGATACCAGCCCAAACCAGTACTCCACCTCCACCTTGCTGGCGTCTGAGTCGGACTGGAGCTATCTGCCCTTTACCAATCCAGCCACGGGCCCATCCATCTGGCCCATCAAGACTCACTCTCATTTCATCAGTCCATAAAACCTTAGAAAAATCAGTCTTGAGATATTTCTTGGCCCAGTCTTGGCGTTTCAGCTTGTGTGTCTTGTTCAGTGGTGGTCGTCTTTCAGCCTTTCTTACCTTGGCCATGTTTCTGAGTATTGCACACCTTGTGCTTTTGGGCACTCCAGTGATGTTGCAGCTCTGAAATATGGCCAAACTGGTGGCAAGTGGCAGCTGCACGCTTGACTTTTCTCAGTTCATGGGCAGTTATTTTGCGCCTTGGTTTTTCCACACGCTTCTTGCGACCCTGTTGACTATTTTGAATGAAACGCTTGATTGTTAGATGATCACGCTTCAGAAGCTTTGCAATTTTAAGAGTGCTGCATCCCTCTGCAAGATATCTCACTATTTTTGACTTTTCTGAGCCTGTCAAGTCCTTCTTTTGACCCATTTTGCCAAAGGAAAGGAAGTTGCCTAATAATTATGCACACCAGATATAGGGTGTTGATGTCATTAGACCACACCCCTTCTCATTACAGAGATGCACATCACCTAACATGCTTAATTGGTAGTAGGCTTTCGAGCCTATACAGCTTGGAGTAAGACAACATGCATAAAGAGGATGATGTGGTCAAAATACTCATTTGCCTAATAATTCTGCACTCCCTGTATATGAGCTTGTCTTCAATTCCCCACTTGCTTTTTCCTTTTATTCTTTTAAAAACTCTGCTTTTTTCAAACTACAATTGCTGCTGCTGCTCCCCCTTTTCATTAATTTAGAAGATCACAAAAGTAAAAATAAAAATACTCATTATCAAAAGTGGTCACTTAATATTTTGTTTAATAATAATATGATATATTTATGACTACTCACATTGTAAAAATGCTTGAAATTGTGTAGCCATTAGGCTAGGCAATATCTGACCTGTTTTTACATTGCAGTATGCTACTAGGTGCATTGTTTGATACATTTTGTGTCATCCAAATAGTTTTCTTTTTTTTTTTTTCAAGAAAATTGACATGGACGAAATTAATCGCAAATGAAATACCAAGACATTTTTTTTTCTGTCAAACTGATTCTGTCGGAAGGCACAATTCTATTTAATAAACCTATCTAGAATTACATATTGTTATTCTTTATACTCAATTAGCCAATGCATCTTCACTTCAGAGCAAAGAGAACTAATTCCCTTTTTAAAAAATTACGTTAACAGCAATCAAAAAGCCGAGAAATGGGGGGGGGGGCCTGACAGCAGAGCTAGCTGGACGTGCATGCAGAGAGCTCTGACACAAACGAGATTTAAATTGGCTATTACTGGCCAAAACCTTGAACTTAGCAGTCCTGCTCAACAAAAAATCATCACTAGACTGCGTGGAGGCTCGTGGACATCTGTTTTGTGAACTTTTTTCGAGAAATACCACACTCCACAAATGCGGCCTAGCACGGACAGCAGCCTCATGGTTGGGAGAGGCGGCCGATCCCCCGCCCTGGGGACCGCTACAAGCAGCAGCTCACCTGGCATCCCGCATCCCCCCCCTCTGGACCTGTGGGGGTCATCCCGGTCCCCACTGGGGAATCCCACAAACTCACCACAAGGGACTGATCTGCTGGAGGGGAGACCGCGGCTCGGGCCCAAAATGGCCGCCGAGCAGGAATCTCTGCAGTCTCAAGCAAGCCCTGAGATCCAGACCTGGAGAGAGCACTTTGAAGCCCGCTTTGATCGAATCTGCCAGGAATTCTGGAAGCGCATGGAGCATAAAGCCACCCATTCTGACCTACCTGCTATGAAGGTGAAGGAGGCTGAAGTGGCAATTCACCGATCCAGTGCCCACGCGGAGTTGCGCCCATCTTGCCGACGGGCCCGCCGGCGGACTCTCCCGACACCGAACCGAAAAGCAGCATGCCAACACCGACCACTCTCCTTACCACCTTGCCGCAGCTTCTATGCACGACGCTCAGATGGGAGCTGACTACATACTCGCGGACCCCTCCGCCGGAGAGCACACACATGGCAACACAGATTCGGAGCACAGAGAAGGCCCAGAGACAAAGTCCCAGCAACTGGACTAGATGGCCTTTCAGCCAGCGCTGAACAAGAGCACACAAGCGCTTGGGACTGGTACGGCGCTCACCTGCAGAGAGGTGGTCTTTTGATCCCCAGGGGTGTCAGTCCGCCATCAATAGGCATAGGTTAAGCAAGTAGAGGCACTTAATACCCACTCGCCGCATGGAGATGAGCAATAACCACCACTGGCTCACCTTTCCACTGCGTGCTCCCCGGGGGAGATCTTACCCTAGGGTTCTACTGTTTTTTTACACTTTCCCCCCCTAGCAGTCACATCAGTAATACAACCAGCTCAGGAAAACACCCAGTTGCAGTGGAAATTGTGCTTTAATCTTTACTTCCCCTTCTCATTTTAACTCTGATAAGTACAAATGCCAGTCTAGCTAATTTAGCAAGTCACAAACTGCTCAGAACTAGCTACTACCATGTCTAGCAATTACATCTGTATGTTTTTTGTTTTTTTTTTGGGGGGGGGGGGTTCTCCTTCTTTCGTGGAATTGTGCTTTAAATCTTTATTGCCTTGTTATTTTAAATTCCACTATGTACATATGCCGGTCAAGCTAATCTAGCATCACCTAGTGCTCATATCCAGCTATTGCCATGCCTAGCAACTACGTTAGGGTGTAAATATGCTATATCCCAATACTACGCCCTTGAGTACCCAGTGGCCCCCAAACTTTTGAGTTACTCATAGTTCAGCATGTCTCATAACTATCTCCTCGTTGACAAAGTTAATGTCAGCCTACACTACTTTCGATCACGCTTATTGTCTGACCATTCTCTGACATAACCTGTATTAACCTGTTAGTTACATAAAAATGTGCAATTCTCTTATATGCCACAGAATAATGCAATGTGAAATGCCTTTACTTGTTATCGTGGCCAAATATGCATGTCTGTCAAACTTATGCACACTAAAAATAAAGAATTAAAAAAAAAAAAAAAGCCGAGAAATGTGTAAGAAACAAATATTTTCTGAAGGCACAAAGTCAAAATATATGCATTTCGAGTATCTCCAATAATCTAGTGGTAAGAAAAAGGTGAAAAATATTAAAATAGGTAATTCCCTCTCCAATATGGTATAGTATAATAGTGTATCAATGTTTTAGAAATGTAACTCTCTAACAGCGACCAGTCAGCAGGCATAATTAAACCAGTAACCAGTGGTGCAGTAATGGCTAATTCTGGCATAGTCAGCCTTAAAGCTTAGAGAGCATCATAGTTAAATTAATTCAGGAACATTTGGCTCCAAGTTTACCTATCACTATTAAATAGTGAAATTAATTATTGTGTTTTTTTATTTATAGAATGTTCACCACTCTGCTTTGAGGTAAAGTTGGTCTTTGTGCACCAAATTTCTTCTATTATTACTCATTCTAAAAATAGTGAACTGTGCTGTGTGATAATAAAAACAATAGATCGAGAATAAAAAAGAAACGCCAATAGTGTAATATGCAAACAGGTGGACGGAATATTAGTAGTTTCTACTTACAGGAACTAGAGCAATGACCTGCTCTAGTAGTATGGAACTCGAGGTGGAATCATGCCCACCTGATGTAGGTCTGTAGGATGTCCAAGGAGCAGGACCAAAATAAAAATTATGTATAATAACATATGACGGATAAGATTCCAGGGACTGGATTTAATTAAAACATTTACTTAATTTAAAATTAATATTTAAGAGAAAAGTAAAAACATAGAATAAAAAACAATAACTGTCCAGATGCGTTCCTTTTGTTTATTTATCTATTAATATAGATACAAACTCCTAGGGTCATGAAATATTGTGATTTATGTACTTTATGTAGTCTTTGTGGCACACAAGGTGTGCGCCCACAGCATGTTCTACCCACAACGTGAACGAGGGTGTTCAGAAAAGGTTACTCTAACCCTTTGCAAAACATTTATTTTTCCATTTAAAAAGTCCTACTGGACATTATAACGTAGCCTCCGACCCCCTTATGAAACCACAAATAAAGAAACGACTAGCCTAGAATTCATTGATTACACAAAAAGAACCAATGTGCAAATAGTATGGCAGCGCCTAAACCAACAATGCACACAAAAGTGTGTAAAGAGAAACAATAATTACCAAAAAAAGCACGCCAAACTAATCTGTAAATATAAAAAACAAATAATAGTGCAGACAATCTGAATAAACATAGATGAAAAAAAGAAGAAATCTAAGGGAAAAAACTCACATATCCCAGAGCCCTATCACCCCTGGCTCTGGGTTTGCAAGGCTCCTTTGAAGAGGGGATATCCCCACACT
Source organism: Pelobates cultripes (assembly GCA_933207985.1). Lineage (NCBI taxonomy): Eukaryota > Metazoa > Chordata > Amphibia > Anura > Pelobatidae > Pelobates > Pelobates cultripes. Next base: position 27,266,661 of record OW240921.1, on the reverse strand, counting down.
GACGATTGTTCCAGTGGATACAACTTTTGGAACGATCTTCTGGCAGGTAGGGTGGCTGGGGGATGACATTTAAAAAAAAAAAAAAAGCGTGAGTGTGTGTTAGGAAGTGGAGGGGATAAGGAAATTGGAGGGAGAAGAAGGAAATTGAAGGGGAGAAGAAGGAAATTGGAGAGGGGAAAGAAGGAAATTGGAAAGGAGAGAAGGAAATTGATGGGGGGAGTGGGAGAAGGAAATTGACGGGGGAGTGGGAGAAGGAAATTGACAGGGGGGGGGAGAGATTGACATCCATCACACACAATCACACACAATGCACCCATTGCACACAGGGCCGGCGCGTCCATAGGGCGCACCGGCTCTGGGGGTGCAAAATTCCAGTGACCGGCAGGAGGGAAGTGCTCCCTCCTGCCAGGCCACCTCATGGATCCCCGGCGCGGCGTGCGGCTGAATTGGATGCCGAGGTGGCGAGGGAGCTCTGATCTCTCTGATCTGCTCCCTCGCAGGCTGTTTACTGATGACGTCATATTCCGGCTCCCGCGGCATCAGTAAACCGCCTGCGAGGGAGCACATCAGAGAGATCAGAGCTCCCTCGCCACCTCGGAATCCAATTCAGCCGCACGCCTCCCAGCAGCCCCACTGGACCACCAATGAGAGACCCACGCCAGCTCTCCAGGTAGGGAGGCTGGGTGGGAAATGTTAATTTAATTTAGATTATTAATTACTGTGAGTGTGTGTGTGCATGTGAGTGTGTGTGTGAGTATGTGTGTCTGTCAGTGTGTGAGTGAGTCTGTCAGTGTGTGTGTGTGTGTGTGTATGTGAGGATGTGTGTCTGTCAGTGTGTGAGTGTGTGTGTGTATGTGAGTATGTGTGTCTGTCAGTGTGTGAGTGAGTGTGTCTGTCAGTGTGTGTGTGTGTGTGTGTGTATGTGAGTATGTGTGTCTGTCAGTGTGTGTGTGAGAATGCGTGTCTGTCAGTGTGTGTATGTGAGTATGTGTGTCTGTCAGTGTGTGTGTGAGAATGTGTGTCTGTGAGTTTTTGTGTGTGTGTGGTTCTGTCAGTGTGTGTGAGCTTGTGTGTGTGTGCATGTGAGTATGTGTCTGTCAGTGTGTGAGTATGTGTGTCTGTCAGTGTGTGTGTGCATGTGAGTATGTGTCTGTCAGTGTGTGTGTGAGTTTTTGTGTGTGTGTGGTTCTGTCAGTGTGTCTGTCAGTGTGTGTGAGTGAGTGTGTCTGTCAGTATGTGCGTGTGTGCATGTGAGTACGTGTGTCTTTGTGTGTTTTTCAATGAGTCTGTCAGTGTACGTGTGTCTGTCAGTGTGCGTGTGAGTGTCTGTCAATGAATGAGTGTGTCAGATAAGTGAGTCTGGCTGTCAGAGATGTCTGTGTGTTTGTCATTGAGTGTGTGTGACTGTCAGTGTTTATACACCCCTGACTGTAGCGTGGCCAAGCGGAGTGTACCGTGGTACAGGAACTTCTGTTTCCTGTACCTGGCAGAACTTACAGGAAAAGCTCACTGTACCGGGATTCGCTCCGCTCAGCCACGCTACAAAAAAAGGTAGGAGGCACACCAGGAAGGGGAGGGGACCACTATGGGGGTGGATGGCGCACTACGGGACAGGGAGAGGAGGGGAGAGATACCCTAAGTTACAGGAAAAGGAGGGGGGGGGTGGAGGAACACTAAGCGACAGGGAACAGATGGGGGAGAGGAACACTAAGGGACAGGGAAAAGAGGGGGGAAGGGAAAGGAACAGTAAGGGTCAGAGAAGGGAGGGGACCATTAAGGGACGGGGAGAGGGGCTGGATGTGAAAGAAACACACAGCGGGGCTTGAGAAGGAAAGAGACACACACAAAGTAGCTGGGAAGAATAAAAGACACAAATGGGCTGGGAGAAAAGGAGTCACACAAAGGGGCTGGGAGGAGTAAGACACAAAATGTGGGAGGATGTAAGAGTCATACAAAGAGGAGAGATAGGAGACACACAAAGGCAAAAATAGGAGATAAAATACACTAAAGGGAGTCAGATATTTAAAAGACGGGATAAGAAACACAAAAGGGAGGTTAAGAGGCACATGGGTGAAGATGTTTTTGGGGGGGCAGAAAAATGCATCTTCGCCTATGTACCCAAAATTCTTTGCACCGGCCCTGATTGCACACAGAAAAACACACAATGCATTAGACACACATACACAAGCAATGCATTCCTTACACACACAGCAACACACAATGCACCCCTTACACACACTCAATGCATCCCTTACAGACGCACACACTGCATCCCATACACACACAAACACACCTTGCTGCCCTTACACATACAAACTCAGATTCACACAATGCATTCCTTACACACATCAGGACATCCCCTACACACTCCACCCCCTGTGAACACATTGGTGGAACATGAAGGTGGACCCTGGGAACCAGACCTTGAGCTGTGTAAAGGGCCCTCAAAAAATGGAGCTGCTTCCCGTTCTCCCAGAACATTGATTTTTGTGACCACAGTTAAAAACCGCCTCCAGAGAGCCTGTTCTACACCAGACCAGTGGAGCCAGACTGCAGCTAGAGCCCATCATCATCCTCATCTGGTTGTAAGTAGGCAATCTAGTATATTATTCGTGGCACTAATATCTAATTTATTTCACTTTTGGAAACTGTCCAAAAGTTTATTTTTGTGATACCTGATGCTTGCACATGACACCAGGATTTGTAAACACTAGCTCTTCATTACCTGCATGGCTTCATACTCTTAACTTTATTGGTTGTAGCTTGTGTTTAACTGTGTACAGCCATGGGGTAATTGTTTGAGTCGCACATTCCATTTTGCAATAGAATCCTTTTAAAGAGAACCTGATTGTTAGAGAGTCATTGTTCCTTATAGGGTTAAGCTCAGTTTAAATGTGTCATTGTTCCCCAAATCCTTTTATTTATACACATGTTGTTTTTCCTTGGTCCTGCAGAGGGAGCCGCTAATCTATATTATAACATTCCAAATAAATACACTATATACACAAAAACATGCAATAGTGAAAAAGTGCGTAGCGCTCAGCAATTATCACTTACTCCCCAATATTGCTTTAGGGTTTGTAAGGTGTCTGGGTAGTCCTTGTTGCAATCCCAATAAGTTCCTCAAAGAGAACAGAGAATAAAACAGGGGGAAATCGCCCTGGTGTTGAAATCCTTATGATTAAAGTGACAAATATAGACAGAAAGGTGAAGGTTGCTTCTCACCTGGAAAAGAGCCTGTAACTTGGCTCTGAGTATGACAGCTTATGAGTCTTGTTAAAGGGATGACTCTTGCCCTCTTTTAGCAGGATAGAAGATGTCCCAAGTGTATGTATTAAAATTAAATTTATTGCATAAACATAAAAACATCAATAAAATTCATACATTACACTGGTATCTTGTCCAAAACGCGTTTTGCCAACCTCTCTCGGCTTTCTCAATTGGTTTCCAGGTGAGAAGCAACCTTCACCTTTCTGTTTATATTTGTCACTTTAATCATAAGGATTTCAACCCTAAAGCAATATTGGGGAGTAAGTGATAATTGCTGAGCGCTACGCACTTTTTCACTATTGCATGTTTGTGTGTATATAGTGTATTTATTTGGATTGTACTGTAATAGGTTTTAAGAGTACCTATTTTTGTGTGAGAGCCGCTGCACACACAGAGAGACTGCACTTTCTAATTTGTTTTAAGCGCCTTTGTGAACACAGATTACCGTGTGAATTTGCCTATATTATAACATTAAATATAGAACATCATTAGAGAAAAGCCATATTATTTAATGCATATTAGGGTTCATCATTTTTTTGAGTGGGGTGTCTAAAGGTGTATTGGGATCTAAATTCGGACATATCGGTGACATGATACAAAAAAAAAAAAGAAAAAAAAAAAGACACTTCCACCGGCTTTTTTTTCCGCTGTGGAGCTCTGTGATACATTTATAAACATACCACATTATTGAGTTTTATTACTGTGGAGCTCTGTGATGCATATACACCCAAAATATTACTGTGTGCTTTATTGACATGGAAACTGGAGCTATAATGCAAAGTTGTTATTGTGCTTAGTCTGACACTTCGTTGCTCTAAATCTTGGTCAGTTCTAGTGAATCTGTTTTCAGCTGACCTTCCACGGGTGTGCTACATTAACTGTATTCTGTAGTCTCTGTGGTGTGGCCATTATTAATTACATTAAAAGCATGCATTAATGTAGTAAGTGTATGCACTACAGCATGTTAGTTCACGTGAGTAATGTGTGTTTTTAATACCCATATCCAAACATTATCTGCTCCTTTTTACAGTGTATAAGATTTCCACGTATTATCTACCCCCATCAATACCCCCTCCATGCTCGCACTGTTCAGATATTCACTTTTCACTGCTTCTTACCCATGGTACCCAATATGGTGTCTATTCCTCCCCTCTCAAAAATGTTTTTAACAGCCCCCCCCCAAGTGTTGAGTTAACAAGACCAAGAAGCGTCAATATAAGAGTGATTGCTTCATTGCAGGTAGAGAGGACAGATGTGAAGGATGAACAGTTTCATCAGTCCCTAGCATTGACGTTTGGTTATGGTTTTAGTATAGATGTTCACTTAGCTGGGACATCAGCTTAATCTTAGTCCTACACATGTCACACAGGTGATATGCTTGCGCTGTGCTGCCTGGGAACATATCCCTGGAGCGCTGCATCCTTGAGACGGCGGGGCAACTGCCCAAAATGACTAAGACCACGCCGGATATGGGACTGTTGGCAGCCATAGTATTTATGACATAATGTCAATGAAACCTAGACAATATCAATAGTCCTCCTCAACATATAAAATGCTTGGCTTATAGTATCAAGAAGACTAATTAGGTAGAAAGTCCATATTTTTTTTTTTTACTTTTTATTTAGCCATATCTAAGATCCCTAGTCTCTTAAATATGCTTGCTGCAAAGTTTACTACAACTACTTTTCTTTCTATAAACTTGCAATTGCATTGACACTGAGTTCTGACACCAATTCTGAAAAATCCATACATCTAATGACCATAGCTATAGATAGCAGACTGGGAATATATCTAGTTTATTACTAGTTGTAAGTGAAATATATTTTCCATGTGAAAATCCCTGTTGATAAGGCTTTAATTGGTGTGTAGGCACATGATGATGATGTAATCTCACAAATTCATAGCTGAGTTGGAACAGAACTGTATTTAACCCCTGGGAGATAAGAGAGATGTGGACATCTGCCCATAGAGTCGAAGGAGATTTGGGAAAGTCCAATGTTTCTGGGTAAGTCCCAGTTTTTCTTTGTGTTTAGAATTCTATAGAAGGACTGTATCATCCGCATTGATCACGCTAACTGGGCCAACCAGCTTTCTAGGTGGAAAAGTAGCCATCCTTCCCTGGAGAGACAGAAGAATACATTAAAACGGTGGCCAAACCACCTAGATAGGGCATGCATCGGATTCTGTTACTGCCTATCACTGTTCTGGAATCCCCCCTAAGTGTATAATCGTTTGAACTGGATTATGCAAAGCAATGCTTTAAACAAATAAATACAATACTCTGAGATGAAGACGTTTATTTTTATGGGCAGATTTTGGCAAAACCACTGAGGGAATTTCCAATTATAATTTTTTCAAGTGGAATATTCCGTTATTGTATATTTTTTACATCAAATAAAGGCAGGGCACACTGTATGAAGACTGGGTCAACCCAAAATAGTCATGGAGCTGCTGAAATTACATTTCTGATGCCTAAAAACTGTAAGCACACAGAAGTCTATGAGTGTGCCACTTTTGTGGTTTCTTAACCCCATAAAGGTAAGGAAGCACCATTTCAATTTAATATCAATAAAGTTGTTACGGTGCTCGGAGTGTTCCTTTAAAGATTTGTTTATAAAAGATCCTACTGCGTAATTTCTCAGTTCCATTAACCAGTATCCAAGGTCCCAGTGATAATTATAGCCATCAGGGACATAATTTAAAAGGATGCCTATAAATTGATTCATACAAGCTTAATCAATTTAAAGGAGCAAAGAAATATGAATTAATAATGTCAGCGGTTTCTTTCCACCATTTGATTACTGGTTACCCCTGTAAAAAAAAATAAAAAATTCAACTCACTTTTCTTTTACAAAGAAGCAATGATCCATTAAGAGAAGTTTTAACAGCGTTCAGTGATGTCTTCAAAATTGCACTGTAATATACAGTATCTCACAAAAGTGCACCTCTCAGTTTCTGTAAATATTTTATTATATCTTTTCATGTGACAACACTGAATAAATGAAACTCTGCTACAATGTAAAGTAGTAAGTGTACAGCCTGTATAACAGTGTAAATTTGCTGTCCCCTCAAAATAACTCAACTCAGACATTAATGTCTAAAATGTTGGCAACAAAAGTGAGTACACTCCCTAAGTGGAAGTGTCCAAATTAGGCCCAATTAGCCAGTTTCCCTCCCCGGTGCCATGTGACCCGTTAGTGTTACAAGGTCTAAGGCAGTGATGGCGAACCTATGGCACGCCAGGCCATCTCTGTGGGCACGCGGCCATAGGTCGCCGGGAGAGGGGGCCGCTGGCTGTCTGCAGAGTAGGCACCTGCCTGCCCGAAATGGCAGGCGCCTACTCTGCTTCCGTGTCGGGAGGCAGGGGCAGGGGGAGGGCTCTAGGAAGCAGCTCTCCTGTCCTCCCGCGCGATGCTGTGTAGAGCGTTGCCGCACATTACCATGGCAATGCTCCAAACAGCATCGCGCGGGAGTACAGGAGAGCTGCTTCACACAAACCTACTTACCACCACCGGACCACCAGGGATAGCTGTGTGTCTCCCCTCCCCCCCCACTCCTTCACCAGGATACCAAGGTAAGAGGAAGCGAGGGGGGGATACAGAATTAATAAATATATATATATATTTTTAATGTACCCCTACCCCTGTACCCCTACCACACACCACACCACACCTACCCCCCACACAACACCCTACCTGCCCACACACAGCACCCCCCCCACACATCACCATACCCCCCACACACCACACAACCCCTGCCCGCCCACCCAAACACAACACCCCCACACACATCACCATACCCCCCACACAGCACCCTACCCGCCCACACACAGCACCCCTACCCCCAGGGCCGCCATCAGAAATTTTGGGGCCCCCAACACAGCTCAAGCTCTGGGCCCCTTCAAGCCCGCCTCCAAATCCCGGCCACAGGAATCCACACACACTAACAGATACAAATACTGAAACAGACATACACACATGCATAGTGAGATACTGACACACACACACACATGTTCACTTAGCTGACATATATACTGACAAACATACATATACATACACATACTGCATACTGATATATACATACATACATACATACAGACACACACAGGCATGCATACATACACACTGGCATGCATACACACACACACTGGCATACGCATACGCACACTGGCATACATACACTGGCATACACACACACACCTCATTTTCAGCCACCCTCCTCTCTTCCTTACAATTTCGTCGCAGGAGGGTGGCTGGGGATGATGGGCGTTGGCTGCCTCTCCTCAGGCTGCGCCCTCCTTCCCACGCAGAGTCAAGTGGGAGGAAGTGACCGGACGTCACTTCCTCCCAGCAGCACTTGCTTCCGGCTGCATTTTTATTTTTTTTAAAGGGGCCCGGTCGCGCTATTACAGCGCTGATCAGGCCCCTGAAGATAATAGGGCCCATTGGGTGGGCCTAAATGCTTGGGCTACCTGATGGGCCCCATCAGTGTGTGGGCCCCGGTGCAGATGCACCGGCGGCAGTTCCGCTGATCCACGTGGGGCCCGGGCGGCCGGGCCCGTGACAATTGTCACGGTTGTCATGCCCTGATGGCGGCCCTGCCTACCCCACACACACACTGCTCCCCTCAGACAGACAGACACTGCACTCCTCAGACAGACACACACACACACAGCACCCCTCAGACAGACACACACACAGCACCTCTCAGACACACATACACACACAGCATCCCTCAGACACACACACACACACACCACCCCTCACACACACACAGCACCCCTTACACACAAACACGTACACTACACCCCTTAATGCAGTATATGTGTGTGTGTATTCAGCAGTCTGTGTGTGTGTGTGTGTATTCAGCAGACTGTGTGTACTCAGCAGACTGTGTGTGTGTGTATTCAGCAGTGTGTGTGTGTGTATTCAGCAGTGTGTGTGTGTGTATTCAGCAGTCTGTGTGTATTCAGCAGTCTCTCTGTGTGTGTGTGTACTCAGCAGACTGTGTGTGTGTGTACTCAGCAGTCTGTGTGTACGCAGCAGTCTGTCTGTCTGTCTGTATGTGTATTTAGCGGCCGGTGTGTGAATGTGTTCAGCAGTCTGTGTGTATGTATTGCATTTGTTGGAGATACTAATAAATATAAGCTTAATTTTATCTATTTAAATCATTATTTAAAATTTGTATCATTGAACTCTCTGTTGTGTTCTTCTTTTAAAACAAAGTTGTTAATTAGTTCAGACAACTGTACAAGTTGTTTTTTCTAAACTTAAACCTCAGTATTCAGGTTTAATTGCCGTGTTGACACTTTGAGGGAAAAAAAAGTTTGCATGTATTGCGGTTTGGGCACTCGGGCTCAAAAAGGTTCGCCATCACTGGTCTAAAGTGTTAATGGGGAGCAGGAGTGTTAAATTTGGTGTTATCGCTCTCACACTTTCTCATACTGGTCACCTCAACCTGGAAGTTCAACATGGCACCTCATGGCAAAGAACTCTCTGAGGATCTAAAAAAAATGAATTGTTGCTCTACAATGATGGCCTAGGCCCTAGGCTATAAGAAGATTCCCAAGACCCTAAAACTGAGCTGCAGCACAGTGGGCAAGACCATATAGCGGTTTCACAGGACAGGTTCCACTCAGAACAGGCCTCGCCATGGTCGACCAAAGAAGTTGAGTGCACGTGCTCAGCGCCATATCCAGAGGTTGTCTTTGGGAAATAGACATATGAGTGCTGCCAGCATTGTTGCAGAGGTTGAAGGGGTTGGGGGGTCAGCCTGTCAGTGCTCAGACCATACGCAGCACACTGCATCAAATTGGTCTGCATGGATGTCATCCCAGAAGGATGCCTCTTCTAAAGATGATGCACAAGAAAGCCCACAAACAATTTGCTGAAGACAAGCAGACTAAGGACATGGATTACTAGAACCATGTCCTGTGGTCCGATGAGACCAAGATAAACTTATTTGGTTCAGATGGTGTCAAGCGTGTGTGACGGCAACTAGATGAGGAGTACAAAGACAAGTGTGTCTTGCCTACAGTCAAGCATGGTGAAGAGAGTGTCATGGTCTGGGCCTGCATGAGGGCTGCTGGCACTGGGGAGGTACAGTTTATTGAGGGAACCATGAATACCAACATGTACTGTGACATACTGAAGCAGAGCATGATCCCCTCCCTTTGTAGACTGGGCTGCAGGGCAGTATTCCAACATGATAATGACCCCAAACACACCTCCAAGGCAACCACTGCCTTGCTAAAGAAGCTGAAGTTAAAGGTGATGGACTGGCCAAGTATGTCTCCAGACCTAAATCCTATTGAGCATCTGTGGGGCATCCTCAAACGGAAGGTGGGGGAGTGCAAGGTCTCTAACATCCACCAGCTCTGTGATGTCGTCATGGAGGAGTGGAAGAGGACTCCAGTGGCAACCTGTGAAGCTCTGGTGAACTCCATGCCCATGAAGGTTAAGGCAGTGCTGGAAAATAATGGTGGCCACACAAAATATTGACACTTTAGGCCCCATTTGGACATACCACTTAGGGGTGTACTCACTTTTGTTGTCAACGGTTTAGACATTAATGGCTGTGTGTTGAAATTAATTTGAGGGGACAGCAAATTTACACCGTTATACAGGCTGTACAATTACTACTTTACATTGTAGCAGAGTGTAATTTATTCAGTGTTGTCACTTAAAAAGATATAAAATATTTACAAAAATGTGAGGGGTGTACTCACTTTTGTGAGATACTGTACTGGTTTTGGTGCCTATAGTATCCTTCAGGGTTACATATACACACACACACACATACACACCCACATCTGCTTCTATCAATAGAAGCTGGAGTCTACCACACCAGACTAGACTCAAGCTGCCGACTGTGCAAAGAGGGCTCTGAGACAGTCCAGCACCTAGTAGCTGGATGCAAGATGTTAGCAGGAACAGCATACACAGGGAGACACAACTAAGTTGCCTTTTTGCCCTCTTTTATTACAGGCCTACCCATACATTGGTTACGGAACACCCCAACCAACTTTGCATTAACACAAATCACGCATATTACTATAATGTTTTTCCGACCACAAGTTTTAAGGCCAATGGCCTGTATTTGTGGGAGGAGTTTAAATCTATCTTGGACCTATAAAACCCCAATCCCCCTCTTACCTGGACCCTACTCGTTTTCAGGTCACCCCACCCACCGCACCCCTTAGGCATCATATATTAGCCTTGATGGGCCCTCTTTTATAACCTACCTGTACGTTGGTTACGGCACACCCCAACCAACGTTACATTAACACGAATCACGCATATTACTATTATGTTTCCGACCAAAAAAAAAATATATATACACACACACACACACACACACATCAGCTTCTATCAATAGAAGCTGGAGTCTAGTACTATCATTACCTTTTGTGTCACTTTACCCCACTCCCTCTACCATGTAAGCTCATTGAGCAGGGACCTCAACCCTGCGTGTCCAACTTGTCTGGTTACAACTACATGTTTGTTCGTCCATACACTGTAAAGCACTGCAGAATTTGTTGGCGCCATATAAATAATAACATAATAATAATACCACACCAGGCAAGACCCAAGGTGCAGATACAGAATTAATAAATATATATATATATTTTTAATGTACCCCTACCCCTGTACCCCTACCACACACCACACCACAGAGGCCCCAAAGAGGCCTCTGAGAAAGTCCAGTACCTAGAAGCCGGATGCAAGACGTTAGCAGGAACAGCATACATAGAGAGACTCAACCAAGTTGCTGGGATTGCGTACTGAAACATCTGCACAGAATATGGATTGGACATGCCTAAGTCCAGATGGGAGACACCACAAAAGGTAGTCGAGAATGACGAGATCCAGACAGACAAGCATGTGCTGGCCAACCAACCCGAAATCGTGGTGGTAGACAAGGAACGGAAGACTGCAGCTGGGGTGGATGTTGCAATACCTAGTGACTTTAACATTAGGAAGAAGGAACATGAGAAGGTGCAGAAATACCAAGGACTGAAACCAGAACTAGAAAGGATGTGGAAAGTAAAGACAGTAGTAGTCCCAGTTGTGATAGGAGCACTCAGGGCTGTGACTCCCAAGTTGGGGGAGTGGCTTCAACAGATTCCAGGTGGGGCATCTGAGATTGCTCTCCAGAAGAGTGCAGTTCCAGGAACAGCTAAGATACTGCGCAGAACCCTCAAGCTCCCAAGCCTCTGGCAGAGGACCCGAGAATGAGGAATAACATACCACCCAGGAGGGGTGAAAGAAATCAATTATTTAATTTATATATATATATATATATATATATATTTATATAAAATGAGAGTTCTGCACTGGTGTCTGTTTGTCAAGTAGGCCAGCCTAGCAGAGTTTTGTTCATTTATTTTTAATATTGTTATTTGCAGCAGTTCTTTAGGGGCCTTTTACTTTTTGTTAATACTGTTAATTTATGTCAGATTGTTAATAGACATTGAGAACGATTTTGTGTTATTATGAGTTAATAGGTTTCTTATTAACGTGCTAAATTCTGTTTTTATTTTAAATGCCCACAGCTTTCATTTGGATTAAATTACAGTCTTGTCTCGTTAGCCGGATGGTAAACTCGTGGAATAAATAATATTTTAATTCATGAACCCATGGGAACTTTGAACGTTAGCTGACCTTGAAATTCTAGAATACAGATTTAAAAAATACATATATTTGATTTCTTACGCACCAACAAACCAATGTAATCTTAAATGAGATTATGTATAGACAGAGGTTATGTGAGCCTTTCATTTAATTATTGGGGTTGTTCCTGCTTCCTTCCGACTTTCAAACAGCTATTTTACATATCACTAAATAGAAAGGGGGTGCTGTTTTCAGCCAAGATCTGGATTGCCAAATATCAATTCTGTGCAAAATGAACATCTGCTGTTGTGTGTACAGTGTGCTAAGGACAGACATGGGCATCTTCTTCCTTGCAGACATGCTGTTCTTCCAACCCAACCATTGAGTAGCACTTTCCGCCTCCCTAGATTTTATTTTTTTTAAGTGCCCAATAGCCAAGACATAACCAGCAAGGATTTTGGCAAATCTCAGTTCTGTTCTCATGAGGATACTGAAAAAAATAAAAATAAAAAAATCTACAGACCGCTTCAGTGATTATAGTGCCAGGAACCTCAAACACGGGTGAGGCTGATGTCACTAATGCAGAAGACGTAACTTAAGCATAGGTGACATCCGAAAAGGAGGTCAAACTGCAGGTGTACAGGGGACCCAGATAAAGCTGTTAGAAAATAGTTTGTATCTTTACTGTAGGACCGCACCAAGGGACTCCTGGTGCCATAAACATTACAGCAGATTATAGTGATTAGGTGCTTATACTACCCCTTTAACTGAGTTCTTTTTATAGACAGGAGCATGTTGTAATAAAGTGAATCAGTCATACACAAATCATGTATATAAGCTTGCATTCAGATAAGTATAAATATGATCTAAACATGGTGTAACGGACAGCCTGGCACCCCGACTGGGTACCTCCCTCAAGCTCGCTTCCCAGCTCTCCTCCGCTACACAGGAGTGCTTCAGCCCTAGTCGCCGTTGCTTTGCTGGGGTCTGTCCGTCGCTTCACACCTTGGAACAGGGTCCTGGGTACAGCTTCAATTGATTAGGCTCTCCTGCAGAGAGTATAGATCATTCACCCAAACACTAGCCCAGACTGAGTGAAGGGTGAAAAGGAACTGCTTTATTATGGCCAAGTTGCCTGCATATATACGCAACCTCCAGCAGGGGGTCTCGACACAATACAATGCAAGCCCCTCCCAAAGATCTCTATGCCTGGGAGATAATTGCATTAAAAACCGGTAAGCTAATTATCTCCCAGGAACAGAAAGGCAAACACTAAAACATAAACATACCCCAAAACATCAGAAAAATGTACAATAACCCCACAAATAATACATCCCCAAATAGCCCTGATCTGAGTGCCCAAGTTCTCCAAATAGCGCTCAGATCCATGCAGTGTAGGGGAAACGTCACCATGTTAAAGTTCTGACCCGCCACACACGTGGTCCTAGCCTAAATTAGTTCCAGGCTGATCGGTGCTTTTGCTGGTCAACTTTCAGGAGCTCCTGTGGGCGCAATACAGGGTGCTCCATCTGGCTCTTTGGTAGAGAGTATAGCTCATTCACCCAAACACTAGCCCAGACTGAGGCTCAGGCACTTTCCCTCCAAAGAGCAGTCTCATGGTGGATTTCAAAGTGGTTTAAAACCCTGAACCAAGTTGTCCAGGAACCGCATGGTCACCTCATGCCGAAAACAGTTCTATAACATTTGCGGCTAAGTACCACTGAGGTGACCGGGGTCCCACGAAGTCCTCATGATGAAATTAGTTCCATAGCAGTCGGAGCTAAGTACCGCTGAGGACCATTCATGGGTTTGGTTCATGTGAACGGCCGCCAGAGAGCCAGCGTTCGGTTCTGGGGAGTTTAACTTCCGGACAGGGTCTCCGACCTGGACCATAATCGGTGGACAGGAAGCCAGCTTCCACACCTCTCCAGGAGTTTGTGGCAAACGTCCGTGGTAAAGAACGTTTGTCCCACACTGCACTTGGGAAATTACCAACAAGAGTACAAATTAAAAGTTATATTTACCTGAAAACAGCTTCCTACACAAACAGGATACAATAGTAGAAGATACAAGTACCCCTCCTTGAAATGACATAAATACTAACACACGCCAGGAATTGTGGGATGTGGCCATGTCATTACCAATACCAATAGTAGTAATGCTCAGGAAGTTTAAATTACATAAAATAAAAAATGACCAATACAGAATCTTCTATGAAGCTTACACAGTTGGCTGGAGTGCTTTAATATTTCTTCCCCCGTTCATCCCATATCAGAGAGTATTATCCCTGAATGAGGCAGTGAATGGACAAAGGCCTTGATTTAATAAGCTTTCCATATGATTCAATACTGTTAGAAAAATCTCTCTAATTGATTTATCTACAAAAAAAATTCCCACAGACTATAATAGTGACTTCGCTAGATATATAATTTGGAATTTTTTTCTTTATAGTATTGAATCATTCGCAAAGCTTATTAAAAGTCTTTTATTCCTCTTAGCCCCGAAACAAGAGATTATACTTTTTATTCAAGGGTACACAATTCGTACTCACGAATTGATGGGTTTTTTGTTGATAGAGTTACCTTGCCCCTGGTAGCAGATTGCAGGATTGGGGAGATTACGTGGTCAGACCACAGCCCGGTCACCCTGGTACTGAAGGATGAATTCCAATTCACAGGGAAAGGCACTTGGAGGTTGAATGACTCCCTATTAAACGATGAGAAATTTACCGCTAACATTAAAGAGGAGCTTATAACCTACTTTAACCTAAACAATGTTCAAGAGACCACGGCAGCCACGGTCTGGTCCGCACATAAGGCAGTACTTAGAGGCCTGTTTCTTAAACAAGCTTCGCACATTAAAAGGACCCAAGACTCGGCAATGTTGGAATGCCACACTAAAATAGCGCAACTTTCTGCTTTAAACAAGACCCAGCCCTCAGTAGAAACAGGGATACAACTCTCCCTGCAGAATGACAAACTAAGAGACTTGACGGCAGACAAAACTAGGAGGCTGCTTCATAAATTAAAAGCTACCGCCTACCACCATAGCGGTAAAGCCACTAAATTATTAGCAGCGAGATTACGAGACAAATGCAACACACAAAAGATCGCACATCTTATAAATGATAGGGGTCAGAAAATACTAAATCCCAGCGACATATCGCAAGCCTTTGCAAGATTTTATGCCAAACTATATAACCTGCACCTCACGACAGGTATAAACAACCCAACGGAAGACAGCATTTCCAAATATCTTAGCCAGATACACTTGCCACGAGTCACACTAGAACAAGCCATAACGCTCCAACAACCCATAACCTTGGCAGAAGTTAGCGCAGCTATCAAATCTCTGCCTCTAGCTAAATCCCCGGGAGCTGATGGTTTCACTAATGCCTACTATAAGAAATTTGCAGACACACTAGCGCCCCACCTGTTGCGGGTGTACCAACAAGCCTCCGCAACGGGCTCCCTCCCTCCGGAGATGCTTATGGCCACAATTATCACCATTCCAAAACCTGGCAAACCTGCAAATGAATGTAAAAACTTTCGCCCAATCTCCCTCCTCAATACAGATGCCAAACTCTACGCTAAAATTATAGCAAATAGGCTGAGCGGACTTCTGCCAGAATTGATTTGTGACGATCAAACAGGGTTCGTCAGAGGGAGACAGGGCTCGGACAATACATACAAACTGATGCACACCCTGGAGCAGCTCCGGAGGCCTGGCCGAGGGGGTCTGCTTTTATCCTTGGACGCGGAGAAGGCATTTGACCGCCTTGGCTGGGCCTTCTTGAGACAAGTTCTAGAGAAATACGGTTTCCCCCATCAGACCATCATGCAAATTTTTGCACTATACTCGGCTCCGAAAGCTAGAGTTCTGCAAGCCGGGTTCCTATCAGACCCTTTCGAATTATCTAATGGGACCAGACAGGGATGCCCTCTGTCCCCACTGTTATATGTTTTAGCCCTGGAACCACTTCTGGTCGCAATTAGATCCCACCCCAATATTACTGGAATTCTGGTCGGATCTAGAGAAGTTAAGATAAGTGCCTTCGCAGATGACATCCTCCTCTATATGACCCAACCAATGGATTCTCTGCCCCATGTCATGTCCCTCATTCACGAATATGGATCACAATCCTACTATTCTCTCAATACCTCTAAAACTCAAGCACTTAGCATAGGCGTTCCTGAAAGTGAAATGATAGGCCTCAGAGGGTCGTACCCCTTTGATTGGAGGAAATATGACATTACATACCTGGGACTATTGTTCTCTAAAAAACATACAGAGCTCTACACGGGCAACCATGTTAAAACGTGGAGAGAATGTGCCCTACAACTAAAAAAATGGTCACCTCTCTATCTAACATGGACTGAAAGAATAGTGGCAGTAAAGATGTCGATACTTCCTAAACTGCAATATATTTTTAGAACGCTCCCGATTCCCGTCCCACACTCCTTTTTTAAACTGGTACAAAAGGAGGTAGACAACTTTATTTGGGCAGGGTCTAGACCGAGGGTAGCCAGGAATCTTTTACATGCTCCTAAAAAGTCAGGTGGACTGGGACTACCAGATGTAAAGGCCTACTACCATGCATCCATACTAGCCGCCTTACTTCCCCACCACATGGGTAAAAAGCCCCCTCAGTGGGTGGAGATAGAGAGAAACCTGCTGAAGCCCTTCACACTACCTAACATATTGTGGATACCAAAAGTATACCGCCCGACCCTACCACATCCATCCGACCTCCTCGCCCTCAAACTACAAATATGGGACAAAAGTAGGGCAACACTCTGCTCCCCAACTAAACTTTCACCAGCTACACCAGTGGCGGCCCTCCCGTATTGTATACCGACCTTTCATGCCAACCCTTGGATAGACAACAAACTAACACACATCTATCATATTCTCCAACACGGGACATTAAAAGACTTCTCCACACTGAGACACACACATAAACTTCCTGTAACCTCACAATTCTCATACATACAACTGAGATCGTTCCTCTACAGGTCAACTAGTGCTGACAGGGTATTGCAATCTGATAAGGGACAACCCACGGTGTGGGAACAAGTCTGTATAAACGGGTCATTACCACTCGCATGTAAACCGACCTCCATGTGTTACCGACTCATCGCTAACTCTATCCCTGTCACGATTCGGGGAACCAAACACGCCAACACACACACACACAAAGTGCCGTACCGGACCTTAGAGTGGCCGGGCTAAGCACACAAAGAATAGTCAGGAAACAAGCCGAGTAAGGGAAACCAGAAGACAGAATAACGATAGACAAGCCGAGGTCAAAGGGTAGGAGAAAGTCACAAAGTCGGATAACAAGCCAGGGAGTACGTAACCAGAAGCAGGGCCGCCATCAGGGCATGACAACCGTGACAATTGTCACGGGCCCGGCGGTCCTGGGGGGCCCGGCCCGCTCTAGCAATCCGGCCGCGGGCCGGGCCCCCCAGGGACTCAAGAAGAGGACTGATTTCTCGGGCGGGCCCGAGTCCCGACAGTAGGGGGGCCCAGCAGCTCAGCCTCTGTGCCGCTGGATGCTGGGCCCCCCTGTAAGTGTGCCACTGGCCTGGCGCTGGGAGAGAGATATCACCGTGCACTGCAGTGCACAAATATGTTCTCCTGTCTGCAGCTCCGCCTCCACGGGTGCAGAGCTGCAGACCATGATTGAATGTCAGCGAGCTCAGCCAATCAGAGCTCGCGAGACAATCACATGGTCTGACTGTAGCTCTGAACCCGTGGAGGCGGAGCTACAGACAGGAGAGCATGGGCCTATGTGACTGGACCACGAGGGTGCTGCTGCTGCAGGAAAGAAGATCACCAGGGACAGGTAAGTAAATTTATTGTCTCACTGTCTGCTACCCTCACCTCACTGCCTCCCTTCCTCCCATCACTGCCATCCTCCCTTCCTCCCATCACTGCCATCCACCCTTCCTCCCATCACTGCCATCCACCCTTCCTCCCATCACTGCCATCCACCCTTCCTCCCATCACTGCCATCCACCCTTCCTCCCATCACTGCCATCCACCCTTCCTCCCATCACTGCCATCCTCCCTTCCTCCCATCACTGCCATCCACCCTTCCTCCCATCACTGCCATCCACCCTTCCTCCCATCACTGCCATCCACCCTTCCTCCCATCACTGCCATCCACCCTTCCTCCCATCACTGCCATCCACCCTTCCTCCCATCACTGCCATCCTCCCTTCCTCCCATCACTGCCATCCTCCCTTCCTCCCATCACTGCCATCCTCCCATCACTGCCATCCTCCCTTCCTCCCATCACTGCCATCCTCCCTTCCTCCCATCACTGCCATCCTCCCTTCCTCCCATCACTGCCATCCTCCCTTCCTCCCATCAGTGCCATCCACCCTTCCTCCCATCAGTGCCATCCACCCTTCCTCCCATCACTGCCATCCTCCCTTCCTCCCATCACTGCCATCCACCCTTCCTCCCATCACTGCCATCCACCCTTCCTCCCATCACTGCCATCCTCCCTTCCTCCCATCACTGCCATCCTCCCTTCCTCCCATCACTGCCATCCTCCCTTCCTCCCATCACTGCCATCCTCCCTTCCCCCCATCACTGCCATCCACCCTTCCTCCCATCACTGCCATCCACCCTTCCTCCCATCACTGCCATCCACCCTTCCTCCCATCACTGCCATCCACCCTTCCTCCCATCACTGCCATCCACCCTTCCTCCCATCACTGCCATCCACCCTTCCTCCCATCACTGCCATCCACCCTTCCTCCCATCACTGCCATCCTCCCATCACTGCCATCCACCCTTCCTCCCATCACTGCCATCCACCCTTCCTCCCATCACTGCCATCCTCCCTTCCTCCCATCACTCCCTTCCTCCCATCACTGCCATCCTCCCTTCCCCCATCACTGCCATCCTCCCTTCCCCCCATCACTGCCATCCCTAATGCCTGTGTAAAATGTGTCCCCTTTTAACTGGTTAGACTTGAGCTGCCGCTGACAGGGGACACCAAATTGCATGATATTGCTTAAAAATTTTTTATACTGATTGAAAAATTCACTCCGGTGGCCTAAATTCCATTATCTGAGTTTGAATATGAATATTTCCATTTCAAGTATATTTTTATCTACATGGTGCATTGATAGTATGTGTACTTAACACTTTACAGGTTACAGTAGGTGCAGTAATTATACGATGTATGTATATTTTATTTCTAGGGAACTAACAGGGGTGTTCAGCAACTTTACAGGTTACATTGCAGTAGAGGGGGGTACAGTACGTTTATTTATATGCATTTTGTCTGTGAATGTTATGTCCTTCACAGACAAAATACATATAAACTTACTCTGTAATGTTTTTATTTTCTTTCAGTTGTTCTTTCCATATACCCCTTGAATCTGAATGATTAACCCCTTAAGGACTGGACTGTTTTTGCGATGTTGTACATTTGCGACCAGGAATATTTTTACACTTTTGTGGTGTTTGTGTTTGGCTGTAATTTTCCGCTTTCTCATTTACTGTTCCCATACAAATTATATATTGTTTTTTTCAGGACAAAATGGGCTTTCTTTACATACCATTATTTATATAATCTCATGTATTTTAATTTAAAAAAAATACAAAAATCTGATGAAAAATTGAAAAAATACATGTTTTTTGACTTTTACTTGAAAAATCTTTTACTCATCTACAAAAGCGAATGAAAAAAACTGCTAAATAGATTCAAAATTTTGTCCTGAGTTTAAAAATACCTAGTGTTTACGTGCTTTTTTGCTTTTTTTTGCATGTTATAGGGCTATAGGTACAAGTAGGATATTGCGGTTTAAAAACATACATTTTTAAAATTTATCAATAGTGACATTGTAACACTATTATCTGTCATAAATCTCTGAATAACACCCCACATGTACATATTTTTTTTAAAGTAGACAACCCAGGGTATTCAATATGGGGTATGTCCAGTCTTTTTTAGTAGCCACTTAGTCGAAAACACTGGCCAAAGTAAGCATTCATATTTGTTTGTGTGTGAAAAAAGTAAAAAAACTAAATTGAACGCTAATTTTGGCCAGTGTTTGTGACCAAGTGGTTACTAAAAAAGACTGGACATACCCCATTTGCAATACCTTGGGTTGTCTTCTTTTGCAAATGGTATGCCATCATGGGGGTAATTCTCATTCCTGGGCTACCATACGCTCTCAAAGGCAACGTAACCAACCTGGCCATTTTCAATGTAAAAATATTTGACCCTTATATTTGACCTTGTAACTTTCAAAAATGCTATAAAACCTGTACATGGGGGGTACTGTTTTACTCGGGGAGACATCGCTGAACACAAATATTAGTGTTTAAAAACTGGAAAACGTATCACAACAATTATATCATCAGTAAAAGTGCTGTTTGTGTGTGAAAAATGCAAAAAAAGTAACTTTCACTGACAATATCATCGCTGTGATATGTTTTACTGTTTTGAATCACTAATATTTGTGTTCAACGAAGTCTCCCGAGTAAAACAGTACCCCCCATGTACAGGTTTTAGGGTGTCGTAGAACGTTACAGGGTAAAATACAGTGCTAGCAAATTAAATTCTCTGGAATTTCGGCCTGGGTTGGCAGGCAGGTCCCTCAAATTCCAATCAATAAAATTACTGAATTATGTAAAAATATTACATAAATACGCACGTAGAATTTAAATATATATGCATATTTTTTATATTTGAAGTCTACGTGTATATTTATCTAATTATTTATTTAATTTTGTATATGGACGTATGTATATTTCTTATTATTTTTATTTATTTTTATATACATAGATATATATACAAATTCATTCTAAGTGTATTTTGATATAAATATATATATATTAATTTTAAAATACAGTTAGAATAAAATTTCATATAACTATATAATTTTTTTTAAATTTTTTATTATTATTTAAAAAAAAAAATATTTAATTTAAATTACTTATTATTTATATTTTATAATAATATATATATACAATATATATAGTTATTATATATATTATATATATACACGTGTGTAATTTAATTATAAGTGTATTTTTATATTAATATAAGTACATATTAATATAAAAATACACTTAGTATGACATTATATATATATATGATATATAGACATATATTATATAAATATAATATATGTCTATATATCATATTTATACATATATAATTATTATTATTTTTTTTATTACCATTAACTTTAATTTTTTTTTTGATTTTACAGTTGCAGGGAGACTGCCTGTCAGTACAGGCAGTCCCCCTGCAGGCAGACACATGGACACCTATTGTGACCATGTGATGGCTGTGTTGAGCGATCACATGGCCACAGGGGTCCTAATCTGCCGTGGGGAGACTGTCTGGGCTGCAGGCAGTCTCCCCACAACCGGAGCCACGCTGATCGCCGCCGGGGGAACGACGGCGATCAGGTAAGTAGCCCCAGACCGTTTGGACGGTTCAGGACCGTCATCGGTCGGCAAGGCAAAAATGCCGATGACGGTCCTGAACCGTCCTCGGTCCTTAAGGGGTTAAACCCCCTCCCACGCCCTTTGCCATTTGTCTCTGTGCTCTATTAATATATTAATTTTGATAGAAAGACAATTGTACCTGCGGTGAAACTAATGTAGAGAGGGCCCTTGTGCATGAATTTCTTTGGGCCCTACTCTATTGCAAGGGAGGCCAAAAGGGAGATCCCCAATCTTTTGTACAACTACCACAATAAGAGCTGATCCCAGGTGGGTGCAGACCTCCCAGATGCTCTGTAGACAGACGAGGTGTGCAGTACTAGGCTCTGTTCCCTCTTGTTAGGCTTCTCATTAGTTATTAGTTAAACCACATGAGGGTTTGGGGTAAAGCCAGCCCATGCTTTGCAAATGAACAAACCACTGCAGCAGTCTTGTAGTTTAACTCCCAGTAACAAAGGGCATCTAGAGGTATGCATTCCCCATCAGGTCCTGAGATTACTTGATCATCTAAAACTGAAAACATGACCAGCCTGATAAAATATTGATCTAAAATAAATCGGATTTACTGGCAAAAAAATATATGGAATGAAGGTCCCAATATCTGCATTTTCTTCTTTCCCAGAATCTGAAATAAATCCATGTTTGCCTGTAACACACACTGCATTCACCATACACACACTAAAACCACAACACAAACACACACTGAATACACTATACACACACTAAAACTAAAACACACACACTGCATTCACCATACACACACTAAAACCACAACACAATCACACACTGCATTCACCATACACACACTAAAACCACAACACAAACACACACTGAATACACTATACACACACTAAAACTACACACACACACACACACTACATTCACCATACAAACACTAAAACTACAACACAAACACACACTGCATTCACCATACACACACTAAAACCACAAGACAGACACACACTGCATACACTATACACACACTAAAGCCACAACACAAACACACACTGCATACACTATACACACACTAAAACTACAACACACACTGCATTCACCATACACACACTAAAACCACAACACAAACACACTGAATTCACCATACACACACTAAAACCACAACACAAACACACACTGAATACACTATACACACACTAAAACTAAAACACACACACTGCATTCACCATACACACACTGCATTCACCATACACACACTAAAACCACAACACAATCACACACTGCATTCACCATACGCACACTAAAACCACAACACAAACACAGCATTCACCATACACACACTAAAACCACAACACAAACACAGCATTCACCATACACACACTAAAACTACAACACAAACACACTCTGCATTCACTACACAAACATACACTTTATCTAAAACACACAAAACTACATCCATTATACAAATGTGCACTCTGTATCCATTTTACACAACACACATCCTTGTGGACGGATTCAGAATGGACCCCGTGGGCAGACTCGGGGACAGGTCCGGGGGGCCCAGACTTTGAACTGTGTCAGGGGCCCCAAAATGTCTGATGGCAGCCCTGAGCAGAAGCACAAGTTCAGAATCAATACTAACAAGCAAAGACCACAACAGGGCGAAGAGGAACAGGAAAGGTAAGTATATAAATCCAAAGGTTAATTCTGATTGTTAATTCTGATTGGAAATTATCCAATCACACGTGGGAGATATCTAAACCTCCCACTGTGATTGAGGCACTGTGTCTTTAATGCCGGGTCAGGTGACTGACCCCGGCGTTGGTTAAAGTGGGCGGTCTCCCAGCGTGCAGCGTCATGCATGCTGCCGCTGGGAGACACAGAGGAAGAGGCGGACGGCACCCGTGGGAGAGAGGGTGCCGCCCGCCGAGCACACGGCTGAAGGGGGACCGCGGACGGCTGGAGGGTGAGTGCCGCGAGCGGACTGCAGCCTCCCCTCGCAGCCGCCCGCGGGACCCTGACAATCCCATTCCCTGATACTAATGTAGCACAACAATGGAATATAGATCTGGGAGAGCCTATCTCCCCCACACAATGGAATATCTTATTCCAAGACATAAACCAGCTACTCACATCCACTTCCCTAGTGGAGCAACAACGCAAGGGTGTTTATAGATGGTACATGGTACCTACTCGGATTCATAAATTCTACCCAAATAGCTCTCCCAACTGCTGGAGATGTGGATTAGCAAGAGGAGATGTCCTCCATATTTGGTGGCAGTGCCCAGATCTTAAACCGTTCTGGACGGAAGTCCATACGCTCCTGCAAGATTTGACTGGCATTAATATGCAATTTACGCCCCAAGTCTATATAACACTAATTCTTCCGAGCGGAACCCCCAGAGCCGAGAGGAAGCTTATATATCACGTTCTCCTCTCAGCTCACAGAGAGATCGCAAGATCATGGAAATCTAAACAATGTCCGCCCTTCGCCAGAGTACTAGCCGCTCTGATAGAACAAAGAGCATATGAAGGAGCATACACCAAATTGTGGCCCCCATCCCATACCTCCGCAAAGGCGTGGGAGATCTGGGACACATGGAGATCGGGTCGCCTGGATTAATCCCAAAGGGAGCAATCTGTAGAGCTGTGTTTAGAATATGGGTCGAGTCGACCCCGGACCTTAGAGAGTACAAGCTTATATTGAACACCCATACCCACCCTGTCTCGGCTAACTGTTTTGTACTGTATGACTATGTAATATACTATGTGACAATTATAATACTTTGCTGCAGTTCCCCCCCCCTTCCTTCTTCTCTTCTGTATTCCCCCCCGACTAATGTCGGGATTATGACAAAATCTTAATAAAAATTGTCAAATTTAAAAAAAAAAAAAAGTCTTTTATTCATATTTAAACACTGGTCATGAAAAAAAGCTAAGTTATTTTGGCCGCCATTTTTGTTGGACAAGTCTACATAATTAATTTCTGTTATAGAGGATTTGCTGCCCCTTTTGGTTCAGTTTCTCCCCCTCTCTCTACCTCTCCACCTCTCTCTCTCTCTCTCTGTACCTTTACCTCTCTCTCTCTCTCTACCTCTCATGGGAGAATTGTTTTTCCAATTCTCACTTTAGTGACTAACCCTGGGAATCTCTAATTCACTTGCATGGTGTGTATAGTATAAAATTCTAAACAGAATATAGAGGGCAGCATTTTTTCAGTCTGTTATGTCTGCAAGATATATGTATTTTGTTAAGTTCACAGTGTTCGTTTACCTTTATTTAACTAAAATGTAGACAGGAGAATTTGTATATCTCGTATGGCATTCAAATTTCCAAGTTCTTTTTTTTTGTTTTGTTTTTTTATTTAGACACCAGATTGCTATGAATAGAATTTGTACAGTTGAGGATTATTTGTGAAGACGCATTTGAATTATCTTAAATAAACAGACAAAAACATCATTTTGGATAAAATTCATATACATAGTAAAGGAGCAACAACGTAATATCTTTTGGATCGGTGAAGAAAACACAAAACAAAACAGCGGATCTTTACTATACACACAATGAACAAAGTAATATAGAAATTCATAAAATGCAATCAAAACGAAATGAGAAAATAAATATGTAATGATTAAACATGAAGAACATTTAGTGCATTTTTACAAGCAGGGATAAAATAAGCAACACGTGTTTAAATAACTAACGTATCTCATTTAATATGCAAAAAATTATTTTTGTAGTCAAAATAAATAGTAAAAAAGAAATAGAATGCGAATGAAATCAGCTACCATCAACCTCACACTTCAACACTTATATCTTGGTGCTTAGAAAGAGTAAAATGTCTGAGAAATAATGTTTCAGAAATACAGTACCCACTACAATTGTCTTCTACTGTCCAAATAAAAATCTGTGTCAGCAGTACTGGTAGAGTTTAATCAGATGGGGGTGTTGTAGAATTATTAGGCCTCTATAAATCTGTAAGGCCCCTTTAAATCCTCTTGCTATACCTCTAAGACGCCCCCATAGTTTTACAAGAAAGCTTTGTCTATAGAACATAGAATTTTCATGCCAGCAAGAAATAGCTTTGATAAAATGTGTATTTACTAAAAGCCTTGAAACCTAACCTTGAGAAACTAACCGTGCCAGCTACACTCTAAATGGATAGCTGCCAAAAGGCCCCTCCCGTCGAGTGAGCTCCTCATGTTAGCAAAATGGCGCTAAAACCTGGAGGAGAAAGCATGACGAGGATAGTGACTTAAGATGGTACACCCCATAGGGAGGGCATTTTACTAACATCTTAGCACCTAAGCCAATTAACAATGTCTATTTGTCTATATCTTGATTTTCTTCAATGATGTAATAATGCCTTTAAAAGGGTCTGCGCACCCATTTTCTGTCAGAAGCCATTAAACTTCTCCGAAGTTCTTTCATTAACCTGAACTTTGTGTTTCAGTGTGAATTTACTTCTGCGTGCACGCAACTTTATTATCTTTAATTTGGACAGGAACAGATAGTCATTCAAACTAATTGGTTTGCAGTAAATTATCTACAACAGGGGCACCTTATCTTGGTAGCTGATTTGACCTATTTTTTTGACTCTCCAGATATAGAAGAATCGTAGTGCAAGGGGACTGGCATAACCAATTCTAACGGGTCTCTTGTCATGGACTTATAAAATAATTTGCAGTGACTTCACTGTCCATGGGGTTCTCAGCTTAGAACACCGTTGACATGGGAAAAAATGTTGTATCATTTATTGCCGTCATGTTATGTTTAATTTTTTTCTGTTTTCTTTTATGTGCACCTAAATTATATTATTATTATTATTATTTTATTATTTATAAAGCGCCAACAAATTCCATAGCGCTGTACAATGGGTGGACTAACAGACACATAATTGAGATCAGACCACCGGACGTACAGGAACAGAGGGGGTTGAGGGCCATGCTGGAGGGAGTGGGGTATAGTGACACAAAGGGTTAAAGTAGGGGAATTACATAGTTTGTTAGAGAAGGGTTTATTGAGTGCTTGGTAGGTCATTTTTGACAGTTGCACGAAAGGAGTCATGGGGTGGGGGATGAGAAACCTGCTGACAGTTTAATTGATACGCTTTAATGATATTCACATTATGGTTTCAATTTAATAAGCTTTCCAAGTGATTCAATACTGTTATATATACTATCCAAATTATTTATCTACAAAAGTCCCTATTTAAGTCCATGGGGATTTTCGTAGATAAATCATTTGAAAGTGTTTCAAAAAGTACTGAATTATTTGGAAAGCTGTTTACATTGAAGCCTATGTTAACTATGGGGTACTTATAACGTAACTTGCACAAAGCTATTTTTTATTTAAAGGGTTACTCCAAGCAACATGACTACTTTAGAGATCTGAAGTGGTCATCGTGCCTGGAGTCTGTATGTGCAGCATTTCACTTTGAAACACTGAACAGAGATTAACACTTTAGCTGCGGACAATGAAGTTACTTTCGTTGCACAGAATGTCCGTTATTAGCTGAGAGTAGCCAGCTGACGATCTCATGCAATTAATGGTAATGGCTTTGGCTTGCAGCTTCGGTGGCTCTGCAGAAGCTTGACGCTGGACCACAAATGAGCATCAGGTAATGGGGTAAACCATTACTAAACAGTTTGTCCATAATGAATGCTGCTGTCAGACTGATTTTCCTCTCTAGTCGTTTCTCTCACACCTCACCCCTCTGCCAGTCCTTACATTGGCTTCCTGTATCCTATAGGAGTCAATTCAAGGTACTAATTCACACCTATAAAGCACTGAACAACTCTAGCCCCTCACAGATCCATAGGTATGTCCCTTCTTGGTCTCTCTGCTCTGCCCGTGACCACCTCCTGTCCGTTGTCCGCACCCGTACGGCCAACTCACGCTTGCAGGACTTCTCACGGGCGGCTCCCTTCCTATGGAATAGCCTGCCTGCCGCCATCAGACTCTCCCCTAGTCTTGCATCTTTTAAGAAGTGCCTTAAAACCCATCACTTTAGGAAAGCTTATGGCCTCCAAGACTAACCTCTACCTCACATACCTGTCTCTTGCTCTCTCCTAAAGGGCAGCCCACCTTATTTGACTGCAAATTCCTGTCGTAATGTGTTTTACACCCCACATCCTATAGAATGTAAGCTTGATTGAGCAGGGTCCTCTTCAACCTATTGTTCCCGTAAGTTTTCTTGTAATTGTCCTATTTATAGTTAATTCCCCTCTCATAATATTGTAAAGCGCTATCTGTTGGCGCTATATAAATGGCAATAATAATAATAATAATAATAATAATACGTGGGAAGCAGGCCAGGGTACTCTGGTATCTTGACTACTAAAGTTGATTGTTTTGGTTATGATGCTTGGAGTATCACATTCATTTGCACTGTTAAATATTTTTTTTTGCTTGAAGTTCAAAATCTAAACAGAGTAAAGAACTGTATGATGGAGCGTCTGAAAAACCCTAAATGTCTTATTATTTGCACCAATCTTAACTTTTGATTTTTTGATCATGCACACATCCCAGCTGTATGCAATTGTAGAACATTTTTTGTATATCATATGTGTACCACTTTGTAGAGACACAGTCACATTAGTTGATTAAATAATGTGCTATTGTTGGTGATTAACACTCTGCTTCTCAACTCAGTTGAATATACAGTTGTAATCAAAATTATTAAACCCCCATTGAAAATCTGATTTATCATCAATTGAAATAGCTCAAAGAGAATGCTTCAAGTGGTTTTCCCAAATTCAGCCAAAGATGCAACTTATAATGACTTCTCCAGTCTCACAATTTATCCAACCCCTTCTTGGGAAGCATCTTTAGTACTTAGTAGAGCACCATTTTGCTGTTATGACCTGCTGCAAACGAGAAGCATAGCCAGATACCAGCTTCTGGCAGTGTTCCTGAGGAATGTTAGCCCATTGCTCATGAACAATGGCCTCCGGTTCAGTAATATTTTCGGGTTTGTGTGCTGCAACTGCATTCTTCAAATCCCATCAGAGATTTTCTATGGGGTTCAAGTCCGGTGATTGTAATAGCCACTGTAGAATTTTCCAGGACTTCTTCTGCAACAAGCCTTGTTGGAATATGAGGAATGCTTGGGATCATTGTCTTGTTGGAAAGTCCAATGACGCCCAAGCTCCAGTTTCCTCACAGACGGCATGATGTTTTCTCCTAGAATATCCTGATACTTCAATGAATCCATCTTGCCTTCCACATGCTGCAGGTTTCCAGTGCCAGAGGATGCAAAGCAGCTGCAGAGCATCACTGATATACCATCATGCTCAATTGTATGCAGGGTGTTCCTTTCAGCATATATTAATCTTCCCCCAGACATACCGCTGATCCATTGGAGCGGAAAGTTAGAGTTTTGTGGCTTATTTATATGATTTTGAACATATTGAAGCCAACTTATCTTGTGCTTTTGGTTCAGTAGTGGTGAACGTCTTGGAGTTCTGGCATTGAAACCTTCTGTGTATAGTATGTGCCTTACTGTGCTCACTGAAACCTCAGTGCCTGTTGCCAACAAGTCTTGCTGCAGGTCTTTTTCTCACAGCCTGCCTTCTCAGAACTCTGGTTACAGCAATTGATAGCTTCCTTTTTCTGCCCTGTCCAAGTAGTGTAACCACTGCTCCTTCAACATTGAACTTGTGCTGTTGTGAGAGATTCTCT
Source organism: Pelobates cultripes (assembly GCA_933207985.1). Taxonomy (NCBI): domain Eukaryota; kingdom Metazoa; phylum Chordata; class Amphibia; order Anura; family Pelobatidae; genus Pelobates; species Pelobates cultripes. The sequence continues at coordinate 27,237,661 of OW240921.1, read as the reverse complement.
TTGGGTTGAACAATTTTGACACTGGAGAAGTCATTATAAGTTGCATTTTCAGTTAAATTTGAGGAAATCACTTGAACCATTCGTTGTGTTGAGCTATTTCAATTGCTTTTGTTTCATTTGTTCAATACAAACAGCTGAAAGTCTGTAAATTCTGACAGTGAACCTAATTTTCAATGGGGATTGAATAATTTTGATTACAACTGTTCCTAGTTGGTGGACATGTCTGCTTAAAAAAAGCCATGCCCCTGTTATCACCACCAAAGTTGTCCTGGATGGAATATTTTATAAAGATTTCCACGGAGTCTACTGTTTTCAGTATGATCATCCTATTACAGTTAAAAGACCCTTCCTCCCTGTGCTATTTTCTTACCCTCTCTATTAGTGCCGCAATTCAACTCACCTTTGTGCACTGTTACTTGCATAAGAGAACAAAAAGGGGGACCCATAGAATATAGATGGCTTTTCCCATTAGTATGGCAATTAGTATGGCAATGAAGTTATAAATATTCAATATTACTATTTTGCCATGTTTCGTCAGGTCTATATACATATTTCAGACAAAATCAGGCCCATCATTAAGGAGGGGTGTGGGGCTTCTGTCTCAGACCTTATGTGTTTGAGACCTATGTAATTACTTCAAAAGTAGTTTGATTTTATTTCTTTTGCAAAAAGAAAGTCTTTTGGGAAGTGCTATCGTAAAATGATGTACTCCATAGTCACTTCAGAAGGGCCATGACTCACTGCCAATCTATTCCCAATTCCAAATACTCCACTTCCTTTTATAGAACTGTGTTGCTAAAGGAGATGGAAAGGTCAGTAGAAGCATAAATTTGCATGATATGCCCTGGCTGTGCCAGGACTGCCATGGATTCAATTCAACTTCAATTTCAAAATATCCTGGTGAATTGTTTGCGCTAGGGTCACATCTAGTGCGATGATCAAATTTTCAGGTGAAGGGACAGATGTTTCATAATTTTAGGAGTTAGATAAGGATTACAATATGTTCTGGTTCAAGCATCACATTTTTATGTCTACTTTGAGATCGATTTCCCATGAGATTTAGAGTCCAACTGGAGAAAAAAGGGTCCAAGCAAATTCTTCTTGCCATGGGACCTGCAAATTGTATGAGTGGTCCGGAGTAAGTATTCCCTAATTTGTGTTATTTACATCTTTTGACTGTCCTGGAATGTCAGTGAGATTCCAATGAAACATATAAGCCGTTTTCATTAAACATTATATCAATATGAAATGTTCAGCAGCAATGGATCCACGTTGAGTACACTTTCAGTAAGATGGTCTACGTTGCTCCAGTAAACAAGGAAACAAAAACTTCTGAAGTATAGAGGGCAGAGGCATACTAAAACATACGTTCTGCCCTCAATTCAAATATGCAAATGTTGAAAAAAAATCTTGAAATTGGACAATAAAGCTAAGATTATATACAAATACGATAAAGATCAAAAGCTTAATGTCTGCAAGGGGAAATCCAATATTCTCAAACAGAAATCCCCATACACATCTCACCATTAATATCCGTGTTTGTTCAACTATAAACTCCTAGTTTGGATAATACTGTATTGTTATAAAGGGGAAAAAAAGGAGAAATGGATTCAGCTCAATAACATTTACCTAACAATAATTACATATTCACTAATAATCCATTATTTTGTGCTATTGAGCAAGCCAAAATGTTCATAGGTATAGAAAGTGAAAAAACACATTTTTCAGTTATATTACAGTTATAGTGTCACACAGTAAAGACATTTGGTTTTATTTTGCGTATGATAAAAAGGTGAACTCTTCATTAACTGGACGGTACAAATGGTCATCCGTTGAGAAATGAAGAAGGAAGACTTGAAATGGTTCATTATATTTTGAATAATAATGAAGTAGAATCCTCTTTCTAGAGAGTTACCATTAATAAATTCATGAAATATCATTAAACAAATGTATATTATTATTATTATAATTATTCTCGCCATTTATATAGTGCCAACAGATTCCGTAGCGCTTTACAATATTATTAGAGGGGGGGGGGGATTTAAAGGACCACTATAGTGCCAGGAAAACATACTTTGCTGATGATACTAAGATATGTAACAGGGTTGATGTTCCAGGAGGGATAAGCCAAATGACAAATGATTTAGGTAAACTAGAAAAATGGTCAGAATTGTGGCAACTGACATTTAATGTGGATAAGTGCAAGATAATGCATCTTGGACGTAAAAACCCAAGGGCAGAGTACAGAATATTTGATAGAGTTCCAACCTCAACATATGAGGAAGGTTGGGGTGATTATTTCTGATGACTTAAAGGGTAGACAGACAATGTAATAGAGCAGCAGGAAATGCTAGCAGAATGCTTGGTTGTATAGGGAGAGGTATTAGCAGTAGAAAGAGGGAAGTGCTCATGCCATTGTACAGAACACTGGTGAGACCTCACTTGGAGTATTGTACACAGTACTGGAGACCGTATCTTCAGAAGGATATTGATACCTTAGAGAGGGTTCAGAGAGGGCTACTAAACTGGTTCATGGATTGCGGGATAAAACTTACCAGGAAAGGTTAAAGGATCTTAACATGTATAGCTTGGAGGAAAGACGAGACAGGGGGGATATGATAGAAACATTTAAATATATAAAGGGAATCAACACAGTAAAGGAGGAGACTATATTTAAAAGAAGAAAACTACCACAACAAGAGGACATAGTCTTAAATTAGAGGGACAAAGGTTTAAAAATAATATCAGGAAGTATTACTTTACTGAGAGGGTAGTGGATGCATGGAATAGCCTTCCAGCTGAAGTGGTAGAGGTTAACACAGTAAAGGAGTTTAAGCATGCGTGGGATAGGCATAAGGCTATCCTAACTATAAGACAAGGCTAGGGACTAATGAAAGTATTTAGAAAATTGGGCAGACTAGATGGGCCGAATGGTTCTTATCTGCCGTCACATTCTATATTTCTATGTTTCTATGTTTCTATGCCCTGAGGGTGCCCCCACCCTCAGGGTCCCCCTCCCGCCGGGCTCTGGGGAGAGGAAGGGGTTAAAATCTTACCTTTCTCCAACGCCGGGCGGGGAGCTTTCCTCCTTCCTACCGACGTCATTGGCTGAATGCGCAATGCTTTCCTATGGACGCTGGCGTCTTCTCACTGTGATTTTCACAGTGAGAAGCATGCAAGCGCCTCTAGCGGCTGTCAATGAGACAGCCACTAGAGGCTCTAGAGGCTGGATTAACCCTCAGTGTAAACATAGCAGTTTCTCTGAAACTGCTATGTTTATTAAAAAAAAGGTTAACCCTACCTGGACCAGGCACCCAGACCACTTCATTAAGCTGAAGTGGCCTGGGTGTCTATAGTGGTGCTTTAACTATAAATAGGACAGTTACAAGAAAACTTACAGGAACGATAGGTTGAAGAGGGCCCTGCTCAAGTGAGCTTACAGTTTATATATATATATATATATATATAATTTTTTTTTTTTTTGGCACAGCTTGTCAATCCAAAGAAAAGTCTTATTTTAATTTCGGAGTCACGATTTTTTTTGCTCATTGCGGAACAAATGGAAATCACCGAAGCGCAAGATTTTTATGAAAACTTTTATTGATGACAGGAAATAGAAATTGTTCTTGAGCTTTTTTTATACTCTCAAACAACAGTAAAGATAGAACTGCAGTAAGTACTTGACAGACAAAATATCAATGACAGAGACACATATAATATTAAATATTTGTAATAATAGTCACAAGCAGAAAACATACATTAAAAACACATTCATGATTAGATGTTTATTAGCTCTGAACTAAACGTTCAGGAGTATAAGATCTTTTTATCAAAGTCCAATTCTCTTTTATCTGAAACTTTTTCAAATGAACATAAAGTGTGTCAGTAGATCCGTGACCTTTTCAGTATCTCAATATTTTGTAAGGGGGATCTTTTCATTTGTATACTTCTCATTAACTTACAGACAAGAGGATGTTGTTGGCCTACCAGGAAATGGTCATATGATACACGACCTTAAAGATTCCTGTAGGAGAAACATCTATCTTTCTATAAAACGTTGATGTGATCAAAGAAAAGGATACAAAAAAATAAAGGTTATAGGAATATCTCTCAGGATTGGATTCATGATCCATTCATCAACATACTCATAAGTTCAAAGCTCACAGGTAATTTGTTCTGGTGCTGGTTGCCCAGGATTCAGATAAAATCCTAAAGAATTATTCCTTTTGAATGGAAGAACCTAAAATTGAAACCTGACAAATCATCGACGTAAGATTAGAGGATTCCAATGACTCTGAGGGTCTTCTAAAAGACTGAATAAGTATTTGAGTAGAGTCCATGATTATTTCCAGAAGATGATGAAACCAGTATTGGGATGGCTAAAAGGGAATTATCAGTACTCCTGTTGCCTTTTGGATTAATACCCGAATTAGAGTTCCTTGATATTATAAAAGAAAGCGTCACGGATCCCTTGCAACCAGTTTTTGAGGAAACACAGAGCCATCGCTGACGAATCTGTTTTTCAACTGAAGAACATTTGTGTTTTGAATTCAACTGGGTTGCGAATAAGTCTAATTCAAGTAGGCCACAAATTTCCTAAATTCTTCAAAAAACTTCCTTGTCTTGTGTCCAACGTATTGGCTGACAGTGTCAGCTAATGACTAGTGAGCTACATCATGTTCTACTAGGCTTAGCTCAGTAAAGAGAGCTTCTGAACTCACTGAGCTATCGAGGAGGACAAACCGGGGTAAGGAGTCAAACCGTTCTAAAATGTTTTAACTTGTTACATGGGTTGGGGGTCCAGGCCACTCCTGGCACCATGAACATTACAGTGTACTGTAATGAAAGGACAAATCAGACATTTGCATTCGTGACTTATATTTTGGTCTTATGTTAAATCTATAGAGGGCAAAGTAATAATTGACTTATTTTTAAAACAATAATTGTATCCAAGAATGTGGAGATGAACTTTTGTGTCCCTCATTGTGGTTTTACAATGTCCCAGATGTCAGCGAGAATCTAGTACTGTTGGTAACTTGCTGAGTTGCCCAGAGGTCAGTGATTGGCCAACCACGTACCATTTTGAGGTCTGTTTGTTTCGTTTTGTTACTATGGAACTTAGATGAGCTGACTCAGGGCAGTGTGATATACTGTTTTATTACGTTACTGATTTTACACTGAGATGTCATCATTTCTTGATTTACACCATGTTCCCAGGACAAGTAACTGAAGTTACTATCAGTATGTCAACAAGGAATCTTCGTGGAATTTACTCATATGAAGATATAAACTCATTGACCAAAACCAACAATTAGAGGTTTATTTACTAAACGACAGGCTTGTGATGAATTGATAAGGGAATTGTAGGACAAAATTGCTCAACTGGAAAAATGTGCGGTTTCGTGGGTAAACCATTTTATGGGTGCAATAAATAACATTTTAAATTGTAGAAATAGACAGTGTATCAACCTATAGACTGCATCGGCACTGTCCTGATTTCCGGGTCATGTCCCGCTTTAGTTCCCTGGTAGCCAGCATTCAGGGACACCGAGAACTGTTCAGTGGCAGCACCGCGCAAGCGCATCAATAGCAGCAACTTTGACCATGCAGAGAGTGAATTAGCAGTGATCTCTTCTGCATTGTCTTCTATGGAGGGGGCTGGCCAGGAGTCTCTCTGTCAGTTTCTCTAGCTAAAACCAGTTAAAATAATTCAATAAAGGGAGAATCCAAAACTGAATTTAAAATATAAAGTAAAAGTAGCCAAACTCGAAAAAATTCTTTAAGTCAGCGGCGCTTTCAGTTCGGCTACTCTGGGCTTAACTTTGAAATTCACTTTAAATTGTCACTTTAGTAAATAATTCTGAGTGTTAAAATGTAGTGAAGGGAAAAATCAATTTGGGGTGAAATGAATGCTAAACGCTCCATAACCATTACAGCTCACTGTAGTAGTTATGGTGCTTCACGTGTTCCTTTCATGACAAAACTGCTGGGTTGCAAAAATGTCCATCTCCCAAAACTTCAACGGAATTATCTGTTTAGTCAACGAATAACTCTGTTGCTATGGAAGTTTGATAAATGTTAATGCCGCACACGGAGGCTCTTATCAAACTACTGGATCTTGTTTTATAATCACGGCTATAAAACTAACACTATAATCACTGTTAAAACTCCCCCTCTGTAAAAACTACGAGCTTACTACCTGCTTTGCATAAATAATACATCTCCTAACATAACAGTGAACAATTAGACATTTGATTTTAGTTAAATCAGTTGCTCCATTTGTCATCGCTTAAAAATAAAACCGTGGGTGTTGTATATTATATGCCAATGGACCTGTCATAGCAAAAAGAGGAAGTCTTAGCTTATCCTGAATTTCCTGATTTCTTTTAACTTTTTATGAACTTGTCACATGCTTTGAACAAACCATGCAGGTAATGGAAGCAGGTGAGTGTGGATTGGCAAAAAAAAAAAAACCTGCAAATGCATAAAATTATCTTCTATGGATTCAGAATAACAATTTTTTTTTTAAATGTTGGTATACCACGACACACACGTCCGGTTAAAGTAATTGCGTACCCTAGCATTGTACAGCGCTACGGAATCTGATGGCGCTATATAAATAATAAAATAATAATATTTGTGAACTATATTGACTAAGATGCAGTGATAGGGTTATTTACTAAAACGAGAACTGTCAATAATTCATAGTGAAATCAAAGTGGATTTCACATTTAGGGCCAGAGTAGCTGAATGTAAAGCATAGCTGACTTGGATAATTTTTCCAGTTTGGCTATTTTTGCCTTAATTTTCTAATTCACTTTGAATTACTGACAGTGCTCACTTTGCTGCAGGGGGAGGCAAGCTTCGATAAACCAGGTGTTGTGGACTACATCTCCCATTAAGCTCTTACAGCCATGGCAAAGCATCAAGGGAGATGTAGTGTACCACACCTGGAGTGCCGAAGGTTGCCAACCCCTGCTTTAGCAAACACCCTGACAGTTTTATATTCACTAAATAATGATTTGTCATCAATTCAAAGTGAATCATGAGAGCCGAATCGGAAATTGTTTTCTCATAGGCTATTTTGGCCTCAAATCTGGAATCCACTTTCGCTTTGTTATGAATCCGCAACAGCTTACACTGTAATGAATAAGCCCTGACAGTCTGAGGGCACCTGACCCAACAATAAAACACTATAATTTAATGTGTTTAGCCTGTCTGGACTATGAACCTCACGTACACTGCACTAATTCTAAATTTGCTTATCACAGTATAATGTATTCAGTTGAAGGGGTTGCATAGTAAAAATAAATTAAAGGGACATGTCATGCTCCAAGTGACTCTAATTTTAATTATTATTATTATTATTGCCATTTATATAGCGCCTACAAATTCCGTAGCGCTTTACAATATTATAGGAGGGAGAGATTTAACAATAAATGAGACAATTACAAAAAATGACAGGAACCATGGGATGAAGAGGACCCTGCTCAAATGAGCTTCCAGTTTATAGGAGGTGGGGTATAAAACACATTAGGACAGGAGGTAGCAATCAAATAGGTGGGAGTGAAGCAGAGCTGGAGGAGAGAGTAGAGAGCTGCCCTTTAGGAGAGAGCAAGAGACAGGTATGTAAGATAGAGGTTACTCTGGGAGGCCATAAGCTTTCCTGAATAGATCGGTTTTAAGGCATTTTTTGGGGTCAATCTGTATTTTATTGAGGTAGATTGCACAGTACAAAATAAACATGTAAAAAGCTTAAGCGTAGATAAGTGATTCAAAGTATTGCGGTACATTGAGTATTATACTCCTCATTTTTATATATAAGAACGCAAGAGATATAGTAATAATACCAGGCTAGCACTGGCTAGATTAGGCAAAGGTAAGGAAGAGGTTATATAAAATGCTAGATCTGGTGGTTAACTTTGGCTTGCACCGGTAGGCAACAAATAATATGGATATCTATCCTCAGCGGTATCTGACCAGTTTGCATCAGCACCCTATTACCCTGGGGTATGGGGGGGGGGGGTTTGTATTAAGGGCGCACATGGCCATTGTGGGAGACACTATTGAGGGTTCATTACTAGTGGAGAGCATGTAAATAAGAAGGGCTAAGATAAGAACGTAAAAAGTAATAAAGCAAAAGTTTATTTAACTAGAGTCTATGTGTAACCTGGGTAACTGTGAGAGCAGTTTGACGTCCTGGGTTAACACAGGGCTGTTAGGATACTCTTCACCCATCGCCTGATGCGTTCCTGGGCGTGAATGGCACCATGTTATCAATGTCCTATTGTGGAGATGAGGTGGAGATGGCCTCTGAGGATGGTTGGTCAGGCAGGCCAAGTGCCTGGAGAAAGCTGGGTGCTCCAGTGATATCTGGCCAGGGGTCCGTCTGTCAGTTTCTCTAGCTAAAACCAGTTAAAATTATTTAATAAAGGGAGAATCCAAAACCGAATTTAAAATATAAGGTCAAAATAGCCAAACTCGAAAAAATTCTCTAAGTCAGATGTTCCTTGCCCTCTCGGTCATGGCCAGACTGGCCTAACGGATACCGGGAAATTTCCCGGTGCGCAGAGTGGCTGACAGACCAGCCCAGCCACTCTTGTAATACCTCCTGCTTACCTCTTACCTCCTGCTCACAGTGCATGTGTGAGCAGAGAATTGTGCAGGCCGCAGTAGAACTGGAGGAGAGCTCATCGTGAGATAGGGAAAGAGGGGCTTGGAGGACCTTCCTATAGTGTATTTAATTAGGTAAGGGGGCAATGTATTAGAGTGGAGGGACGGGGGAGTGGGGTCAGTTTATAAGTTTGTATGCTGTTGGGCTAGTATGCAATTATTTCCAGGGCTGGTTTTCATTCCCAGTCCAGACATGCTCTCGGCTGGCGCACTGCGTGCATGGTAGGCCCCATCGGTACCGAGTCCCGGCAGCCTGTAGGCGTTGAGTAATGGGATGAAGGGATGTTCTCCATGTGAGTGTAGCTCTGCTGAGGTCTTTGTAAAAAGACAGATTGGAGCTTTCAAAGTCCAGTGGTTGTCTGTCTTGGACGGCATGCATCACTGCCCGTTTGTTGGCAATAAATCGGAATGTCACAATAACATCTCGCAGAGGAGCTGTCGTGGGGACAGTATACCCCTTTAATGAGATTTCACTTGCTTAGATGGCAGTAGTGAAGAGAGTAAGTGTCATATGTGCAGAGGCAATTCTTCAGGGCCAATGTCCCTGCACCCCTCCTGATCTTCAGGTTACGCCGGCGCATGGTATCTTCCAGATCTGCTATCCGGCGGGTGAGAGCTACATGTTGCTGTGTGAGCTGCTGGGTGAGTAAGGCAGTGTTGAGTTGGGTCTGACGGCCGTCACTGATTTATCCTCTACATACTTTATGCGACTGGTGAGGGTATGCATTTCCTCCCTATCAGTGCGCAGTCCACTTGGAACATTGTGCGCAGTTCATGCAGGAGATGTTTAAGTTCGCCTTTGGTAGTTGGGGCACTATCTTCATCCACCCTTGTAGTTATTTTATCCGTCTTCGCAGATGAGACCCTGGCTTCTGGGAATGGGTCCGGAGCATCATACTCCAGATCTCTTGAGGAGCAGGAAGGCGACCTTTGCGTTGGGGCTGCCATCTTAGGTTGCGGCCTAGTGCAAATCAGATCCCCAATATCACGGGATCCCTCGCTCCTTTCTGGCTGGGACTTGTGGGTCTTTTTCCCAACGCTGACCGATGGTGGTTGGTTTTGACCGGACTCCGTTTTGCACGGCTCAAAATGGGCTCAAGCTAGCGTATCTGCCGCAGCTCACCAAGAGTGCCACTTAGCATGATGGCTACTAGCTCTTCACCCCCTTTAAAGCATTTTTTTAATTATTGAAGACTAGGGGAGAGTCTGATGGTGGAGGGCAGGCTATTCCAAAGGAAGGGAGCCACCCGTGAGAAGTCCTGCAAGTGTGAGTTGGCCTTACGGCTGCGAGCAGCGGACAGGAGAAGGTCATGGACAGAGCGGAGAGACCGAGAAGGGGCATACTTGTGGATCAGTATAGAGATATAAAAGGTGCTTCCAAAGTTCCACACACCTCGTTCTCTGAAATTCTCTGACGATACATATCAGATATTTTGTTACCAGCCTCAGACTGCCTAATGCTATTCTTCTGGATTATCCCTTATTTTTTTAACTCATTCATTAAGTTGCCGACTTCGAATGAGTTCAACGTTACAATACTTTGATTTAGGGCGGGCCTTAGGCGCCCTGTGCAAAAAATCTTGACAGCGACCCCTCCCCCTTCATCCATGTATACTGTGAGTGTGTATAGGGGTTTACTGTATGTATAGGGGACACACCGCAACACACACACACAGGCAGACAGTCACACACAGTTAAAGTCAGTCATACACAGTTGCATTCATACATGCAGACAGTCACACACACAGGCAGACAAACACAAACAGTTACAGTCACACTTGCAGTTACAATCACACACACACAGAGGAGACAGTCACACACACAGAGGAGACAGTCACACAAATAGAAAGTTACCTCTCTCCATAATGAGCTGTAAGGGAGGAGAGGAGGCAGTTGCAGCTCCTGGAGTTGTTGGGGAAGTAGGAACTCCTTCCGGCTTCCTCCTTCCTGTGCAGCACTGGCTACTGCACCACTGTTTAGCCCCGCCCACATTGCAATGTGTTTTTGGGATAGTCTTGGGTGAAGAAAAATGAAATCCTCCACCCGGGTAGCAGATGCACACACTTTAATTCCGGCCCTGTGTGAGCTTAGTGATGTACCGAACGGTTCGCCGGCGAACGGTTCCTGGCGAACATAGCATGTTCGCGTTCGCCACGGCGTGCGAACATATGCGCGGTTCGACCCGCCCCCTATTCGTCATCATTGAGTAAACTTTGACCCTGTACCTCACGGTCAGCAGACACATTCCAGCCAATTAGCAGCACAGCCTCCCTAGCAGACCCTCCCACCTACTGGACAGCATCCATTTTAGATTCATTCTCAAGCTGCATGCTTAGTAAGAGGAGGGAAAGTGTAGCTGCTGTTCATAAGATAGAGAAAAGCATAGCTAGGTTAGGGATAAGGGTATGCTTTTTTTGGATTTTTTTTTTCTATCTAATGTAAATGCACTTAGTTGTCTACCACTGCTGCCAGCTTCTGTGTCAGGCTCACAGTGCCCATTTCCCCAGTCAGTGCCACCAATTACATCTGGTGTCACAATAGCTTGGATTTAAAAACAAAAAACTTTTTTCACTGTTATAGATTGAATAGCAGTCGGTTGTCTGCCACTGCTGCCAGCTTCTGTGTCAGGCTCACAGTGCATACTGTGCCCATTTCCCCAGTCAGTGCCACCAAATACATCTGGTGTCACAATAGCTTGGATTTAAAAACAAAAAACTTTTTTCACTGTTATAGATTGAATAGCAGTCAGTTGTCTGCCACTGCTGCCAACTTCTGTGTCAGGCTCACAGTGCATACTGTGCCCATTTCCCCAGTCAGTGCCACCAATTACATTTGGTGTCACAATAGCTTGGATTTAAAAACAAAAAACACTTTTTTCACTGTTATAGATTGAATAGCAGTCAGTGTCCTTAAAGCGGGTGTGTTACGCTAACAGTGGATACGCTGACCAGTGCCACTAATTAGATCTGGTGTCACAATAGCTTGGATTTAAAAAAAAAAATAATCTTTTTCACTGTTATAGATTGAATAGCAGTCAGTG
>OW240921.1:27133224-27225848 GCA_933207985.1 Pelobates cultripes | reverse complement strand
GTTAACACTATAGGGTCAGGAATACATGTTTGTGTTCCTGACCCTATAGTGATACTTTAAATAACTGCCATATACATTGAATATACCATATATCACAAAGATACATGGTGTATTCCATGTGAAATATAAAGATTTTATCACTTTTCCTTCATTCCAGTAGCACCATCTTCATGTTTCGTGGATGTTACTCTTTGTGTAACACCGACCTCCAGACCCTCATCCACTCCTCTTCTCCGCCTCTGTTATTCTTTGATTTGCCTTGCAAATATTGTCAGTGACGTCAACACAGTGGTTTCATTGTGATCGTGTTGGTGTCGGAACGGAGTGATGTCATGTCGCTCCGTTCCTCTACTCCCTAGCTGGCACTTCACAACCTCAGCACATGTATTGTGGTTGCTATGGGAGGAGAGCAGAGGAAGCTCCCATTGGAGGTCTTTTTTGCTTCCCCTTGTCAGTCATTTTACTGACACTAAAAATCGCTGTGGGGCAATATCCCAATGAGTAACACCAAATATGACAAATACTCGCACACCTTATGTGGGTATTCCCTTTATCCCCACATAAACATAGAAATATACATACAATATAAGGTGGAGTATGTAAGCAATAATTCTTCCAATGATAGATGAAATAAAATGATGTCCTTTAGTAGTTCTCTAAATTAAAACATAAATAAGAAGAGAAATAGTGCAATATAGCCAGTCCACAATATATCAGTGCAGTATATAAGTGATAAAGCACTCACAAACACAGAGCCACTAGAAAGGCTCAAAGATGAAGCTTTTTTGGGTACTAAAGGGACCCACTTCCTTCTTGCTACTGTCTGGGGTGCCCAAATGATAGGATGTCCTCTCAAGGTGTAGCAGAAAATAAAGTGCTTTATTTGAAAGTGCACAAAAATTGCATAAAATATATTAAAATAATTTGTATTGGAAAAATTCTCTTAGTCAGTTATGCTACCAGTTTTGCTACTTTGGCCTAAAATATGGAATTCATTTATAATTCACTTTGGATTCTCACTTTAGTGAATAACTCTGGTAGTATTGCAGTAGACAGCATCAAATATCGCTGTCTGCTTCAACATGAAAAAAAATATATATATATTTTCAAAAATAAAATAAACTGTTTAAAAAAAAACACAAATAAAAAATATTAAACAATTTACTAGAAATCTCAATGTCCCCTATATAGCCAGAGAATGATCCTCAAAAATATGAACACGGGTCCTCAGGACCTCACAGTAACTAGCACGGCTGCTAGGGATGTGCATTGGCAAAAATCTTCAGTTCAGTTCGGCATTCCGAAATTCGGGACTTCGGCAATTCGTTTCTTCGGTTCGGTTCGGTTTGCAAAAAATAAATAATCCATCTTCACCCATGGAGGACTGAGACTGAGCTCTGCAGGGCGGGGGATGGCTTATAAAGCTTTGCCCCGCCAATCAGGGTTGAGGGCCCAGGGGGTGGGGCAATAGGTTCCCCCTTCAGTTTAGAAGTTCATTAGGGATAGCAGCGATATAGCAGCACAGGGGCACAGGCAGCCGTACTAATTTTTTTCAAGGCTGCAAGGATGTGCTCTAGGCCCATATTATTTATCCTGGGAAATAAAGTTTGATCTATCCAGAGCAGCAGAAACCAAGATCTCAATTTCAATTTTGTTATTGCTCTTATACTTGTGTTTTGCTTAAGTTGCTTGGATAGCGTTTGATATGTTTTAACTGCAATCGTGTGAAATATACAATTAGTAATACAAAGGATAATTATCTAGTTAGTATTACAAGTGCTTAGCTAGAACATGTTTATTAATACTTGTTATATTTTATTTAACATTTTTATTAAACATTATCTTTTGCTGCACTGTGAGTGATTGTCATTTGATCTTTACGTTTGACTATAACTCTGCTGAAATACTTTATGCAGCTAATAATCTAAAATTATAGCTGTACAAAATAAAAGGGTTGGTGTTGAATGCTTGCAAATATATGAGGGCTTCCATTAACTCTATTGTTAGTGTAACTAGGTGATGTCTATTGTTAGTGTAACAAGGTTACACCAGGACACATGACTGGTGGCCATCTTGATGCTCTTTGAATCACATAGTCGGCAGCCATCTTGGTTCTCCTAAAACCTTAACACATTAGTTAATGTGAAACCTTTTGAATTGCGCAAACTAATTTATCCAAAACCACGAACCACAACAGGGTCCTTCTACAGGCAATACATAATTCTAAGCACAGGCAGCATATAAATGCACAAGAGAATAATGATAGTGTGTGCTCCTGGAAGCTGAAGCACCGAGAGCCGAAGACGAACATCAGGAAGAGAAAGGCAGCTGCGAGGGACAGGTTCAAAAAAGTGTAATTCACCTACCCCTGCACCCTGCGGCAACTGCACTGCTAGTGGAAAAGACACTAGACGTGACAGAGCTTCTTGAACTCAGATTGTAACCGCATGTGGTTCCCTTATTTACCACTATAATGTCTTAAAGCATAGAACTTAGTAGGGCTAACCATACAGATATCTTAGCCATAATTTTATATAGTTAGTAAGAGATCCTCTATTTAACATATATAAATAATTGAGAATACAATATAAAAATAAGGATTGTCTTGGAAGCAATAGTTTTGTCTTTTTGGATATTTATTATATAAAAATATAAATATAAAATCCATTATAGCAGAGTTTATAAGATTAAATTACATGCTTGCAAATATAATTAATAGGTTAACATACCCTTCTGAACATGTCATCATGTCAGCCTCTCTGTCATTTTAAGATGGAGCAGCGTCTGTCTCCAAGTCTCTCCTCTGTGTCTCAACATTTAAAAGTACACCTATTTATACCTTAGGTGTCTCCATTTTTGGGTTACCGTAGTTCATATGTGAAAAAGTAACACTTTTACTTTATTCATTTTAGGACCTCCCTTAATTTGGCAAACATACAAGGCCATAACTAAAGGGTGCAAACGTCATGGAAATTTTCCTGACTTAGTTCAAGATGGCATCTTAAAGTCTGAATAGGTTATCTGTTGTTTATACTAAGTCGTAAGTGCACAGTTGTGGGAGATTCCCGGATTTGGGGAAGTTCCATTAACTTGGGGTTACCACAGTATATTGTGTACTGAAAGAGTCGTAGTATAGCCTTGAAGCTTGTTTATGCATTATTGTTATTGTAATTCGTCTGGGACAAAATGGCGCAAACATATTATGCACTGAGGTTATTGCTTAAAGAAACAGTTATGATTAACAATATGTTCCATTTCTAACACCTTGTCAATTTGCAATATCTCTTAAAGACAAAGTACACAGTTTAAGAAATACAACATTTCATTCTAAAACTTGTAATATTTGCATTTGCCCATAACACCCTCTCCATTAAACTGTGGGCATTGTAGACCATTTCTTCCTTAAATTAGTAAACCAAAGTTCTCCAACAGTCTTTTGGTTTTTTTTTGTGCTCCCAGCATCTTTGATCATTGTTGTAACAGTAAAATATCCATGGTGTGATCTTTGCCTGTAAAGGTGGTTGATTAAAATGAGCAAAGCCTTTGTCTGGGAAAGAATTGAAAAGAACACCAGGTTCCAGAGTAAGATATTCTTGGATAGATCCGGATACGAATTGTAATCCAAAGTTAAAAATAGTAATTGTATTTGTAATCCAAAGTCTTTAAAGGCCTGTAGAAGTTTACATTCCTTAGATACATTGCTGGAGGTTGTGTTTGTAGAATACCTGGGTATTGTTGTAGAGTATAGGTTGTAGAGTCCAGCTTTCCAAATATTTGGCTAGAATTGGTTGCAGATATTGAATCAGCATAATCTGATATCACCGTGGTGATGGTGTTGATATTTGTCTTTGTCTTTGCTTTTTTTATTTTGTTTTTTTTCCATGAAACATTTTTACACAGTTTATGATGTGTATAGATTGGATACTCTCCGATATTCTTTTACGGAATAAATTAATTGACAGCATTTCCAAGACATAACAAGAGAGAAGACAAGTAAAAAAAGGCGCTCAATACACGTCTAAAATAATAACAACCTTAAAACCTATGAAGCAGCTCCCTTATAAAGTGCAATAGCCCATAAAACACTAAAAATACAATAATACAAAAAAAGGGTGCGCTGTGTCTTTAAGACAAGAAAAGTGCAATGTACCTTTAAAAAAACACT
This sequence comes from Pelobates cultripes, assembly GCA_933207985.1. Taxonomy (NCBI): domain Eukaryota; kingdom Metazoa; phylum Chordata; class Amphibia; order Anura; family Pelobatidae; genus Pelobates; species Pelobates cultripes. The sequence continues at coordinate 27,221,683 of OW240921.1, read as the reverse complement.
CCAGTGCTTCAAAAAAACACACAAAACTCTATTCAATAAATGTGTTACTATTACACACTCTACAATAGTGCAAAAAAAGTGCAAGTGTGCAAATAACACTTTTATACCAATGTATTGGTGAGAGTTGGTAATTTTTAAATACCACTTTTCTATCAGTGTATTGGTGAAAAATTAGTAGAAAAAACGGAGCACTTACAATACCCCGCTATATGTACCTTAGGTCTGGTTACTCCAGTTTTGCATACATATGTATAAAAAATAAATAAAAGAACATAGTGTAATACAGTATTATAAATTATGTTATTAGAACAATGAATAGTGTTAAACTCACAAGTAGAGAGCAGAGAAGTCTGCTCTAACTTTATCCGCTTCTTGTGTAAAGCCAAAAGGTCATAGGACAGCAGCAAGTTGAAAGAAACACTTTTTTATTTCCAAAACAAATCTTCACAATATTAAAAAATAGTCCCCCAAGTGGTATCGCTTTGCTCACTCGGTCTCTCTATGGAAGGCGTACTGCATACCTAAGGTACATATAGCGGGGTATTGTAAGTGCTCCGTTTTTTCTACTAATTTTTCACCAATACACTGATAGAAAAGTGGTATTTAAAAATTACCAACTCTCACCAATACATTGGTATAAAAGTGTTATTTGCACACTTGCACTTGTTTTGCACTATTGTAGAGTGTGTAATAGTAACACATTTATTGAATAGAGTTTTGTGTGTTTTTTTGAAGCACTGGAGTGTTTTTAAAGGTACATTGCACTTTTCTTGTCTTAAAGACACAGCGCACCCTTTTTTTGTATTATTTCCAAGACATAGTCTTAAGTGACATGGATCCCAGTATAGTAAATGTTATGTTGATACAGCAATCGAAGTGGAATCTCAAGAACGCCTCTTTTTGCTGTATTGTAACATCTCAGTGATAGACATCTCAATGACATCAGGTGCTGTTGTGCTAAAAATGTTAACAGGTAAAATCTGTGGAAAAATCTTTACATTTGTTATACTTTGTATAATAATAATAGATGAAATAGTAACATAGGTAATCTTTCTACTGTTTTTGTTTAAAAGATAAAAATCATTGTATATGATTTAGAGATATAAGGATAATTTGAAGCAGCAAAGTATATTACATTCTCTTTAAATGTTAAAAATATTCCTTTATTCAAAATCTCTCAATCTATTTAGAATAGTTGCTAATTGGAAATATGACGTTAATTATCTTTCTTTGACCTGTTAGGGAGAAGACAGCTTATTCCCTAGTTATTATTAGTAAATATAATAACTACAGTTATTAGTGGCTTAAAATACCAGAAACCCCCAAATATTGTCTTAGAAAACAATTTTTTTTTTTTTTTTTACCAAGATCTGACAGCCATTGTGGAAAGTTACGTTCGTGAGTTTGGATGCTTAACAATGTGAATCTTAATTGTTTAAGTATATTTATCAGTGGCTGTTGGGTGTAGCTTAAGATGATTTGGATTCTTTATTATTTCTAAAAGTGAGTTAAGAAAGCACTCAGATACATATTGAAGGTATTTATATTTTAACTCTACCTTTGTATAAGTGTTTTTAATACATTTTTATTTTAATAAAAAATATATATATAATATATATCTGAATTTGTTGTAACTATAACTGGTTGAAGTGGGGGTATGTTAACCATGAGATGTTGGCAAACTTCCAATATATAGTAATTCAAAAAGTATGTTAGATATTATTTCAATAAACAGTACATCAGTAATGTGGCAATAAGCAAATGCTTATGATTACTAAACACATGAATTACAGTATTTCCCATATTGGACCACCAATATTCCTTTTCTGAAGTCAGAAGTACATTACCTCTCTCTATAAGAGCTTGCCCTAGCCATGAAAAAGCTTTTGGGGCAAGTCTATCTTTCCTCTATAGGAAGAACAACCAACATATTACCTTCAATGGTTAATATGTAATTAACCCCTCTAAACGATAGGAGTATTTATGCGGATACCAGGTGGATAAGGTCTGGATATCCTTGCAAGCATAAACTCTGCATCATGACTGAGAGATAGGGTATGCGATGTGATCCAGTGACCACAGAAAAGCGTTGGTAGACACATTGCATCAAAGTGCCTGTTAATGACCAACTACATGAGGAGAGGGACCATGCTTTGTTATAAGCATGTCCATAGACGTATTACAATGCCAGGCTTTCAATTTGTTATCACAAAGCAAAATACAGTTGTGGATATAAACTCACAACGTATCGTAAGAAAATCTGTTTAAACACCAGACTGAGACTCGAGATCAGTGAACAGTGGACCAAAATAGATAAATGAAATCCTATCAATTAATATACTTTCAATATACTTTCTTTAAATTACTTTATCCTCTGTATTAACTATGAAATATTAAAGTTAAAACAATAACATTTAAAAGCCAACTTTTAGTGTGCATAGGAATTACAAGGCCGTTCATAATGTGAGATAAAGAACAGCTTTTTAAAACCCGAATAGTCTGTGAACACAAAATGACCTTGCGCTGAAAATTCACTTGCAGGGAAAAAAAAACAAACAAAAAAACCCTTCTTTTCTTTTTTTTTTTTCTTTAGTAAATTAATTAATTAATTAAATGTAGTTAGAACCTCCCTCAAAGTCCAGATTACTTTGCAAGAAACATGTCGTCCTTAAATACTGGGTAAGTCTATTAAACAGTGAAATAGCATTTTTACCCTGTATATCATGTTGTCACAGCTATAATGTGCAGTATAACAAACTATTTTATAAGTGTTGTGCAAACTGTTCATTAAAAGCCAGTGATCTAGCGAGCTATAGAACATTTATTTATTTATTCTTTAAAGCTCTGACATCAATCGGCAAAGCAATATTGTAATGGTGTCCATTGCAATCTGCTATCTATTCTTGCTGCTCTCAAAAATTCTGAATATGTTCAGAGATTTCTTGGGCAATAATAAATCCCCAAAAACAACAACTTTGCATTTATGCTAAACCTGCCTGTTATAAACGTATTCTGTATATTTCTTGTCATAAGTACTTGTACTTAAATCTGTTTAACAAAGCTGTTTATATTGTGGTGTAAAATATATTTTTTATTATTATTATTTATTTTATTATTTTTTTTTTTAACTTTGCTTAATTTTTAAAGATACCTGCATATTTAATTAAATATCCTTTATATGTCTTTAAGGCATAAAATATCTGCAAATTAAGATTATATACAAAAATGCATGTTCTGGGTGTTTCCGCGATTCCTTTTCTATCATTTACTTATTTATTTAAAAAAAAATTTAAATCTGGAATCTGATTCCTTTTGGGATGAGCACCCCTCTGAGCCTCCCAGTTTCAGAGGCTTCTTTGGAGGTGACCACTGAAAAGTATAGATTCTATAAAATAGATGTGAGGGGGCTTTGGACAGTAAAGTTACCTTAATTATACATATAGCAGATATGTGAAATACAATGTGATTTAATATATCAGAGTATTATCACTTTAATTGACACTGCATTTTTTATGCATTATTCTTTATGCATTATTATTTTTCTTTTTCTTTTTTTTAAAGTTTAATGTCTGTTTAGAATATTGCAGGCTTTGCAATATCAAATTAATGTTGCATTATATATATTCACAGTGCTCTTACAACATATTAAAATTAGCCTCTTTCAGAATTGTAGTGGAACTGAATCCCCATATATGAGATTTAAAAACTGTATTATTGCCTAGTCTATATACTTTTATATATAAATATATCAATGTTGTTTATAAATAAACAACTTTGATATTTAATCTTATTTTATATTATTTTATGAAAACCTAGTTTATGAAATTCACTGAGATTACATGTGTCTGATCTGATTAGAGTCAGTAGTACAATATCATTGTTCTTATTTCCTTACTGCTAGCACTACAGTGGGATAGTACCACTGATTTAAGTAAGCTATCCCTTTTAAAATTGGTGGACTTTACTGCCATTGCAATAGACTAAAGACTGTACCTGAGTAAGCAAAGTCATTATGTGCAGGAATTGTGCACTTTAAATAGTAGAATACTTATGCTATTCTAGTGAATTGGGCTGGCTGCTTAACACATCATTTAGTATCTTTTGGTCACATTTAAAGCTGTAAATGTATTTAACATTTTATTTAAATAAGCCTTTAATAATTTCTGTTTAAAAGCTATCAGAGATCCTGTATAGTTACAATTTTATTTAGCCCTCATTTATCTTACATATATATTATTTTTAATTATTTTATAAATATTTATTTTTGCAGAGCATTTAGAGAAGCAAAGGATGTATAACAACCTGTTGCTCTTTTTTCTAGAAGGGTAGTATAATTTCAACTCTGTTTAGGAAAAAATATGAGCTAGTTAGCATATGTTTTATAAAATATTTGCTGCAGTGTACTGCATTGTACTGCACTGAATGTATTTAAAAACCATGTCTTTCTCTTTATGGCTGTATGTAATAATGTTGTTCATAATTTGGAATATAAAACGACTTCTCAATTCCTTGGAATGGAAGCAATGTTTACATGTCTCTATCTCCGCAACCTTGGCTGGAAATTCCAGACTCGAATAATAATTATGCTGTTATAATTCCTGATTTTCAATCAACAACTAGCGTAACTGACAATATGGAAATTATCACTGTTTTATAAAACTTTTCATATATATAGTGGACATTAGAATACAGAACGCAGTAATGCAATAATTAGAAATCCTGTCTGTCTGTCGCATGAATGTTTTCATTAAGCCATAATGCAATTTTCTTTGCATTCTTGGAATTAGACTTCAAATTTCTTCGCTCTGTCTTATTACTTTTCTTTTGACAACATTTTGCATTAATCTTTTTCCTGTGCATGCATACTAAGCAGCTACAAAGAGAACATATCCCCCTGTCTGCAATCCACTGTCCTGGAACTAATGGGCCATGCTATGCTGGTGTATTAGGCATATCAGGGAGTTTACCAAATATGTATATTTGTTCTATTATGATATTAATTAAGATCCACAATTTCAGCATTGTATGCTAATTACGATGTACCTGGCACCTGAACTCACAGTGCCTTGTTCACGTTAAAATCATCTCTCTGATGATCTCTCTCTGAGTCTGGGCTACAAATAGGTCATTAGATGCTTGATATTTCAAGACTTGTGCCATGACAAAGTATTGTGTCTTCTCTTACGTATAAGAGGTTACCTAGGTATTTATTTTATATTTAAAGCTTCCAAGTACAAAGTCCCTTCGTGGTCGCCAATTGTAACCGCATGTGGTTCCCTTATTTACCACTATAATGTCTTAAAGCATAGAACTTAGTAGGGCTAACCATACAGATATCTTAGCCATAATTTTATATAGTTAGTAAGAAATCCTCTATTTAACATATATAAATAATTGAGAATACAATATAAAATAAGGATTGTCTTGGAAGCAATAGTTTTGTCTTTTTGGATATTTATTATATAAAAATATAAATATAAAATCCATTATAGCAGAGTTTATAAGATTAAATTACATGCTTGCAAATATCATTAATAGGTTAACATACCCTTCTGAACATGTCATCATGTCAGCCTCTCTTTCATTTTAAGATGGAGTAGCGTCTGTCTCCAAGTCTCTCCTCTGTGTCTTAACATTTAAAAGTACACCTATTTATACCTTAGGTGTCTCCATTTTCAGGTTACCGTAGTGCATATGTGAAAAAGTAACACTTCTTTTACTTTATTCATTTTAGGACCTCCCTTAATTTGGCAAGCATACAAGGCCATAACTAAAGGGTGCAAACGTCATGGAAATTTTCCTGACTTAGTTCAAGATGGCATCTTAAAGTCTGAATAGGTTATCTGTTGTTTATACTAAGTCGTAAGTGTACAGTCGTGGGAGATTCCCGGATTTGGGGAAGTTCCATTAACTTGGGGTTACCACAGTATATTGTGTACTGAAAGAGTCGTAGTATAGCCTTGAAGCTTATTTATGCATTATTGTTATTGTAATTCGTCTGGGACAAAATGGCGCAAACATGTTATGCACTGAAGTTATTGCTTAAAGAAACAGTTATGATTAACAATATGTTCCATTTCTAACACCTTGTCAATTTGCAATATCTCTTAAAGACAAAGTACACAGTTTAAGAAATACAACATTTCATTCTAAAACTTGTAATATTTGCATTTGCCCATAACAAGATTGCTGGGATTTAAAACATAAACCGCACTCAAGTCTTCTTGACACTGGGTGTACTAAAGCAGGATCAGAAAATCCAGTGTAGGTATAACAGTAAAAGAGAAAAAATCTCCAGCGACTCACAGTGTTTAAGCCACAGCCAGATTAATTGGCTCAAAAAGGCAGAGCAACATTTCGATCTGCTAAGAGGTCTTTCTCAGACCTGTGGCTTAAACACTGTGAGTCCCTGGAGATTTAATCTCTTTTACTGTCAATGATCTCAAGGACCTAAACCTCTAAAAATCCAATCCCTGTCCCCTTGCACTATATAGTGTAGGTTTCCTGCAATGTTAATAATATAGTAATGTACAGTGGGTTAGGTGAATTAAAATGGAAAAAAAAATTTCACGTGTAGTATGTAGAACCCAACTTAGGCCAAAGAGATGCTGATTGCCTCCAGGCGAATGGGACTTCATTGAGCAAGGTAGCACCTGTACTGTCGCAATCCAAGAGTCACGCTCTAGTTGTATATAGTGATGTCGCGAACACAAAATTTTCGGTTCGCAAACGCGAACTTCCGCAAATGTTCGCGAACCGGCGAGCCGCGCGAACCGCCATAGACTTCAATGGGCAGGCGAATTTTAAAACACACAGGGACTCTTTCTGGCCACAATAGGGATGGAAAAGTTTTTTCAAGGGGACTAACACCTGGACTGTGGCATGCCGGAGGGGGATCCATGGCAAAACTCCCATAGAAAATTACACAGTTGATGCAGAGCCTGGTTTTAATCCATAAAGGGCAGAAATCACCTAACATTCCTAAGTCACACTGAATATGGATTGACACCTGACATATGACATATTGACACCTTGACATATGGATTGACAACGGTCCTCAGAGCCCCTGATGCACACGGACACAGAGCAGAATAGGGACTGGTCCCCCTACATAGGGTCACTTGGCACACAGGCAGACCACCCAGAAGTGGAAGTGTGCAGGCAATTTACCTTGACAATGCTGGGAGGTCTTTGTTCGTTTGCCGAACACGTGGCGGCGGCCATCTTTGATCATTCGACGAGGTCAGCGGTATGTGTAGCCAAATTCATGGAACTAAAATCGGCTACACATTTCCGCCAACACCGCTGAGCTCTACCTTCTCCCCTACTGGTTTTACAGCTGCAGAGACTAAGTCCCATTCGGCGATGGGACTTAGTCTTTTTTTCAGCCGTTTTTTTCAGCCTTATTTCAGCTGCAGAGACTAAGTCCCATTCGGCGATGGGACTTAGTCGTTTTTTCAGCCTGAAATAGACCGACCTCACAGCCCAAATCTATGGAACTGTTTTGGGCAGGAAAGTGTGCTTGCGGTCGGTCATAAAGGGACCTCCAGCTAACTTTTTAACCCCTGGATGTATTTGGCTGATTTTTGGTTATGTTTATGTTTTAAGTGTGCTGATTCCAAATATGTAATTATGAAGATGGGATGTGTAGTTTTAAAGTTACAGTGTATGGCTAAAAACTGTATTTTTACTGCCTGTGTTTAATTATGTTAATCTCTTCCCAAACGTCATTTCGTTCAAAGTGGAGAGAATGTTAAAAAAATATATTTTTGTTCGGAGTGTGAGAAATGCTTTTCAGCCGCTTCTAATCTTAAGCATCATTTGAGGAGCCATACAGGAGAGAAACCTTATTTGTGGTGTGTTTAGTATTGTTCTGATCAGTTTAATACCTTCAGCGTCTCCTATCAGTGGACGTGTATATGGCAGCCATTTTAGGAACCGTACACCTGGGACCCGGGCAAGGTCACCTCGTTCAACAGGCTTGCAGCGTATCCTCCAGGAAGAAGAGCCTGAACCCTTACCGGCTGCACGTGTCTTACCTGTACATGGAAAGCTGCTGTGGTTCCTTGATGAGCCAGCTGCCCGTGAGTTAACATACGTGGAGAAGCACTCTGTCCTGTAAAGAAGCCTCACCAAAAAGGAGTGGGTGTGTTTAGTACTATTTTTATCAGTTTAATACCTTCCGCGTCTCCTATCAGTGGACGTGTACATGGCAGTGATTTCTGTAACAGGGAGATGGAAGAAGATGCTTGGTCGGTCCTCCTAACTGGAGACTGTGTTGCTGTGCGGGTGGCAGGTGGAGCCATTTATAAAGTACCCACTGCTTTGCAGACCAGGTATCAGTGGTCAGATGGACCCTTGCCCCAACACTGTGTGCCAGACATGCCATTACTTCCTTTTGCACAGTCGAGTACAGGTTGGGGATTGCCTTTTGCGCAAATAAATTTTGGCCGGGTACCTTCCACTGCGGTGTCCCAATAGCTACAAATTTTTTGAACGCCTCAGACTCCACCAGATTGTGGTAAAAGCTGGCGGGCTAATAGTTCAGACAAGCCAGGTGTCAGACGCTGGGCAAGGGGGTGACTTTCTGACGTTTGCAGACAACTAACTGCTATTCAATCTATAACAGTGAAAAAGTTTTGAAGCCACAGTGCAGCACCAGAGGGCCTAAAAATTAGGCATGTACACATGCCTGAAAAATTTGGTATTGTTGCAGCCGCTGCTGTAGCAGCGGCCAGAAAAATTGATGTTTGTTTCACAGGCAGAAAGTGCCCTAAAACATTGCGGCTTGAACCCTAGTTGGTGGCGGATAAGTCACGCAAGTCAACCGGCATTCAGAGCTAAAATACAGCAGCGTGTGGACCATTTTTAGCCCAAGGCAGCTCATCTCATCAGGCCCTTTTTACATAGGGTCACTTGGCAGATATGGATTGACACCTGTCCTAGGGATCCCTGATACACACTGACACAGAGCAGAATAGGGACTGTTCCTCCTACATCGGGTAACTTGGCAGATATGGATTGACACCTGTCCTCAGAGACCATGATACACACTGACACAGAGCAGAATAGAGACTGTTCCCCCTACATAGGGTCCTTGGCAGATATGGATTGACACCTGTCCTAAAGATCCCTGATACACACTGATACACACCTACTTGGATGGTATAGACATTTTTAGCTGCTCCTGGCCCGAACACCTGACCCACATAGGAGCCGTAATAGACCGGATTAGGGAGTCCGGACTGACCCTAAAGCCCAGTAAGTGCCATATAGGAACGTGTAAAAACCTCCCCAAGATAGTAGTGGGCCCAGAGTGTGAACAGGCCTTCCAGCAGCTCAAGGCGGCACTCATTTAAATCACACCTGTACTTTCTGCTCTAGATCCAACTAAACACTTTCTCGTCCATACAGACGCTTCTATGTTTGGATTGGGAGCAGTACTGAGCCAAGTCGGAGCAGATGGTGGCGAGCAACCCGGGGCTTATCTAAGCCGTAAACTTTTTCCCAGTGAAGTAGATACACTGCCATTGAAAAGGAGTGCATGGCGGTGGTGTGGGCCCTCAAAAAGCTGCAACCTACTTGTATGGACAACCGTTTACCTTACTCACAGATCACAACAAATTTGGGGCACTGCGCGTGCAATCTAATGTGCCACCAGATAGGAGTGGTGTGTTTAGTACTATTTTTTATCAGTTTAATCACTGTTACGTCCCCTATCCGTTGATGTGGAGCAAGATGCAGCAGCAGAAGAGGACTCAGCCGAGGAGGTTATGGAAGAGGATGGAGTAGGAGGAGTAGAGGAGGTGGCAGCAGGACTACCTGCAAGTCGTTGATTAGCGTGCTGTCGGGCTGACCCCGGGTGCCGATGCATGCTGTCTGACTGTGCCACTAGCTCCTTGCGACGACCTCCCCCTGCTTCCAACTCGTCTCCTCCTCCTCCCTGTCTCCCCATCTGAACTTTCACCCTGTTCTTCTTCTTGACGAGCGGGCACCCACGTGACATCCATGGACGCATCGTCATCATCAACCGCTTCACTTGTATCTGACAACTCAGCAAAGGAAGCAGCAGCGGGTACAACATCATCATCATCATCACACCGTACGTCCATGTGTGTAATGCTGCCTGCCTGAGACATATCCCTGTTATCTACATCCTCTGGCAATAATGGTTGCGCATCACTCATTTCTTCAAACGGATGTGTGAATAACTCCTCTGACATACCAACTGAAGCGGCTGGTGCTAGTTTTGGTGGTGGCGGCAGGCGGGTGAGTGGTATCTTGAGAGGTGCCTGAAGCTAACCTGGAGGAGGATGGTGCGTCAAGGTTCTGAGCGGAGGCTGTAGAAGATTGGGTGTCCTGTGTTAGCCAGTCAACTATGTCCTCAGAACTTTTCAAGTTCAGGGTACGTGGCCTCTGAAAACTGGGCATTATTCTAGGGCCAAAGGGAATCACAGCACCACGACCACGATGGCCCCTGCGGGGTGGCCTGCCTCTGCCTGTCATTTTTTTGGGGATTAGTGGTACTATGCGTGCAAGCTACTGTGAGACCAGATATGAGTAGCAATGTGCACTGGCACAGTTGTGCAGAGCACAGGCTGTAGGCCTGACACTCGCTTTAAGGACACTGACTGCTATTCAATCTATAACAGTGAAAAAAAATTTTTGTTTTTAAATCCAAGCTATTATGACACCAGTGAGTGGTGGCACTGGTCACCGTATCCACTGTTAGCGTAACACACCCGCTTTAAGGACACTGACTGCTATTCAATCTATAACAGTGAAAAAAGATTATTTTTTAAATCCACAGTCCATGTAGACAATTAGATCTAATTATATGGCAATTTGTCAGCTGTATCCACTGTTAGCCGTGAATACTTTTAAGGACACTGACTGCTATTCAATCTATAACAGTAAAAAGTTTTTTTTTTAAATCCAAAGTATTGTGACACCAGATCTAATTAGTGGCACTGGTCAGCGTATCCACTGTTAGCGTAACACACCCGCTTTAAGGACACTGACTGCTATTCAATCTATACAGTGAAAAAAGTTTTTTTTTTTTTAAATACAAGCTTTGTGTCACCAGATCTAAGTGGTGGCACTGGTCACCCGTATCCACTGTTAGCGTAACACACCCGCTTTAAGGACACTGACTGCTATTCAATCTATAACAGTGAAAAAAGTTTTTTGTTTTTAAATCCAAGCTATTGTGACACCAGATATAGGTGGTGGCACTGGGCAGCGTATCCACTGTTAGCGTAACACACCCGCTTTAAGGACACTGACTGCTATTCAATCTATAACAGTGAAAAAAAGTTTTTTAAATGCAAGCTATTGTGACACCAGATATAAGTGGTGGCACTGACTGGGGAAATGGGCACGGTATCCACTGTGAGCCTGACACAGAAGCTGGCAGCAGTGGCAGACAACTGACTGCTATTCAATCTATAACAGTGAAAAAAGTTTTTTGTTTTAAATGCAAGCTATTGTGACACCAGATATAAGTGGTGGCACTCACTGGGGAAATGGGCACAGTATCTACTGTGAGCCTGACACAGAAGCTGGCAGCAGTGGCAGACAACTAACTGCAACTACATTACATAGAAAAAAAAATCCAAAAAAAAGCATACCCTAACCCTAACCTAGCTATGCATTTCCCTATCTAATCAACAGCATCTACACTTTCCCTCCTCTCACTAAGCATGCAGCTTGAGAATGAATCTAAAATGGATGCCTTCCAGGAGGTGGGAGGGTCTGCTAGGGAGGGTGTGCTGCTAATTGGCTGGAATGTGTCTGCTGACTGTGAGGTACAGGGTCAAAGTTTACTCAATGATGACGAATAGGGGGTGGATCGAACCGCGCATATGTTCGCCTGCCGTGGCGAACGCGAACATGCTATGTTCTCCGGGAACCGTTCGTCGGCGAACCGTTCGGTACATCACTAGTTGTATATTCTAAACATTATACGGGGTGCAAAATTGCAGTGATACACCCAATGATATGCAATGAACACTGGTGTTACCCCACCTAAACCTCCAGTCATTCATACATATCCGACTCCTGGAGTTATTAGTTTCAGGATTATACATGCAATCCTTTGCAAAGCTCCTTTGTCTTAAATTATCAATTCAGAGTTAACAAGTAGTTTCCAGATCCCTGCATTGACATCTTATGTCTGACTGTCCCAAACCACCAGACTGGATCTTAGTACCAGCTTGATACCAGTTCCAGTGCTTTCCCTTTATTTTGTGATGATCTTTGCGCAGCCACCATGCCCAGTGGTGTATCCTGGTTTTGTGCTGCCCTAGGCAGGACAAAACTCAGGCGCCCCCCTCCCCCCGCGCCACCCCCACCCAACCCTTCCCCCCGCCCCACCTTCTAAATACACACACACACAGTCAGACACAAACACACACACACACACACACACAGTCAGACACATACACAGACACAAACACACACACACAGTTAGACACACACACAGTCAGACGCAAACACACACACACAAACACAAACACACAGACAAACACACACACAGTCAGACACATACACAGACACAAACACACACATACAGTCAGACACAAACACACACACACACATACACAAACACAGTCAGACACAAACACACACACAGAGTCAGGCACAAACACACACACAGTCAGACACATACACACACTCACAAACACACAAACACAAACACACAGACAAACACAAACACAGTCAGACACAAACACACACAGTCAGACACACACACAGTCAGACACAAACACACACACACAAACACACAGACGAACACACACAGTCAGACACAAACACACACACAGAGTCAGGCACAAACACACACACACACACACACACATTAACTTTTTTTTTTTATTTAAATCCCCCCCCAACCTCCTTACCTTTGGGAGTGCTGGGGGGGGGGTCTCTCTCCCTGGTGGTCCGGTGGTCCATTGGCTGCCGGTCGGGCGGGAGGTGCTGGGCGGGTGGGCGGCGAGGGAGCTCTTCCCCTGAACTGACTGCTCAGCTCCCTCGCGCGCCGGCTGCAGAGTGAGGCTGGGAGCCGAAAGATGACGTCATCAACCCGGCTCCCATCCTCACTGCGGGTCAGGTGCTGGGCGGGTGGGCGCGCGAGGGAGCTGAGCAGACAGCTCAGGGTAAGAGCTCCCTCGCCGGCCGCCCGCCCGGGATGTCAGTTAGCCGCAAGGCTAACTAGGCATTTGCCATGGGCATTTGGGGGGCGGCGTTTTTTGCCGCCCCCTGAAAAATGCCGCCCAAGGCAAATGCCTTGTTTGCCTCACGGCTAATACGCCCCTGACCATGCCTACTGGGAGCCTGTGACAGATCCCTCTGTCTTAGACTAAAATAACCGTATGGCTTGTTCGTTTATTTAATTCGTTTTTCTCGTCCCTGTGGACTCTATGGCATTCCCCTGTTTATAACCGAACAAACTACCAAACGGCCGGCCACCCAGTAGAGGAGTGTGCTGCTGATTAACCTCTTTGCCCCATTCGAACGTTGAGGATTAACCGCAGACACCTCATAATTGATACAGCAGTTGGGTGGCCGCCATTCGAATGTCGAACACGATGTTGCGGCCATTTTAAAACACACGAACGCACAGCGGTGTTCGACGCCTATCTCATGGAACTAAAAACGGACACATTTTGGCACGAACACCGCTGAAGCCTCCGACCTCCCTTCTTGTTCGGTAGATTGGCACGAATGACTCTATATTCGGTGGATTTAAACAGAATACACCATACCCCAGATAGGAATCCCGTGGAGCCCATTCATATGAAAACTGACTGTGTGAACACGGTGATTAGACTGTGTGTATAGGATCTGAGCGCTATTCGGTACTTTGGTGCGCTCAGGTCCTAGCTATCTGGAGACCTGTGGAATGCCTATAAAAACGTGTAAAATGTAACAGTTATATAATTTTATGTATTTTTATGTACTTGTGTTTTTAGTACTCAAAATGGCGTTTAGGCTCTGTCCGGGGAGATAATTGAATTACTTCACAATTATCTTCCCGAGGCAGAGCAGGGGGTTCTGGGCAAGAAAAGAGGAATGGCTTATTGTGTCTTCTGTGATTGGCGCCGTAAAAGAGCCCATCCTACATTGCAGACATCAGAAGAAAACAAAGGTAGAGTCAAAACCTTCAGAATGAAATTAAAAAGGATGACAAAATAACAAAAGTCAAAGTAGAAGCGAAAATTATACCAGTAATGTTTACCTTGTGCGAGTGCCGCGCCATGAAAAGGGGAGTCAGGATGGGATTAAAGATTGCCTGCAGAACATAAGTATACTCAAGTAATACTGTGAACATTGAAAGCAGAAAATGCACCATAGAAGTTGAAGGTTCAAGCACCATGCATATATGGTGTCCGGTGAAAAGAGAGGACTGCTCTTGAAACATGAAAGCAGATTAGCATGGACAGGGCTAGCTGTAGTGTTTGTGGGGCCAAGTGCAAGATAAAATGTGGGGCCATATTTTAATATAGTATCTCCCTCAGCACACACTAAAACCCCTATCCCTACAACCTGCAGTTCCTGTCTACCTCACACACTACAGCCCCTATCGTTCTCACACACATACTGCAACCTCTATATCGCCCACACATTAGACCCCTTATCATCCATACATACACACAACAGGTCCAGGCCAACCCACGGAGAAAATAGGGTCACAGCTCCGACTTTCCTGTGCCAGCAAGTTTGGTAAATGAATAATGCCCGGACGGGCTTGGCGAGTCGCAGCGTGAATTCGGTTGATGACGAAGGACAGGCTGGAGAGGCTCTGGAAGAAGTTTAAAGTGTACCCGTCTGCTGGGTAAAACCAGCAGCTGACTGTATTTGGTTGTGCTGGTTTAAATAAAGCTGTGGCCGTTGCCCTTACCCACTTAACATGGTGTTGTGTTACTTATTGGGAAGGGTAACAGGATTTGGTGATTGAAAGTGTCAGCAGTCAAGTAAGATTTCCAAGATTCCCCCGGATCTTTTTTGTTCCTGTTCCATGCTTCAGCATCTATATTCACAGATATATTACAGCCCCATCACACACACATTCACACACACAACACCACAACAGCCCTCTCCACACACATACCTTACTACAGACAGTCAAATCTACACATACGAAGCCACAGGCATCCTCCCTTTACACACACAACCCTACACGTAAGCAACATCCCCACACATGCAGTACCACATGCAGCATCCATACATGTTTACCGCATTTGCCAAAATTGTTATTAAAAATGGTTTCTGAGAAAACTGTACAGCCATCTAAAAAATCACATCCTTTACTAAAACTGTAACAATTTCTGTATGAATAAATGCTTATAAATAAACACCAATATAAGATAGTAAGAAGAGATTGTAGTGTGTATCTAAAAAAAAACAATGGTACCTCTGTGGCAAACAGCAAGGTTTAATGAGATAATTATCTATATTGTAATTGTGTAACCATATCTGCACATTGATAGATAGTCACACAGGATCAACCTGTCTATCCATCTTTCTATCTCTATGTCTGTCTTTCTATGTCTTTTTCAACATGTCAATCATGCAAGACAATGCCTTTTTCCACATGCATCGTAGCTATGGCTTCTCAGAAATGGTAAACGTTGCTCCTTTATCTACTTTGTCTTATGATATCTTTTGCTTTCTGTTTCAGAAAATATGATTACCTGTCCTCTTCATATACATGTGGTGTCCAGCACATACACTAGATGCCACTACCTCATATGTTTAGAAAAGTCAACCCTGAACATGGGACGTCATGATGACAGTCCTTTTCCAAATTACAGTTACCTCCAATTAATCTCCATCGTTATTTTTAGAATGACACTGACACTAAATTTAAACTCTGTTTCCTATTTAGAAAGAAGCAATAATTGCATTTATTTCATTTTCCACCTCGTAAGAAGACTGCACAGCCTAAATGTGGTTTTCCTTGCTCAGACGTATTCCTTTGATTTATATCTACATCAGGCAGGTGTAAAGTTCATTCATATAGCAGATGAATAAACAGGAATTCATTGATATCTGTTTTTTACAAATATACTTTTTTTAAAATAGGATATATCTTTCATGGAAATGTAAAAATAGGTTTGTGGGTTGGTTATTTTTTTTTTTTATTTACACGTAGCATCAAATTGAGCAACAGGAAGTAGCACATTATAGACAGTGGTGTATCCTGGTTTTGTGCTGCCCTAGGCAGGACAAAACTCAGGCGCCAGCCCCACCCAACCCTTCCCCCCGCCCCGCCTTCTAAATACACACACACACACACACACATTCACTGACAGACTGACAGATACGCATACACACGCTAACAGACACACACTCACTAACAGACACACACACACTCTCTAACAGACACACACATGCACTCTAACAGACACACACGCACTCTAACAGACACACACATACTCACTCTAACAGACACACACACACTCACTAACAGACACACACACACACTCTAACAGACACACACACACACACTCTGACACACACACACTCTAACAGACACACACACACACACACACACACACACACTAACAGACACACAGACACACACATACATACAGTCAGACACACACACACTAACAGACACAAACTGTCAGACACACACACACACTAACAGACACACACACACACTGACACACACACTAACAGACACACACACACACAGTCAGACACACACACATACACACAGTCAGACACACACATGCACACTAACAGACACAAACTGTCAGACGCACACACACACTAACAGACAAACACATACACACTAACAGACACACAGTCAGACACACACATACACACTAACAGAGACACACAGTCAGACACACACATACACACTAACAGACACACACAGTCAGACACACACTAACAGACACTCTAACTCACTAGCAGACACACACTAGCAGACACACACACACACTAACAAACACACACACATTAACAGACACACACACATTAACAAACACACACTCACATTAACACATTTTTTTTTAATTTACCCACCCCCCCTTACCTTTGGGAATGCTGGGGGGAGGGTGGGGGTTCTCTATCTCCCTGGTGGTCCAGTGGCTGCGGGCGGCGCTGGGCTGGGCGGGCGGGCGGCTGGCGAGGGAGCTCTTCCTCTGAGCTGTCCGCTCAGCTCCCTCGCGCGCCGCAGAGTAAGGCTGGGAGCCGGAATATGACGTCATCTTCCGGCTCCCAGCCTCACTCTGTGGCGCGCGAGGGAGCTGAGCGGACAGCTTAGAGGAAGAGCTCCCTCGCCAGCCGCCTGCCCACTCGGCATGTCTGTTAGCCGCAAGGCTAACAAGGCATTTGCCCTGGGCATTTGGGGGCGGCGTTTTTTGCCGCCCCCTGAAAAATGCCTTGTTTGCCTCGCGGCTAAAACGCCTCTGATTATAGATAGTGACATTTCTTCATTGAAGTGACTACATGTCAGTTGCCTGTAGGCAGAGAATTCTGAGGCGCCTTCATGAAAAAAAAAAAAAGAAGTAGCAGGTAAAGTTAATTTAATAAATGTATTAACACAGATTGCAGGCATTAATCTCGCTCTCTTTCTCTCTGTCTCTCTCTCTCTCTCTCTCTATATATATATATATATATATACACACGGTATATATTTGTGTTCAGGGCAACCTTGTCCGTATCATAGAAGAAAGTATGCATGACATGCTTAAAATAACACATATGAAAGTCGGTTGTGGTGTGCCGAAACCTACATACTATTAAGCCTGTAAAATAAAGAGCGCCCAGTTATGAAGGTGTTCAGAAAAGGTGTATCTGAAAAAAGAGGAGTGGAGGAATGGAGGGATATTTAAAATGGTGACCACATAGCGGTACTGGAGAGGGAAGTCCCTTAAAAAGCAATACAAAACCCTCTGACAACTCCAAGATATGCCTTCACATTTATGTTTGGGGACACCAAGCCGTATCATAGAAGAAATAATATTATAACAGGCTTAATGTAACATAGGAGTATATGAAAAGGCAGTTATGGTGTGCTGAAAATAAAGTAAGCAAAATAGATAATACCATGCATATATTTATTTCCATTAAGAATACAGAAATATAATCATTCATATATTATGAAAAGCTTGTCTAAGTTCCTTTTCTGGTTGGGGAATGTAGCGACAACAATAGGCTGCTGGCTTCCAGCATCCTAAAGTTTTAATGATGTGTACAGGAATATTTCTGCTTGAGGCTGTAGATGCCGCACCTATTCTAAATGAATGGCCTGAATAATGTATAGGGTTGAAGCCTGGTCTCATCAGTAATATTCTTACATATATCATTAGTTTATTTGTAGCAAGAATGGCCTGTAAATAATGGTTGAGATGGAAGTTAGTGTATATAGGTCGGATATTCGTCTAATGTTTTGACCGGACACCATTTGTTAAGTGTAGGGTAATAAGGTATGACAACCGTTTGTCCCATCTGGCTTGTATTAGTGTGGAGTAATGAGAGTAAATAGACATTGTCATGTTTCCTGATATGGGATACTTTATTTAGCTCCTGGTGCTTCAGCATGCAAGATAGTACAGCACTGTGGTCTATGGAGAATCCTGCAAGACCATGGTATCCTGCATAGACAGCCGATTCCCTGCAGCCGTCACTGGTTACGGCTGTGGGGAATGACACTTAGATTCTACCCTGAGTCTAAGAAAATCAGGCAGAGGAGAAATACAGAGGCAAAGTAGTCTCTTGACTAGGTTGGAATTTCATTGATTTTATCTTTATGAAATACAAATTTTGCTGCTTTAACCCCTTAACGCTGTTACGGCATTCTACGCCATCCTCATTATAATGGGCTTTAAAGCCGTTGCGGCCCCATAGAACGCCGTTACGGTTGAAACCCCCAGGAGCGCCAGGATACTCACCAGGGCCGGACTGGGGATACAAAGCAGCCCTGGAAAAAAAATTTGTGCCAGCCCCATAAGTCACTGCGCCATATATTGTCGCGTGTAATATGTAAGGCTATGTCTTGCCATGACAGATGATTGAGTAATATATATATATATTGCTTTTTCTAATATAAAATATTGGTCCTTTCAGGGTAAAACTTTAATTATACAGTAAGCATACTCACATGCAGACACAGGCAATTTCACTGACATCTCAATGACACACACAAGCTCATTGATACACAGCCTCATAGACAAACAATCTTACTGATATACATCAGCTCATTGACATAAAAACACAAGCTCACTCACTAGCAGGCACACACATGCAAGCAAGCAAGCTCACTCACTAGCAGACGCACACACACAGCTTAATGTGGTGGTACTGGTGTCTATAGCATGTCCCTACAGGCTTTTCAACGTAAACACTGACTTTTCAGAGAAAAGGCAGTGTTTACATTGCTTCAAAGTGACACTGCTAGTGACAGTCACTCAGACGGTCACTAGAGATGCTTCCTGTGTTAGTGCACCTACATTCAGGGCCTCCACACTCTGTAGGTGCTGAACGTTCCCCATAGAGATACATTGATTCAATGCATCTCTATGAGGAGATGCTGATTGGAGTGGCATTTTGCATGATCTCAGCTATAGAGGCAGGGCCAGTCGAGGGGAGACCAGCACGCTGCGTGGGGAAAAAAAAAAGTGAGCAAAAACACTATTTTTAAACACACATTTACACCATGACAGACACAGAAACACACATATACCATGACAGATACACACCCCATGACAGACCATGACACAGACAGACACACACCCCATGACGGACAGACAGCACACACACCCCATGACGGACAGACAGACACACACACCCCATTACGGACAGACACACACACACCCCATGACGGACAGACAGACACACACACCCCCCATGAAGGACAGACACACACACACACCCCATGACAGACAGACAACACACACACACACCCCATGGCCGGACGAGACAGACACACACACACACCCCAGCCGGACAGACAGACACACACACACCCCATGACGGACGAACACACACACACACACACCCCATGACGGACAGACAGACAGACACACACACCCCATGATGGACAGACACACACACACACACACCCATGATGGACAGACAGACACACACACACACACACACCCCATGACGGACAGACACACACACACACACACCCCATGATGGACAGACAGACACACACACACCCCATGACGGACAGACAGACACACACCATACAGACACACTATGACACAGACAGACACACACACACACACCATACAGACAGACACCATGACACAGACAGACACACACACACACCATACAGACAGACACCATACCACAGACACAGACACACACACCATACAGACACACTATGACACAGACAGACAGACACACACACACCATACAGACACACTATGACACAGACAGACAGACACACACACACACACCATACAGACAGACACCATAACACAGACACATTACTAGTACCTGCCACCAGGGGGAGGTCTTCTGGGCGCCGCTGGGGAGGTCTGCTGGCGGCCGCTGGGGGACTTGTCCTGGCTGCCGCTGGGGGAGCTGCGCTGTCTGTGCTCTCCCGCCCTCGCGCTCTGCTGAATGAGACCGGCGCCAGAATATGACGTCATATTCCGGCGCCGGTTTCATTCAGCTGTGCGTTGGGGAGCAGAGCCAGCGCAGCTCCCCCAGCGGCTGCCAGGACAAGTCCCCCAGCAGCCGCCAGCAGACCCAGGTGTCTGCCTGGCCCCAGGTGCCGACGGCCCACCGGGAAATTTCACGGTATACTGGTGGGCCAGTCCAGCCCTGATACTCACTTCCCGGCGATCTGCTTCAGGAGGACTGCCTGACAGCCCAGGCAGCCCTCCCATGGCAAATTAGGCCCCCGGCGGCCATGTGAAAGGTCTCAAAGAGCGATCACATGGCTCCCTATAGCTGCCTATGGATCTGGCAGCAGAGGGACTGTCTGGAATATTTGACAGTCCCCCTGCTGGTGGGAAATGTTACACAAATATAATTAAACATGTTTAAAAAATATTTAATATGAATATATATATATATATATATATATATATATATATAAATAGCTGAATCAAAGGTTGCACTCACGGATTCTTAAAACATAGCTTTTATTGTGTACTCCTAAAAAAATCGATGTTTCAGTCCTATTCAAGGACTTTCATCAGGATTATAGAAACATAACATAACAATTCAACCATATATAGGATGCAGTAAATTACAATAACTCACCACAGGTGCCATAAGACAACCGGCGTCCCGGTCGGGAATGTGCGCATGTACCGAGTAGCCCCTCCCCCCGGCGTGACGTGTAACGCCGCCGTTGCTATAGTAACGCAACTAGCGTATACTATACTGAAGCTGGCATCTAAACCGGAACTGTGCAGTGATGCGGAGAGGTTCCGCCCCTCAATGTGACTTCATGTGTGCGCCGCCGTCGTTACCATAGTAACGCGGCTGTGAATGAGAAACTACAACAAACCGATATGGAAACAAACTTATCAAAAATGATAACCTAGTTGTGAACACCTAGGCTATTATGAAATATTGACATACCAAATTTGGTTAAGCCAAGTGTGAATGTGATCTATGTATATTAATAAAGTGCTAATGGGTCATTTAAAGTGCAATCAAAATCATCTCTTAAAGTGCCATATACGTGCAAAATATATAAAGTGCCACAGTGCTAATGTAAACATATTGTGACCCACTATAATTTATATAAATATTTATATTAAGTAACCCCAATGATTAGAGATTAATATTAATAAATTAATCAATCAAAAAAAAGGATGTACATATGGTTATATAAGGCTTTTTTACACGACTTTTTTTAAACTTATTTTCTCTTTCTTCTTTCTGCTCCTCTGACACTCAACAAGTATATATTTTCAAACAATTGTTACAACAGCACTATTATATTCTGCATCAAAGACTGTTGAACACATTTTAAAGCAATAACTATTAATGCTTGCAAAACATAAATGATTAATTATATAATAAGAGGACGGTCGCAGGGTAGTCATGAAAAATGCATATAAAAAAACCTAAAATACACACAAATATAAAATCACATATAAAAGAACATTAAGGGGCATTCAGGCCAAAAAAGAATGTAACGACAAAGCTTCATTTAATCCTTTTGGAGACACAGTGTCCAACTCATGGATCCAATAAGCTTCTCTATTAAGTAGCATCCTCCCCCTATCACCCCCTCTTCTAGGGTTAGGGATATGGTCAATAGCCACAAATTTCAATGTAGCCAATGGGTGCTTTAGTTCAAAGAAGTGTTTTGCAACTGGTTTATCTGTGGAACCGTCATGATATGCCAGTCTAATAGAAGATCTATGTCCCCTAATTCGTTCGCAGATGGCCGTCTCTGTTTTCCCAATGTAACATAAGCCACACGGACAAGACAGTTTGTATATTACATGTGTCGTCTTGCAAGTAATAGTATATCGAATAGTATATTTTCTATTATTGTGAGGATGAAAAAAAGTTCTTGCAGGCATCATGTGGCTACAGGTCACACAGCCAAGGCAGCGAACAGATCCTCTTATTTGTTCCTTCGCTATGTTCAAATAGCTTTGGGAGGGATCCGTATGTACTAGCATATCTTTTAGGTTTCTATTTCTCTTATAACAGATTAATGGCTTTTCTTTAAACACTTTCGGGAGCGTGTCGTCACTCGACACTATCCTCCAATTCTTCCTAATGACCGATGCCACTTGAGGAGTAGACTGGTTGTATACCATAGGGAAGACCAAATTAAGAGGTTTCTTCTTTGTTTCAGTAGCGCGTGCATTCAATGCTTCTTGTAGCGCTATTTCCAACATACATTCGTCATAACCTCTTTGAAGAAATTTGTTTTTCATTTCAAGAATCTGGACATCCCTAGTTGCTACTTCCGAATTGTTCCTGATTACTCTTAGGAATTGTGCCTTTGGTAGTGAGTTCTTCAAAGCCATGGGATGTGCACTCTGGTAGTGGAGGAGTGTATTCCTATCTGTGGGTTTTGTGTATAGGGAATATTGAAAATGTGTTGCTCCCAATGAAATTTCCAAATCCAAATAATGCACCTTCTCTGTGCTAATATCCGCCGTGAATCTTACTGGAGTTGGTAAAAGATTAAGATCTTGAACCATTTCCAGGGGAGGGCTGGCAGCCTTAGGCCTGGGGGGCAAAACCAGTCAAGTGGCCCATTGCACCACCAAATCAGTTCACCATCCATGCCCACCTTTTCCTGGTTTTATAACGGATATTGATGTTATGCTAATCAGTAGCTCTTTGCCATACCTGCTCCTTCACGGCTCCAGGCACTGCTTGTTGTGAGTGTGAGCCACTGTAAATTAGGGGCAGAGGGCACTTGCACTGCGGTAAAGATGAGGCTGGACAGGAGGAGAGTGCAGTGCAATCAGTGCACTCCCCTCCTGTGGGTCACCAGTAGACTGGTGCACCTGCCCAGGATCAGTGCCGGTGCAAGGATTTTTGCCGCCCTAGACAAAATAAAAATTTGCTGCCCCCCCATGTGACATCACAATGCCCCACCCATATGAACTAGCGCCAGTGCTGCACACAGTGTGTGTTTACATTAAAAAGCCTGCAGGGACCAGCTATAGACACCAGAACCACTTCATTAAGCTATAGTGTCCCTTTAATGTGAGGTACATTATAGATTAGTGTCACTAATAATATACTAGATTGCCTGCTTACAAGCAGATGAGGATGATGATGGGCTGCAGTTTGGCTCCACTGGTCTGGTGTAGAACAGGATCTCTGGGCTGTTTGCAACTTCAATGGTCACAAATTCAATGTTCTGGGAGGGTGGGGAAGCAGCTCCATTTTTTGGGGCCCTTACACAGCGCTCAGGGTCCTGGGCCCCTTGGGGCCCT
Source organism: Pelobates cultripes (assembly GCA_933207985.1). Classification (NCBI taxonomy): domain Eukaryota; kingdom Metazoa; phylum Chordata; class Amphibia; order Anura; family Pelobatidae; genus Pelobates; species Pelobates cultripes. Next base: position 27,197,789 of record OW240921.1, on the reverse strand, counting down.
GGCGGTGGAGCCATACCCATAAGGCCCACTCATAATTCCACCCACCCATGAGTTCGCTCACAGAGTGGAGTGTGTAGGGATGTGTTATGTGTTATTGTAGAGGATCTAATATGTGTGCTTATGGTACATGTAGTGTATGGGTTACCAGTTTGTGCAGGTGATGTAGTGTGTTTGTGTGGTAGTGGAAGCAGTGTGTATTTGTGTATAAGGGATGTATTATGTGTTTCTGGTTGTGTGTAGGAATGCATTAATGTGAATCTGTGTTTTGTATGCATAAGGGATGGAGTGTGTGTCTGTATGTGCATTGAGTGTAAGAGATGCATTGTGTTTCTGTGTGAAAAGAAGTGTGTGTGTTTGCATGTGTGTGTACGGGTTTGCATTGTCTGTTTCTGTGTATGTGTACAAAGGATGCATTGTCTTTGTGTGTAAGGGTTGCATTGTGTGTGTGTGTGTAATGGATGCATTGTGTGTTTCTCTGTGTGTAAGGGAAGCATGTTGTGTTTCTGTGTATGTATAGGGATGCATTGTGTGTGTGTGCGCGCGCGTAGTGTGAAAGAGCTCCCTGTCTTGGCCCCTGTCCTATAGAGCTGCCCCTTCTGTCCCGTAGAGCTCTCCCCTGCACCTTAGTGGTCTCTCCTCTCCCCACCCTCCCCTAGCGGTCTCTTCTCACACTCACCCACCCTCCCTGTGCTCTTCTCATCCCCCCCTCCACCCTCCCTGTGTTCTTCTCACTCCTCCCTCTATGTGTTCTCCTCACACCCCCTGTGTTCGTCTTACCCCCCTCCTCCCTGTGTTCTTCATACTTCCCCCCTTGGTCGTCTTACTCCCCCACCTGTTCTTCTTACTCCCCCACCTGTTCTTCTTACCCCCTTCTTCTTATTGCTCCCCCTTCTTCTTCTTCCTCCCACTTCTTCTTCTTACTCCCCCCTCTTCTTCTTACTCCCCCTCTTCTTCTTACTTCCCCTTCTTCTTCTTGCTCCCCACTCTTCTTCTTCTTACTCCCCACTCTTCTTCTTCTTACTCCCCACTCTTTTTCTTACTCACCCCATCTTCTTCTTCTTACCCCCCTCTTTTTCTTATCTCCCCTCCTTCTTACTCAGCCCTCCCCCTTTTCTTATTCCCCCTCTCCCTCTTCTTACTCCCCCCTCTTTTTCTTACTCCCTCCTCTTCTTCTTCTTACTCCCCCATCTTTTTCTTACTCCCCCCTTCTTCTTCTTACCCCCTCTTTTTCTTATCTCCCCTCTTCTTATTCCCCTCTTCTTCTCCCCCCTCCCTCTTCTTCCTCCCCTCCCTCTTCTTGTTCCCCTCCCCTCTTCTTATTCCCCCCTCCTCTTCTTATTCCCCCTTTTTTGTATCCCCCCCTCCTCTTCTTATTCCCCCTTTTATCCCCTCCCTCTTCTTGTTGTCCCTCTCCTCTTTATCCCCCCTCCTCTTCTTATCCCCCCTTCTTATTCCCCCTCTTCTTATTCCCCTCTCCTCTTTATCCCCCCTCCCCTCTTCTTATCCCCTCCCCTCCTCCCTCTCTTCTTACCCCCTCCCCTGTAGCGTGGCCGAGCTGCACTCCGGTCCGCGGTGGCCGGCCGGCCGGAGTGATAGGAAGGTGCACACTCAGTGTGCACTTCCTGTCAGTCCGGTCGGTAACAGGAAACAGACACTCAGTGTGCACTTCCTGTCAGTCCGGTCGGTAACAGGAAACAGAAACTCCGCGCGGAACAGGAGTTTGTTTCCTGTAACCGGCCGGACTGACAGGAAGTGCACCTTCCTGAGGGATAATTTAATTTTGTTTTGTTTTTTCCAGGTAATTATCTCTCATGCACAGAGGATCATGGGAGGGATTACTTTGTGTTGGAAAACCCTTGCAGGGGACTTTTGCATAAAAAGGCAGTGTGTGGCCCTGAATAAAGACAGTCTACTCCCAGCATTAAGTTTTGGCTAAAAAAAAGTGGGGGGAACAGTTATACTGCTCTATTTACTTGCTATACCTGCTATACTCTCTGGTGGAGAGCTCGAACCACTGGGAGCTGGGTCCAGGGTGGGAAGAGGCGGCGAGACCCCAGCCAAGCTGCGGCGGCTAGGGGCTGGAGGTGCTTATGGTGTCCCGGTGAAGTGCTTATGGTACTCGGGGATAACTAGGAAGCGTGATTGGCTAGGTACCCAGTTGGGGTACCAGGCGGTCTGCCACATCTTGTGGCAGTGGAGGGATGGCTTCCTAGCGAGTGGGGACACAGGAATACAGTATGGATTACTGACGAGGGATAGCGCTAGCATCCGTGCAGCGTCTCTGTTTGCAGAGGAGCTCGGGAGGATGGAGCACGCTAGCCTCCGGGCAGCGTCCCCATATGAGGAGGAGTTCCTCTGCAGACTACAGCGCATCTTGGCCCAAAGGGATGGTTCTGTATCAGAAGATGGACTGGAGAGATGCCACTTGGAAGGAGCTCTGGTACGAGGCCCTGGAAGATGTTTAGCTTCGGCGGAGAGAGCAGCGGCTCCAGGTACAAGTGGCTATGCGGCTGACTCTCCTGGGATAGCAGCCCCTGGAGGAGTGAATGACGTAGTTTGAGTTTCTGGTCTGGAAGGAGCTATGGCTGGACGAGGCTTACCGGGCGCTAGAGTGGTACGCAGTGCGGCGTGTCCAGTGGATGGCTGAGGATAGTGTAGGGTGAGGACTATAATGGCCCGGGCTTGATGTGGAGACCTCTGAGGAGGACATTGACTTTGGGAGTCCAGCAGAGTATCGGCTCCTGGACATCCACAGCATCAGGGAAGCCCTGATGGATCTTAATGGAGCTGCCGACCTGGGACCAGATCTGATCCATCTGGTCACCATGAAATGGGAGCTGGAGCAGAGTTACCAACGCCGTCCTTCCTCCCCAGCGGCAGTGCATCCTCCAGGTAGAGGAGACAACTGGTCCCTCTCCCCAACCACAGTGGCAGTGTACCTTGTAGGGAGAGGAGACAAGGCATCTCCTCTCCCCAGCAGAAGTGTATCCTGCAGGTAGAGGAGACAACCGGTCTCTCACCAGCAGCAGTGTATCCTGCAGGGAGAGGAGACAACCGGTTTCTTTCCCCAGCGGCAGTGTATTCTGCAGGGAGAGGAGACAACCGGACGCTCTACCCAACCACAGTTTGCGTTATTGGGAGTAGAGACAAACGGTCTCCCTCTCCAACTGCAGTGCCAGGAATCTCGAGACACCAGGGATGACGGCCGCTACAACCACGGCCAAGTGGACCTACCCGGGCAAAGCATGGCACAGGAGGCTACCAGGTCAGCTATTTGTTTTTGGGTGGGCTTCTCGACTAACTCAAGTACAGACCGCCTGCAGGTCTGGTACCTGGTTACAAATACAAAAAGATAATTCCAACGCTCACTCCCATCACTCCTGGGCGGCAGCAAAGACCACAGTACACATCAGCCCCAATACATACCGTAAAAACCAAAGAAAACGTTACCTGTGTCTCTCCGAAATCCCCATGTATATTTAAACAAGTGGAGGTCATTTAGTTACTCCAATGGCCATTGATGCTCAAGGAAGCAAGGTGAAGGTGTATGGGCAGTCCGTGGCGACAGGGGGAGGTAGCCTATTCAGCACCAAAGTGCAGTAGCCAGTAGGCTATCAGCACTTCAAACATAGGTGGAGTCAGGGGACCGTGATCAGCCGCAGGCATTTGCAACAGCCTGTATGTTAACCCCTGAGCGTAAGCCAGAAATGCAGCAGGATTAACCCCTTAAATGTTTAATTGCTCGCATCTATGATGATATATTTTTCTTAGATGTTGGGCTCGTTTTGAGATATCTTAGTGGTATGAATATAAACTGTATTAATGTTGTGACAATCCTTTTTGAAACTACTCATTTAGAGGGAGATTGTTAATCTTTATCGTGTTTCGAATCTCATCTCCTAATCCGTTCTGGAGGCTGAGGAGGGAAGGAGAATTCTATCATTATTTTCTCTTCAATATAGTTTTTTTTACTCTCTCTTCCTAGGCACTGTATCCCTAACACTGGCCGTTCTTTTGCAAGCCTTATTTTACCACCTTTTTTCCTACTCTAGCTATGTACTATTACTATAGATCTTTTGACTATGGTTACATCCTGACCTGACTTATGTCGCTACATACTGCCTTCATAGCCACAAGTGTAGCTTTAATATATAGCTATCTCATTTGAATAACCTATAGGAGCAACTGCTCTATAAACTGGACACTTGTCTAAATAGCTATACTGAAGACATACTAGGCAGGCTTGATAAGACCCCTACCGTTTGCAGCACTTGAACATTTTCCTCACGGTTTATTTTTTGTATCACTGGTTCACATATTAGTATTACGTGTCTAATACCATTGTAGACTATATTAGTGTCTAAAAACATTAAAGACTATTTTTAACAATTGTAACTTACTACCCTTATGTTGAGTTATTTACTTTTTGTATGGGTAAGCCTTTGGCCGTTTTTTGAGAGTTAGTATCTGAGCATGACTTAGGTTCTCTTTTTCAATATACCTGCTTGAAGGATTTTTTATTTATTTTTTCAAGCCGTTACACTTACCTTTGACAGTCCCGGTGACGACTGTCCCTTTGGTTGCTCTCGTAGAGAAGCATTGCGGTCACATGGTGAATAATTGAAAGTCTTGGTGATCCACCAATCCACTGCTTCTTGTGGAAAATATGGATTCTGATGCTTCTCATGAGAGACGTGCACAGCATCTCGTATCAGCAAATTTTGCATGCTGACGCCAGATGTAAAATACATTTAATTGTTGTAGTAGTAGGTGTACAAATGGTAAAATGTAAACCGTACCATTTCTCAGAAACAGCACTGTTTTCTTTTGCAAGGCTGCGGGGGCAGCATCTATGCCCCAAAATCACTTGATTAAGGTGAAGTAATTTTGATTGTTAGAATGTCCCTTTTGTGATCTCTAAATTATTTCAAACACATTAGTCATTCTGTTAGTCATGTGGATGCTTCAATTTTTAAACCATTGGGTAATATTGTTTGATGGAAATTCCTCGTACAGTATTGTCAAAATATCTGTAATACTTGTTGTAAACAGGACCTGGCTTTCATTTTCTTTCGCCCATTAATGGGCTGTGTAGTTAGAAAAGCCCCACAAACGTACTTGACTACACCATAATACTACCGGACCAATTAAAAGCAAAAGTCACATGATCTGTCAACAAGTAATGTGTCCTGAGATCCAATCAAAATTCCATGCCTGGAGTTCCATATGTCACAATTTTACCATGGGTCTTAGAGGACCATATAAAGCATATTTCTATTTGTTTTATGGATGACTTTCCGATTCCCTAGAACCCAGACATTCAGATGCATTTATAAACGTTCTATATCATTCTGTCGGTATAAACTCTGTAAATATGTACTTTAATGTGAGCTGGTAAAAATAAGCTGCAGGAGCCACAGAGCTAGAAACACTGATCAGTTTAAAATAAATCTTGTATTCTAATTGTGTTTGGGTTTTTTTTTGTGTGTTTTTTTTTTTTTTTTAGCCCATCACAAAACCGATATTAAAATCATGTTAAGTAAATAGAAAATGCACAGATACAAAAAAATATGTGTATATGTAGGGGCACTTTAAGCAACATAACTACTAAAGCCCACTGCAGTGGTTATGTTGCCAGTATGCCACTGCTACCATCTTAATGTTATGTGTCAAACAGTTTTCAAGCAGTTTGACATAAACAGGGCTGGCCCCTTGCTGTCCATCTTAATGTGGAATTTACACTTCTGCATTAGCAGTATGAATTCTGTCCATACTTCGATGGCATTCATTGGCTAAGCATGTCACCTGGCACTTCTCAGCCAATGAATGCCTTTCAAGTTTGTACACTGTAGCCATTGCTAATGATGAAGTGCAGCTTCTGCATCGGGGTCATGGACTGCGAGGGGCTGGGTGATAAGGGACCCTCGGTTTGTGTCAGGTTGTTCCAAAATGGATTGATCCATAACAAGGGATATTGCCCGGGACAAGCTGGCACTGTAAACATTATAGAGGACTATAGTGATTATGATGCTTAAAAATGCCCCATTTAAAAGGCACACTATAGCGTAAGGAATACAAATGCATATACCTCTTTAGGTCGTCCTTACACTTGTGAGGGTTTAAAAGGCGGGTTTTAGATGCTTTTCAACCCTCGCCTCGCCAGTGTCTGTCCGGCCTTTCCACCTTCTTGGCTGACATCATCAAGATTGGCCATTTCAGCAAACCCAAAGTTTCTATATACGGAAACATTGGAAGGCTAGTGCGCAAATACGGCAAAACTATGATCTGAACCAATCAAATGCTCTCTAGGAGAGTCACGTGACCGAGATTCACTTATTGTAGGATTGCCAAGCCTCTACTGGATGTCTTCCAGACAGCATACAGAGATGTTTTAACTCTGCTATGATATTACAGTTTCTACAAAACTACAATGTTTTACATTTGCAGGGTTAAAACCACCAGACCGCTGCACCCAGACCACTTTGTAGGACAATTGGAAATGTAAGGCCAAATTAGTCGAGCTGGAAACATAGCTGAATATTTCCAGTTTGAATGTTTTGGCCTGACATTTACAACCCCCTGGTGAATTCTCAGCAATTTCTGTGTAGCAAATAACGCAGTGTTCTTGTTCTGAATCTTCTCTCTGTGGCTGGGTGAAAACGAATGTTTCTTAGTATTCATCAGCAATGCTTTATTTGGGCTAGTGAAGGTTCAGTACTCTCCTAAGGGGAAAATAAATTTCCGGTGTGTGTGCAGTTATGGTCTGTTTCTAAAAGTGTAAGTGTATTCATTAACGATTATTACTCCCCGGACACAGCCCTGTTTGTGAGACTTTTATATAAGAAATTAACTTGATGTGAAGGAATGAGGAAATGGTTAAATAGTGTGTGTATATCGAATAATGATAGATGGGCACATGGTCCATGACTATTTTTGCTAATAAGAATGAAAATTAGAAAAAGGGGAAGTAAGAAAAGCATGCCCACGTCTATGCTGGCTGTGGTCCTATTTGTGATAAATAAATACATTATGCATGGCACATACATGTCCTCTAATACGCAGATTCCTTTATTAATGATAATCTAATCACCAAAGCAAACTTAACTTAAAGGAACACTATAGTGTCAGGAATGCAAACATGGGAGAGGTGTTTTTACTCGCCTTTTCTCTCAAACCCCGACTGGCTCTGTCTATGCGACACTCATAGAAATGCATTGAATCAGTGCATCTCTATGGGGACTGTTCAGCTGAATTCCATTGCTACACACTGTACAGCACTGAGATAGCAAGCATCTCTAATGGCCGTCTGAGTGACTGCCACTAGAATTGTTCCTAGGCAGCAATGTAAACACATGCCTTTTCTCTAAAAAGGCAGGTTTTACAGTGCTCAGCCTGCAGGTACAGACTATGTCCCCCAGAACCACTACATTAAGACTTTAGTATCTCTTTAACACGTCATGTGTCCTTAAGGGGTTAATGAAGCAGTTTTGGTGTATATATCATGCCCCTTCAATCCTGCTTCTCAATTCTCTGCCATTTTGTTTCTGTTTATGTAATATTACATGTTGCATTAGTTTAAATAAAAAAACATAAAATATCAATTGTACAAGGCTCATAATTTCAAGTCCAGTGGTACTAGCCTGGTCTAAAAGTTAATGGGCACAGAAAGTCTGGACTGTCTGTGGCACTCACCAGAGTTTACTTTTCACTCCCCAATGGCTAGTGGAGAATGGATATTTTGAACACTGATCTGTACAAAGTGCTTGTTGAATTACTACCATCTTTATACTAAAAATAATCACGGCCCCTCTTCTCATCTGTCAATCAGTTACTGACATAGAATTATATAGAGGTCTAGGGCTTAGTCCTCTATGTTGAAGAGTGCATTGCACGGACAGAGCAGGAGACGTATCTCCAACAGGCAGTTCTCCTGCTGCTCTCTCTCTCTCATAGCCAGTACAGCAAATACATTGTAGTTGCTGTGATGTTTTTCTTGCAAGCACATCTCATATACAGCAGTGGAATTGCACCTGTATTGGTACAGTCCATGAAGTCCATTTTGGATTCATTGGGCAGTGTGTCTTACTTGGGGAAGTGTTTTTAGCATCGCATATAGTCTAGTAGATGGGTGAAACGTAGACTGGACCAGTTGTGCTGTCTTATGGTAGCATTAAAATCTAATTTATCTTTATGATAAATCATTGCTTTAGGAGCGGTTATCACTTAAAGGGACACTACAGGCAGCCAGACCGCTTCATCTCATTGAAGTGGTCTGGGTGCAGTGACCCTGTCTCCTTATCCTTGCAATAATTGTATTTCAGGGCTAACTCCTTCTCTAGCGTAAATCAGTCATCACTCTCACTAGAACCCCTGTGTCTGGACAGTAAATGCTTCGAATAACTATTCTCTCACCTCCCTGCCTTGAGCTGCGCTCCCCACAAGAGTGCTCACAGCAGAAAGGGGTGACATGAGGTCGCTTGAGCTTCTGTGATCAACTATAATGAAAGTTAAGCTCAGTTTTATAGTTTAATTAGATTTCTACATTCAATATTGTTACCAACAAAAAAAGGTTGTACGGTATGATGGTATTTCAAATCCGATACAGATGCTGGCTTATGGTACACCCGCCATTGTTTGGAAAGGGGGACAAGAGATAAACGCATTATAATAGTCCTGACAGTATTCCAGTGTCTCCTGGGGGGAAAAGCTGCAAGGTAACATGCACAGGTACACAAAGAGAACCCACTGAATCTAGTATTTTAATAGAAGCAAAAATTCTTAGCTGTGAAAATGAAAAATACACCACACTGACCATTTAACTGCTGAACCTCTAAAAAATAAATAAATAAAAAGCCCTAATAACATTCTGTATGGCCTGTCTTCGCATACAGTTGGACTGGCTTTTGTTTTTTGTTTGTCCTGTTTTTTGGTCACTGGGCCACATTAAATAACATGATGATCATATATTAATCCCACCAAGGTTAGGCAGGTTCTTGTGATAGTTCTGTTGTGCCATCAGCCTTAAATGGGTTAAAGGAGCGTGGGAATAGAGATTTTCTGTTGCCTGGAAAGCACCCATAGGCAATAAGTTTTCGGATCTCTTTGCCATCGTGTGTAGCTGTGCCAGGTTTGGCTCAATGGGAATTCCCTTGTTTCCCCAGAAAACATATCCTATCTAGTTCTCTGTAGGCCTGTCACTAGCCTCCTTGTGGAGAAGAGGTTTTATGGCCTTGTAAAGGTGTAGAATATTTTATGCTACAGGTATATTGTTATAGAACAATCAGCCTTCTAGTGCACAAATGACATAATACCGAGATAAAGCATTATTTCGACTACATCAAAGAACAAAAGACTTCCGCCAAATGACATGCTGATCTATTTTTATAAATCCAAGGAAATGTGCTGTACGGGTTATAGTTATCATCCTGGGAGGTGTGACTAGTTTGGCAACAGGTTCATTTGTTCTGGGCTTCTAGACTGATTTCCAAAGTAGTACAGCGCTATTTTTCTTCGCTGGTAATAAGCCGGTTGCTGATCTCTAATAGTACCGTAGGGAGTGCCAACTTTTCCGTGGTCTTCTCGTGATTATTCAAATATTACATGTATGTAAATTTTGAGGTGATGTGTGGCAGGAGAGAAAAAAAAATTCCAAACCATCCACATGTTTTTAGGAAAAAATATATAGGGGAAATAAATGCAACATCGTGGTATAATCTGCAGTGCATAAGCATGCTTCATCATCTGCCCTTGTGCTAGGGTTGCATGTGATATTCTACTATTAAGAAAAATGATCCAAGCTAAACATAGTAAACTCATCAATCACAATGCCACGTAAGTCTATTATCAGCTAATATGGTTTATTGAAGTTTTTCCTGGAAGGTTGCCCATGAACATCGTTGGCAATGCAGATTTTGAGATCAATATTTTTCATGCAAAGCATTATGGGAAATGAAGCCCATAATCCTTTGCAACACCAGTGCTTGCCCTATTTAAACAAAAAAAAAAAAAAAAATTAGTGATGTGTGCATGTCATATTGCAGCAGCACCCCTAATGTGCAGACAAAGAGGCTGAAATCACACTTTCAAAATGTGTGAAGGAAACCGAGATATTGAGCTCATATCCTCCCTGAATGTTGCAATGATTGAGAATGACCTTTCTTCTCATGTTCAGCTCCTGCAGGGAGTTTAAACCCTGCTTATCTCAATCAAGCACATGTATCGAAACATGTGTCAAGAGGACAGGAACTGGCTGTCCTTCTTGCTAAACATTACCCACAAAAATTCACACTCTTGGTTTATTCTTTGTTTTCCTTAACCACGTTTCTCTCCTAATGAATAATCACTACTTATACCCCAAGTAATTCCATTATTTTAAAGTGGATCTATTGGATCCAGCAATAGATATAAGTGAGCAGGGCCCTCTAAGAGGGGGGTGACGTAATCTATACATTGTACATACAATCCGCAGCAAATGTATAGCTTAAATAATAATGGTCATGCTTGAGTGAATGGTTTTATTCATTTTTTAATTCAAAATAATAGCAGTTATTCTGTTTTGTGTTTATAGGTCATTGTTTTCATTTTATGTTGTTGTTAACCCCTGTGTCATATTTCATTTTTTTTTTTTTTTTTACTACTTAAAATACCATCTAGTAAATAGATCCACTTTAAAAGAATGGAATTACTTGGGGTATAAGTAGTGATTATTCATTAGAAGCGAAACGTGGTTAAAGAAAACAAAGAATAAACCAAGAGTGTGAATTTTTGTGGGTAATGTTTAGCAAGAGGGACAGCCAGTTCCTGTCCTCTTGACACATGTTTAAAATACCATCTAGTAAATCACTATGCATGAAGCAATACTTGTCTATATATAGCTATATATCTATATATTAAACCTTCCATTACAGATGTTTAAAAATGGTCCAGATTGTCTTTTTCCACGTTATAACTTGAATTTGGATAACAATGTTTAGAAACTGATTGAAGCCTATAAATCTTAGTCGTAAAAAGGTTCATGTATGCGTTTGGCAGTATCTTCATTTTTATTCACCAGATGTCACCATAATGTCGAACAGTTTGATTTTAGAGAAAATCTTGTTTAATTCACTCGACAGCCATGACATCACACATGCTATAAAACATGCCAGTCAATCAGGACGAGGGTTCTGCACCTTAAACCAGCTTAGAAACATAGAATGTGACGGCAGATAAGAACCATTCGGCCCATCTAGTCTGCCCAATGCTTATTTTATTACATTCTCATGTCTCCAAGTTTTTTTGGGATAGGCTGCCTATTTTCCTAACCGTTGCTTTGCCCAACTTGATTCCTTCCAATTCCTTTTTTTTTTTTTTTTTTTTACGGTTTCAAAAATATATTTTAACCCTCTGATCTTTTTGGTAACTGAATTGCTTTGCATTACATCATGCTGCCCCCCACTGGCACGCTAATTGGTGGTCTAGACTGCTTGGTATTTGGAAGCGCATAGTATCCTGTTCTTTCAACAATTCACCCAGCTCTTCTAACATAGAAATAGGAAAATTAGTCTTCCAACACCAAGAAACATTCTGAACCAAAGATCTTTTCCCCCCTTGCAATCTCGATAGAAATAGAGAAATAATGGCTTTGTGGGATTGTGTCATTAATATTGTGGTGTTGGTTTTTACCTACCATTTGTTTATTGCACAATTCACCCTTTTATCTCTGTTTCTCGTATAGACCGACCCATCTGGTTGAATGCCTTTTGCGACATGCTTGTTACGGAGTCATTCGTGAGGCCCAAGCATTTCCTTTGGTTGGCCAAAACAAGTTACTTTATCAGTACTTCTAAAGCAAAGAAAGAACTAATGTGATTGTGCTAAAACCAAGTGCCATGCTACTGTTGGCTAGATTTTTTTCTTTAACCCCTTTCATCCCTTTAGATCGCACACCATTGCTCCTTAAGCGGTTAATAACGGAGTCCAAGCACACCACTTTATACTCCAGTGTGCATTTTAATCTAGCAGTTCCCCTAGTTTACTGTTGTAAATGTAGCTAGAATCCGATATTTCCGTCATGAATCCAATTTAAAATATGCCTCTTCACTTTTTATTTTAAAATCACGGCATCTTTTTGTTTAGTACGGTGGTTACTATGAGGATAGACCTTATACAATTCCTTTGCGATATGGGGGTAACCTTAGGTTTATTTATCAAGGTGTTATGCGAGGACACTTTATTAAGGTTACATATCTTGAGTGCTTCTTCTACAGAGTCACTGCAATAGCACGGTCCCACATTTAGCTCAGTGATTTGGAAGGCAGAAACTTCTCTGCTCATTATTTGGTAGAACGGTGCATCTGGGATTCAGTGCAGATTGCTCTTAACCTACAGCTAGAAATTTAGAAAGGCATTTATACTTCTGCTTTAAAGGATCACTATAGTGTCAGGAAAACAAATTTGTTTCCCTGACACTATAGTGCCCTGGGCGCTAAAGGGGTTATAACCCCTTCAGCAGCTTACGTTATCCCAGCGCCGGTGACCTCTCCTCCCCGTCTGACGTCAGTGAAGCCGCATGCGCGGCAAGTGCCCACGCGCGCATTCAAGCTGTCAATAGGAAAGCCTTTTTCAATGCTTTCTTATAGACGCTCTGCGTGATGGAGGCGTAATATGCCTCCAGCGTCGCAGATGCGCCTTTAGTGGCTGTCCGGAAGACAGCCACTAGTGGCTGGCTTAACCCCAAATGTAAATAGAGCAGTTTCTCTGAAATACCAGTTAAAGTGTGAATGTTGATAAGGTTTGCATGTGTTAGAGTTTCACCATATAACCATAGCGCTATCACTAATTTTACAGTAACAAGATTAACAGATATTAAATAGCTATACAGCAATCCATAGACTTTCCAAGGGGGTTTAAACCAGCTGCTCATTTTAAGGGCCTGTAAAATGTACATAACCAATTTAAAAAAAAAAAAACGGTTTGGACATTTTTCATTAGTGGGTAAGAATAAGAAAATTTACTATTTTTAATAAGTTTCTCCTAATGTAAATGCCCATAATAAAAACAGATAGCGATGGGCTTCAAAACCCATAATTCTCCAGAATGATGGGAGTTGTACTGCAGCAGTATACGGGAATGCACTGATTAATACGCACCTGCGACCTGCGTAATCTTAAAATTCCAGGTGATTTAAATCCCAATTTACCTGTGCTAAAATCTTAAAAATGGCTTTTTTTAAGAATATGCAATGATACTCGTGCAATAAGGAGTTATGAGTCTCACACTAATTTAATGATGGCTGGTAGTAGCCTTGTGATAACATTATAACCAGGAGATTTACAGATTTAGAAAGCTTACTCCTGTAGTTTTTCTGATCGACAAGCAATTAACTAATAAATATTAATAAATCATTGGCAGAGACTTGCTGTCAGAGAGCAGCGACTGCAAGTATGTATCTTATAAAAGCACTATATTGTTACATCGTGGCTAGTGTGTGGGCAAAGAAAATACTGTATCACAGAGACTGTAAGAGAATGCCCAAAAGGTGTATGATTAGAAGATAGTTGCTGCAAAAGAGATATTATTGCAGACACAATTAAAGGGGAAACTGGCATTTAAAAAAACAACAACAAAAAAAAAACCACCCACCATTATGGCCTTGAATATTATTTTGAAATGCACACTGATCATTACTCCTTCTAGTGCATTTCCTGACATGACATTGCTCAGTTGCGACACATTTGGTCACATAAGTGGTGCTTCTGACCAAACACCATGCAATAAACTAGTGTGTGTTCACAGGTATTGATATCATGCAAGCCCTGGGCATCTGAGAAATCCACTCTGATCTGCTTAAAGCGGTTTGTTTTGCATAGTCTACAGTGAGATAAGCAGTGCAGTGGTAAGCAATGAGGGGCACTGAAAAGATATATGCAGTACAAAACAATATAATCAGGCTGTAACATATCTAATGATCGATGTTTAAAAAAACAAAGAGGACTGTTTTTTTTTTTCTTTTAACGTATTGGTGCAAATAGTGAAATATTAGCAGCAGAATGAGGCAATTTGGTAATAAAGGATGATGGTCCAGCTGTTTGATAAACACAATGTGATCAATATATGTCAGTTTTAACATTTTTCTTTTTTTTAAAAAAATGTATTTATTTATTTAAACGCACAGTCATTATTTCAGTATACTGCCGGCAAAATACATACCCCATTGAAATCTGATGATTGAAAATGGCTGTCTCAACAGAGATTATAAAAAAAAATATTGCCGTCTGGAAATAGCTCTGTCACTGGCAAGTATTGAGAAGCAAAATATTCTTCAATTTATCTGGTCAAAGAAAAGGAAAAAATAGACCCTTGAGTCACATTATGTTAAAGCGGATCAGTCATTTTCTGAAGTATTTTAGGTGATATCTCCACTTCGCGTCTAATGCATGTGGGGTGCAGTGGAAAGTAGTTATACTTACCTGAAACTGCCCCTTGTGGCAGTAGCAGCCATTTTCTGTCTATTTCTTCAAACATGGCTCCTGGTGTTTCATGTGCCAGAAGCCGCACCATCATTGTACTCCATTGATCACGCCCCATGAGTGAGATGATGCATGAATCTTAAAAATGTCGCTGGCAACGACAGCTGGGATTTGATCAAAGTTAATGGCGAAGCTATGCCTTTTGTCAACATCAGGTACCTACTTTTTCTTATATGTTTGGAATGCGCAGGAATTTCTATAAAACTCCAACATTCCATCTTCTGAAATACTCGGAAGTGACAAAGCTGCTTTAATCAGTAGTATCCGTATTCTGGGAGCACCGATATCTCTAGTTTGGAAACTTGCAGTTTATTTCAATGTTTTATCAGTTGTGTATGAGTGTAAAGTTTATTTTAAAATGGTCAGATTGTATTTAGTAACAATAATCCCTTTTAGATTTTATTTTTCTTAGTTCTCTCTCTGGACCTTTTGTCTGTTAAATCCCTAATTTGAATACATACTATGAGATTGGCTGTCTGACATGGTTCAGCCTTTATTGATTCAGCTCCTGTATGGCACTGTCACAGCTCTGTAATCTGTTATTACTTGGAACATTAGAGTCAGTTTACACACTATGTGTTTGTCTAAATAACACAATGTGATATTGCTATTGGAGTTTGGTTATGCTTGGCATTAAATGTGTTTTCCTGCTGCTGTATTGATCTAAATGGGTTACTTTTTTTATTATTTTTCTGACTTCGAACCCTCTTGGGACTAAAAACAGAACAATTTTATCCCTCTGTGTTTATTTTGAAAATGAAATTCCAAGCACCTGGTATTTTATTTATTTTTGTGACTTCAAACCATCCTTAAAGGGACTCTCCAGGTAAACAGTTTTACTCACCTGGTTCCAGCGCCGGGGAGCCTTGTGAAGCCGCGCCCCCTATTTCGTCAAAATGGCGAAATAGGCGGGCGCGAGCAGGGAGCAATCAGACGCTTCGCCGCACATGCGCAGATACTTCTGAGGGTTGCTGCCCTCTGAAGTCCTGAGTGCACTACCGCGCATGTGCGCGGCCGTGAGCTGACTGACAGCTCAGCTCGCAGTCTTTGCCCGCCCCCTCTCCTCTGCTGACAGGCAGAAGAGAGAAGGCGCGCACACAGTGCCTTCTCTCTCCTGCACACGTCAGACATATTTTAATACGTCTGAAGTGTACAAGGCTTTTTTAGGGCCCTGCATGATTGGAAGTCCCTCTGGTGGCCGTCTGAGTGACGGCCACTGGAGGTATTCCTATCAATCAGTGTAAACAGAGAAAATACAGATTAGATTGCCTGCAGGGATCTATAGATCATACCTGAACAACTACATTAAGCTGTAGTTGTTCAGGTGACTATAGTGTCCCTTTAAACTAGGCACAGGACATTTCCTTTTATTTTTTTATTTTTATTTTTATTTTTTTGCAGTCATATGCTAAAATTCCTGCAGGTACACCCCCCTCCCCCCCGCAACCTGCCTACTTTTTATGTTGTAGGGGAGTGTTGCTCATCCATTAACCTGTGTAATACTATTTCTGTGTCCCTCTCCTTTTGCGTTTGTATGGGGTTATGCTGTACGTGAATGTGTTCCTTACAAAGAGAGGTGCATGGCAGATTTGACCTGCCAAAGTTTCACTAGTGCCAGCAAATGAATGGAGAATTGGAGTAAAAAAAAAAAAAAAAAGCTGCTCTGTTGCCACTGTTAATTAGTGCTAATTGTTTAATTCATGTGTTTCATGAATGAAACTACCAGTTAGTAGTTCTGTATGTGTGGTTTAAAAACTAGTAGCTCAGCTACATAAACCATTCCGTTTCTCCCAAACTGCAGTTGGTCTGAATTTTGGGCCTTCTGTGCACAAGTCTACTGTTCAGGTCTGAAGCAAGGTATAGCTATTTTGTCATTACAGAAAATCCCTATGCAATCCTGTGGTTTTTAAGCCTTGCGTCAAGACTGCAATATATGTCTTCATGCTAGTTCATTGAGTCTTCAGTGCTTGGAAGAGGCACCTCATTCATTGATCAGCTCTGGCTACAATAACTTGTTTGCTATTGGGCCTTCCCCAGAGTAGTGTAGGCCAACCTAGCACTTGGAAGAGTCAAATTAACATATTGAAATGTATTTTAATGTTACTTATAATAATATGAACAATGGTTACAGAGTTAAATGTTCATTACATGGCTTCCTATCAGAAGTTTAAGAAGCGCCGACTGATACTATTTACATACAGTTGCAAGAAAAAGTATGTGAACCCTTTGGAATGATATGGATTTCTGCACAAATTGGTCATAAAATGTGATCTGCACTGCACTGTGAATGTTTACATGGTGTGTTCAATAAAAACATGGCAACATTTCATTCTGTGTGTGTTATTAGTTTAAGCAGACTGTGATTGTCTATTGTTGTGACTTAGATGATTATCAGATCACATTTTATGACCAATTTGTGCAGAAATCCATATCATTCCAAAGGGTTCACATACTTTTTCTTGCAACTGTATAGACAGAAACTTTCTCGGACACCTGTCTATGGGCAATGAGCAGGGCTATAGCATAATATAGGAAAACAAGCACTGATTGTGTGGATTGTTTGTTGTTCCTTTTATTTATCGAATTTTTTTTTTTTTTTTTTTATAATCGATAAATCTGTTTATATCGGCTACGCATGTTTATTTGATTAAAGGACCACTATAGTGTCAAACAAACTCGTTTTCCTGACACTATATAATCCTTAGGTCCCCCACTTCCTGCTGGGCTGAAGGGGTTTTAACCCCTTCAGCCACTTACCTTTATCCAGCACTGGTGTCCTCTCCTCCCCCTCCGACGTCAGCTCCCGAGTGGAGCCGAATGCGCATGCACGGCCAGAGCCACGCGCGCATCAAAACGCCCATAGGAAAGCATTTCTCAATGCTTTTCATGTGGACATTCTGCGTGCTCGATGCGATTTTCGCATTGAGTGTCTCAGAAGCGCCTTAGGAAGACAGCCACTAGAGGCTGGATTAACCCTGCAATGTAAACACAGCAGTTTCTCTGAAACTTCTATATTTACAGCTGCAGGGTTAATACTTGGGGTACCTGGCACCCAGATCAATTCATTGAGCTGAAGCGGTCTGGGTGACTATAGTGGTCCTTTAATATTTCCTTACAAAATGTGTAGAATTAAGTTAGATAATTAAGGCATACTAATCCGCTGTGGTGAAGAAAAAATCTTTAGGCATGGTTAGAGTGTTTTGGCCAAAGTATTCAATATTTAGTGAATAAAACCATTTTATTGGTGAAATCTGCTGACTGAATTCTTATTCCTGCCAGAAGCTGTGTACATATCAAAATAGTGTTTTCTGTTCAGGTTTACAACTAATTTTCTTTTTATTATAACCGATCTTTTACATTTAAATTTAATTGTTGCTTTATAATTTATTTGTTGGTTTGTGATCGCCCCGTTCTTTTATATCACTTAACATTCCTTGTTATTTCACAGAGTGTCACTGGCTTCGGACGTCAAATGATCGAGAAAACAAAACAACTAGTGGAATCGAAATATACAACGGACAACGGATACAAGGCAGACGCCAAGGTAAAGCGCAAAGTTGCTGAAAAAGTTGACTGAGGTTATGATTCAGTGATTTTTAAATATTTAACTTCATATTATAGGAACCACAATAGGTATTTCTTTCTGGGACATAAGTGGGTAATTCACTACATTTGGAAATGTGGATTCGTTAACATAGAATGCAAATTTGAACCCCAAAAAAGTGGAGTTGCAGAATTCACAGTGTATATGTTTGTAAATGACATTGATTATTAAAGGGCCAGTCTTGGAACCATAAACCCACAGCATGCTTTAGTGTTTATAGTGCCTGGTTTCCCTTGGCACCTCCCCCCACCCCAGGTAAGAGTCATAACTATTTTTGAACAGTTACTTACCTGGAACCCTTTGGCTTCTCTGTTCCAGTGCTCTCTTTAAGTATATCTAAAGGGGGAATTCCCCTTCTACTATACATCTCAATGTGGTGGTCCCTATTTGGATGGGATTCATAGGCTGAGAGTGTCCACTGGAATTCTCAACCAATGAATTCTGTTCACACATCTGCAGAGCTAATGCCACAAATGCGAAGGTAGAAACTTCTGTATTGGCAATATCCAGAGAGGAGGCTGGATCAGAGGTGCCTGGGGGGACCCAAGTATGTATTGTAAAGCTCTGCGGAATAATCTGGCGCTATATAAATACCATTCATAATAATATAGTGTCAAACTGTTTAAAAACCATTTTATTCCGCCTGTGGGATGGTAACAGAACCTCTACAAGGCACTGTAGTGGTTATGGTGCTTAGGCTGCCCCTTGACTAGTTTGACCCGAAACACCAACTGCAGTTTGAAATTGTTGATTTGGTTTTATGACCAATAACTGCAATGAATGAGTTAATCAGTAAAGTGTGACTTTTCAGGAATTCAAAGTTTACTTTAAATTTCAGACCAGAATAGCAGAGCGTTAAATCGTTGACTTGGAGTAATGTTCCCAATTCAGCTATTTTAGCTTAAAAATTCTTATTCACTTGGAAAACCTGACAGTAATCACTTTCCCTAATAATACCTGAATGTAAAAAATAAGTTGGATTCTAACAGAATCTTGAAGGTCAGTCCTTTGAGTGAATCTTTAGATCAGAAATACTGAGTTAGGTTGTTTTATTTGTTTTACCTGGTAACGAAGGGGAATGTAACATGCTTTGGTACATATGTTATCTGGTGTCACGTTAACTATAACTACTATTGTCTATCTCCTCTGTAACCCTTTGCTGTCTGACAGGTGATTTATGGAGACACAGACTCCGTAATGTGCAAACTTGGCGTTCAGACTGTGGCTGAAGCAATGGAGGTTGGCAAAGAGGCGGCAGAATGGGTATCCAGCCACTTCACCCCACCCATAAAACTGGAGTTTGAAAAGGTTCGTAGCCTGCAGCTGCCTTACTTGTAAATGTTTTTTTTTTTTTGCAGCACAACCAACTTTGGACTAATTCTCGTTAGTCTTAAAGGCACCCTGACCATTAATCTCATTGAAGTAGCCCTGTCCCCTTAACCCTGCTATGTAAAACTTTGCAGTTTTAGAGCAAGTGGCTGTCTGGTCTTTGACAGAGTTTAACCCTGTGAAACAACACTGGATGTCCTCACGCTTTGCTTGAGGGTATCCAGCGTCTTGAAAACCCCCACTGAGTCAATGATTTCCTATGGAATGCATGTGCATTAGGTTCGCGCATCACTGTGACATCACAGGAGGAGGAGCCCAATCAAGGGACTTCAGTGTTGGAATTGGCTAAGTAAAAGTAACCATTTCTTGACTTGGTGGGAGGGAGGTGCAGAGGCAGACACTTATAGTGTTCCTTTAAGAGTTCACTTAAAGGGAGACCTTACTTTGCTATTGATACATCCACATTCTTTTTTTCCATTAAAACTATGACAAAATATCTTTTTTTTTTTGTCCGTTTATATATTTTCTTCCCCAGGGTCTTGTTATACCGATCTATGTAATTTGTACATAATGATGTACATTTGTACTTTCACAACATTTTAGTGGTGCATTGTTACTGTTGCCTTGGTTTATTTTTTTTTAAAACAGCCAAATAAAATTAATTAGAAGGGAAAAAGTTGCCAAAACATCTTTTTATAAGGTTGACCGTAAAAAGGAAACCATTCTCATTCAATCACTGCTTTTCCATAGAAATACATTGAAATAGCGCTAAGCATGTGGGTGAGGGACATCATGCCGCTCCAATTCTCTGGACTTTATGTTCACATTGTTACATTTCAGTACTTTAACATGGAATTGTTTGACCCCAATATAATTTTCTCTTCCCCAAAACTAAACTTGAAAACGCTTTCCTTCAGCAAAATGAATATCTTTGATCACATGATGGACTGCATAGGTGAAATATTGGCCGCTTTATGCAAGTACCGTGCCTAAGGGATGCAACATCCAACCACCAAAGGTTATTCCCTAAGGAATGAGTTGTTGATACATTTCAGGTTTTAAACCAAAGTAGCAAAACTTTACAAATGTATTTTTTGTGCTTCGTTCCCCAATTTTGTCCCAAAATTTAAAATTTGCATAGAATTGCTGCGCATGTCCCACTATAGAGAATAATCTTGCTTGATAGTGTTATACAATGTAGCTGGTCCCAAATACCTGCATGTTTAAATCAAGTTTGCCTCTTGCACATCCCCGCTGCTTTTCCCACTCTTGCTACCCATGACGGGATGATGACCCCCTCTCTGGGAGTAAGGCAGCTACTGGGAGGGAGAATACAATTATTGCTATTTTTAAATTTCCTGACTTGGAACATTTTGAATTGGGTGCATCCTAATTTAAATCACATAGGACAAACCTAGGAGTCTAGAAGTATTTGGTACCATCATTAGGTAGACCGTTCCTGCTCTGCAGGTTTTGCATTTCTAACATTCTGCAGTTTAAGGCACTTCACTTGGTGTTTGCTGTTAGTCATTGTAATGTCTTTCTGTAATATTTTTTTGTCCTGTGTTTTTCCAGGTATATTTCCCTTACTTGCTGATCAACAAAAAGAGATATGCAGGGCTCTATTTCTCTTCTAGCCCAGACACTCATGACAAAATGGACTGCAAGGGAATCGAGACGGTCCGAAGGGACAACTGCCCTCTTGTGGCCAATCTCATCAATACCTGTCTGCAGAAGATTTTAATTGACAGGTATGGAATCGCAGACATAACAGGGCCCTTACAGATACTTATAGCTCCACGAAGAGCGAATGAATATTGAAACGCATAAACAAAAAGCAGCATTGTCACTTGTGGAGTCTTTAACATTTTTTGCAAAAACACCACAAGGTGGCATACCCGTTTGAATATGGGTGCTGGAGGGGGGAGCAAATAGGGGATATGCTTATGTTAAACATCCCTGGTGACTTCATCTGCCACAAGTCATCAGTCCTATTGTAATCCTATGCGCACATAAGCGAGACCTTCCATATATA
Organism: Pelobates cultripes; assembly: GCA_933207985.1. Classification (NCBI taxonomy): domain Eukaryota; kingdom Metazoa; phylum Chordata; class Amphibia; order Anura; family Pelobatidae; genus Pelobates; species Pelobates cultripes. The sequence goes on along the minus strand of OW240921.1, from coordinate 27,176,311 downwards.
ATATTGCACACACGCAATAAGGTACTAGAGGCATCTACTGTGCAGCATGATCCCTGTTCCCATCAGCTGTATTGACAGATGGCTTATGGGAATTGGTGGCAGAAGCACCACTTTTTACTAAAGATTGCAAACTGCATCAGATCGAGTAGTGAATTAAAATTAGTGAAAATAAGTTATTTTACTAAAGATTCTTTATCTATGAAATGTTAAAAAGCCAATTTAAAATATCAAGCAGACATTCCCTGCACCAAATAGTTGGCAGTGTAACATTGCATGGTCATCTGAATTTGACTCTACACTCTTATATAGCAATATATATCATTTAAGAAATGTAAATATGTTTATCCTGTTTGATTCCTCATCCCCCCACCCCCCCTTCTCTCTCTCTGTAATTGTAACTGTAAAGGTTTTTGGGAGTGTGGGTGGAAACTGACCAATTAGCGATTATTACAGCTAAATGCAGGGTAGCTTGGTTAGATAAATATAATCTGTTTGGAACATGGTGTTACACTGACATATGGAAGGAGCTGTGTCTCTTTAAATTCCTCCATTTTTGCCTCTCAGCTAGCTTGCGTTGATTCCTTGTGTGTACCAATATGTATAAACTTTTAGGCCACTGTAAAATTTGACGCTTGGTGAGCAAGCTTCATTGTACTTTTCCTACCCAATTCTGGGCTTGGTGTGTAAGACAAAAAGAAAATGATATAGAATAACAGACCCAGGGTTAATTCTGACATTTTTTTGTCCCTCCTGCCATGGTGCTGACTGCACATTTTAAGAAATGCTGCAGAGGTTTGAGACACTCCTCTATGGTATTTTCATTCAGAATTGGTGCTTTATGGAGACCCTGGGTGACCTATTGGTACACCACATTGATTTGTTTTATTTATTTATTTTTGTTTTTGTTTTTTACTTTTAGAGATCCAGTGGGAGCTGTTGAACATGCAAAGGACATTATTTCCGATTTGTTGTGTAATCGTATAGACATCTCCCAGCTGGTGATAACCAAGGAGCTCACAAGGACTGCGGACGAGTATGCAGGAAAGCAGGCCCACGTGGAGCTGGCAGAGCGGTAGGGAAGCTATAGCGGGCATATTGGCGCTTTGTGCGGATTTTTCTCCTGATTTTTTTCATTACATTTTGAGTCATACAGAAACAATATTTCAATACAGAAATACAAATAAAAGCTACATAAAAGCTGGCCAAAGGTTCCCAGTCCCACTTCCAAAGAATGTGGCTTTATGTAGCAGCTCAATAGTTGACCGAGCAGATAAATCTGCCATGTTGAGTGTTTTTATAAGTTCCATAGGTTATTTATCTCAATAGACACTCTGGTGACATAGCCGCTGGTGGTCCGCTGGCCAGGGGGGCAGGTAATGGGAAAATTAACTTACCAGAACTTGTCCCTTTTGGGTGAGCCATCTTCCTTCGAAGAGTCTTCTTCAGCTCTTCACAGGAGCCAATATCACCGAGGTCTATGAAATGCATATTGACTTATATCGGGATGTGTTTTCACCATGGAAAACAACGCTTGGACCTAGGGTGGCAAGATTCAGTTGTGTCCCCATCAATTGTTTGCTGCTGCCCACTGTAGCTCTTAATGAGCCAAAGGATCAGGTGGCTGCAGTGGGAAGCAGCCTTGTTATATTCTCACACACTGGTGTGTTTGTATGTTTCCACCTGTAGTTTATTAATGCATTACAGTACGGGTGAGAGGCTGTGTAACATGTGAGTGTGTTGGTTTGTCCATGATGGATTCATGTATTTATGCTAGTGGTGTGGGTGTGTGTATGGATGTGGGTGGTGTGAAATCTACTTGACAGGATTAAGCTGTATTAGCCTGTCTCAGTATTGAGTCATCTTCACAATTCCTTACCCTCTGCATTAACCAACTTACGTTTCCCACAAGGTGTATTCTTGAAAATGTCTATTCCAAGATAAGAGGCCACACCAAATCCTCCAGACTCTTCTTGTTTTGGAGTTTATACAGTTAGTTGGTCTGAGATGAGTCAATATTTATGGCAGTTAAGACTCTTATCTAGAATTGCTTTGCATGAAATGCCCTTAAAGGATCACTATAGGGTCAGGAACACAAACATGTATTCCTGACCCTATAGTGTTAACACCACCATCTAGCCCCCCTGGGCCCCTCAAGCCTCAATAAATATAGCAAAATCTTACTGTATTCAAGCCAGAAGCTGTAAATCTGCGTGCTGTTAGACTCAGAAAATCAAGTAGTGTGGTAGCCTGAGCCAATCACAATGCTTCCCCATAGGATTGGCTGAGACTGACAAGGAGGCAGATCAGGGGCAGAGCCAGCATGATTCAAACACAGCACTGACCAATCAGCATCTCCTCATAGAGATGAATTGAATGAGTAAATCTCTTTGAGGAAAGTTCAGTGTCTACATGCAGAGGGAGGAGATACTGAATCACAGGATGCTGTGCACAGTGCTGCCCTGTGCTCTGCTGACAGCAGATCTGAGTGGATGGAGGCATATTATTCCTCCATCAACTCCGAAGTCCCTCTTGTTCACTCTGAGTGACTGCAACTGGAGGTGTTCCTAGCTTTCAATGTAAACACTGTATTTTCTGAGTAAATACAGTATATCAGTGAGAGAGCCTGCAGGGAGCTATAGTTCTCACCTGAACAACCTCATTAAGCTGAAGTTGTCCCTTTAAGTGCCTTTTCAGAAGGCAGGTGTTGACTTTAGCTACAGTGGCCTAATAGAAGCATGCAAAAATAAAGTTGCACATAAATAAGTCATATCTACATCTGTTTACAGACGTGGCAAGCGGTTTTACACAAATATGATCATCTGCTTTAAATAGATCTATATAATCCAACAAACACCAATAAGGAACCTCCACCTCCCAGATTCCCAAAATAGAAAAACAAGAATAATTCTTGATACTCTTTAATGTTTCATACCTCCCAAGTGTCCCAATTAAGGAGGGGTAGTCCTTATTTTGTGTCCATATCCCTCTATCCTAATGTTCTCTTCATTAGGAACTATACACTTTATGGTGTGACTGTATATTTAATAGAGCAGCATAGCAATAACACCAACAGTAACCTTTTAAACTGCTATTAATGTTTTTAGAAATCAGTCTCTGTAAAATAACTTTTGGGTTGTTTTTTTTTTTTTGTTCTAATTAGATTTAAATTTTTATATTGGATCATGAAGTCTCATAAAAGCTCAAAATAGCCCTGCCACTTGCTATACAGCTGGCTTCACTCTGGCCATTTTAATTCTTCGGATTTATGACCCATTCAGGTCTTCATCAAGTCTTGAAACGAAGGAGTTTAAATGTGTCCGATCACTTTGATATTGAGAAAATGGAAGAGTATTGGGATTTATGCTTTAGTTTATATTTAGGGGAGTTCATGGGCAATTATTGTTGTTATGGAATAGCCAAACCTTTCCTGCCCTCTCTGTTTAAATTGTCTAAGAGTTGGGGCACAGACTGGCATTTTCAGTTGCTTTATTCAATGTGACCTCTCAATCCAGGCAAACATGCCTACAGTGTGCCGGTGATACTTCATTTTATTCCAGGTTTCCAAGGGAAAACAGGAAAGCTTAATTGTGCGAAATATAATTCAGGAACCTCTGCTTTGCCAAGAGTAAGCATTATGGCAATAGGATCACTACTTTACATCTTCTGAAGTTGCTTTCTGAGAACCACACTTAATCTGTCATACTCAGGGAAGGTGGAACCATTTTCTGGCACTCCCGTGTCCTGCAATAAGCACCTTCTTACCGCGCCATTCAGCTGGCTGTTACTAACCCCGGCAAAGCCTGTGCTTATCCGTGCGTGACGGAGGGGAAACGCAGAAATAACTTGTCCCACCCAGAGCAGCAGCTGTGTCTGCAACCGTCTGTTGTTGTGGAAGAAGGTGTGGGGGGGGGGGGAGCGTGTGGAAAGAAATATGGGGGATTATTCAGTGAGCAGTGAATTATAGTGAATTGAAAACCAAGTTGCAAAAAGTGGTTTGTTTAAAAAAAAAAAAACATTTTTAAATCCAAAATTATTTTTAAAAGTTCTAGCTTGACTATTTTAACCTTAATTTTGCAACTTGCTTTTCAACTTGAATGTGCTGTTTAGTAAATAAACCCCACCGCAGTGCTGAAGTTAGACATTGCAAATACTTCCTGTAGACTTAATTTAGCAATGGCTTTAGGCAAGAGTTTAATCATAATTCCCCTTTTTCTTCTTTCTTTAAGGGACTCTTCTTATAAATGTACCTTCTTTGAAATAAAAAAAGTAAAAAAAAAAAGGCCAGCGTTCATTTCAGCGAAATGCTTACTTCAGTTAAAAGAATCCTAAATGAAAAAAATATATGAAAAAGTTCAGTATTATTGGCACGTGACTGTTATTGTTATAAAAGGATTCTCGATTAAATCACACACGCAGACTCGTACACACATTGCATAAAACAAATTTTAACTCCATTTAAGCGGCAATGTGTCTGGACCTTTCAGAATTTGCAAAGACCCCCGCGGTGACATAGCCGCTGGTGGTCCGCTGGCCAGGGGGGCAGGTAATGGGAAAATTTACTTACCAGAACTTGTCCCTTTTTGGCGAGCCATCTTCCTTCGAACAGTCTTCTTCAGCTCTTCACAGGAGCCAATATCACCGAGGTCTATGAAGGATCCAGCGGGGTCCTCTGTAGACAGAGCAAATTACTAGCAGCCCTCACTGGTGACTGCTGTCGAGATTGACACTGTAGCTCTGCCCAGTGTCTAAGAAAGTCAGGCAGAGGAAATATTCAGAAACAAATTAAATCCCTACTTTCTCTCTGTGTATCGGTTAACTGGGTTGTAATTTTAATGAAATTCCAGCATAGTCAAAATAAGTATTTCATAAAAATTCTATCTTTATAAAATGCTAATTTTTCAGGAGGGGTGACATTGCTGCTTTTAAGGAATACTAAGCACATAGCTGTTATCGTAGCATTATATTGTCCCTCATGTTGGGAACACAAAATCTATTTATATGTACACCCTATTCTAGAGCGCAGCACTGAATGTAAATAACATGTACAAGTAAAAATTTAAAAAAGATTTGGGGAAAATTTATACTTAATTATCACTGGGTTTCTTTTCATAAATCATTGTCGTTTGCTGTACTAGTTCATAGAATTATGTTGGTTTTAAATTTTTATGCAAGGTGTACCTACCATGGTAATCACATCATGTTAAATGAAAAGATAGTGCATTGCATCCCCAAATCATGCAAGCAAATGTATAGATTTTAAGAAAATAAAACACTGACCTTTCAACACACCTGACAATCCGTTCTCAGTATAGAGGCCTGTGTAAATGTAACAACTGACAGGGGAGAGCAGGAGAACCCTCCCCCAATAAATGTGTACGGTGGGGGAAAAAAAAAAATCATGACATTGGCTCATATAAATTGCAATTGTTTAATATTTTCTTTTACTGTAAAATGGTTAGACAACGGTTAGTGGTTCTCTAAGATGCAAATTAGTTCTAGTCTTTAAAGGGCAGTCCAGGCACTGACACACATTTGTGGAATTGATAGCTAATGCTGGTTTTCTCCACATCCAGATTTTCTTAGTTTTGCTTAAATATATGTATATGCACCACTCCCTGAAGCCACAACTCCTCTTCTCACAAAGCAACTTCTTTATTGGGGTGCGTACTCCGCTCAGTTTATTAGAGATAAGTGTGAACTGAGCTGTGGACGTGACCCCCACAGCCAATCACTTTCCTTGACACTAAGTAAGCAGATCCCCGTAGTGACTGTACTCTATGCCGGTAACAGGATACAAAACATTACAACAATGTTTATAATAAGTGTCCGTTGTGTAGTCTTTATTTATGTAAAACACTTTTCATGGGTTTAAAGAGCTAAAAAGACAAAGATACAAATAATACACAGTTTAATCTGGAGTTCCTTAATTTTAAATGTAGAATGGCAAACACACCGCCTAATCTGTGCTTACTAAAACAAACAAATGCTGCCACGTACAAAAGTTAACACCTTAAGGACACATGACATGTGTGACATGTCATGATTCCCTTTTATTCCAGAAGTTTAAAGGGTTAAACACATGTGCTGATTCTGCCAATGGGCTGTATTTTGGGATATTCACTGTGGAAGAAATATTACCACAAGAGCTTTATTGTAAGGTTTTATTTACCAGCAAGCTCACACAGAAATTAAGCAAAGGAAATTTAGAAATAGTTGGATAAATTTGAAATAGTGTGTGTGTGTGTGTTTTCTCAATGATGTTGTGCTGTAAGCCTGTCCTCTTCGTTTTCATGTCCTGCAGGTAGAGGATCTGTATTGTAGATTACTGCGGGTTTATACAATTTGTACAGCCTGATGATCCAGTGTTGTGACCAAGCGCTTTAAGCCAGTCCTCGATGGGCTGCTGCTTTGCAGTTATAAAAGGTATATTGTTAATTGGGGGTTCATGGAGCACATAGAATCATATATTCTATACTTGTGCTATATTGTGACCCCGTTACCCACTTATTTACAATATAGTTTCTTTAGCTGAAGGACAGGCAGTCCGTGATGGTTAGTAAATAAAACGGATGCGAGGAATATGCTGTTGAAAATATACTTCCACCAAATTATCTGCTGTATGATGATATGACAGCCAAAAACCAATCAGTCCCCAAGGTTAGTGTGGAAGGGGAAAGGAGGCATTGAAAATGCACAACTGAGCTCACAATAGTGTAATGAAAGCTTTGTCAGTCCATATAAACATTTTCTACATGTTATGTTGGATATCTTGGGGATATTCCAAACATCTGGGAGCCTTTTTGTTGTTGTTGATATGCTTGGGTTTTTTTTGTCTGTGTTTTTGCTATTAAATCCCACTTTGTAGTTTAAAAAAAAAGTTGATCGGTACCTGCCCATTTCTCGAGGAAGACACATGTCCGCTTGCCTATTTTTTATTCTTTCACACATTATTGGTGTGACAGGCCTCAGTGCTTACTGACCAGGTGTTCCTGCCCTCATCCTCCCCCTCCTTTCTGTGGTATGGCAAGTACCTTGCGCACCTTTCCTCTCCCACCCACTTTGGTTGTTGATGTGGGTGGGGACATTGTAAGCCTCACACTTTGCGCTCTATTGCCTTTGCTTAAGCAGTGATGGATTCCCCTGGGTATCTGTGTGCAGCTCTCAGACGACGTACTGTTGCAGACGTAATTCTAAACATTTTGTGTGGAAGCCTGTATGTTACTTTATGCGTCACTGTACCTAATCTTTTCCATTCTCCCACTCTCCCTCAAGCAAACTGAAATTGTAACTTACTTGCAACAAGTCATTTACAGACTACAGCTTAATTAAAATAAACCATTATCGGCATAAAAACAACCAGCCTTTAGTTAATTAGTAGAGCGTAATGGAAATGACGGTTTAGATGTTTACCCCATATTTATCGTTGTGGGGCGGGAGGGGTGGGGTTTGTTTTTTTACATTCTCATTAATTCCATTAAATGGCATAGGAGTTATCTGATTGGATAGGAGAATTAATCTAGTAACAAATACATAATATAGGTTGTGTTTTTTTTATTTATTTACATCCATTTTCGATCAGTAGTGGAGTGGCGGTCTACCACCCAGTATCTTTTTTTTTTATTTTAAGAGTAATTGTTGTGGGTTCATGAAATAGTATACCTTTAGTTGTCGTATCTATCGTTCAGCCAATAGCATATCGGAATTATTTAGTACTGTGCATGTGTGTATACAAGTGGCTACAAACCCCAGTCATTCTAAGTTCTAGTGTATGCTCTACGTTCTAGAACTATTTATCTCAAATCCAATTCTAGTGCTGAGAGATTATGTAGCTGATCTTTCCCATGTCCATATTACCTATTGTTCTCTATCGCGTCTTTGCAAGGCAGGTGTCTCTTGAGGTGTTAGCTCCACTGAGCTAAACAAACAGGAAGCAACAGGACCAGACAGCTAAAGGTGTATAATCTATCTATTGAAATTAGCAATTTTTGTAAAAAAAAAATAAAAAGACACACTCTCTCAATACATCAAAAGTGCTTTAGGAGTCTATAGTGTCCCTTTAAGTAATTTTATGTAAAATAAAGTAAAGTGGATTTTTTTTCTTTTGATTTTGTTAAGGAAATGCAAGTTTAGTAACTGGTAAAAAATAAAAGTGGTTTCGATAATGGGAATCTCTTCTTAAAACATCCTACAGTGTAGGAAGGTTCCTTGTAGAGGAGATGACCTGCTTTGGGATCTAGTTGTAAGTCAGTTGGTGGGGTAACTTTACATTTATTTTGATGACCGTTGGCATCAGAGATTTAGTCTTAATTTTTTTTATTGTGCTTTTTCCTCTTTTTCCTGCACAGAATGCGGAAGAGAGATCCGGGCAGTGCCCCAAATCTAGGAGACCGCGTGCCGTATGTCATCATCGGAGCAGCGAAAGGAGTGGCTGCGTATATGAAGTCCGAGGTGAGCACTTAATGTGTGCTGTGAACATTTTGTCTTCTGTTAGTGAAGTGCCACTCTCAACCACATGGCCAGAGTGCCATAACTGCTGTATCTCAAGGGCTTTAAATAAAGAGATTTTTCTTTTTTTTAAGGAACAAGTTATACAGTAGCACCATGATTGGCTGTAGACGAGGTGTTTAGATTACCAAGGTTTTGGTAACTTAAGTTATTTGTGTAGAAATTCCCACAATGAATAAAACATTGAAAGTCACCTATAATTTGTCAACCATTTTTCATGAGATACTTTTTCCTTTTAAATCTTTAATAAAAGGTTACCCTAGGCACCATAACCACTAAAACATAGTGGTTGTGGTGCCAGAAATCTGCTGGTGCCATATCGGTGTAAAAGGAATACTGCAAGCACCATAATTATTACAGCTCATTGTGGTTATGGTGCCACGGGTGCCATGGCGCTTTTCCTGAAAAAGTAGGCACACCGTTTGAGAACAGACTGACAGTTTATAGGAGGTCCAACGGGCGCCTTGTTCTGCAGATCCAAGAGCTCCTCCAAGTAACTTAAGTTGGCTTCCCTGGGCAAAGCTCTGTTGTGCAGGGCCAGTTCTTTGGCTGAAAGCGTTGTCTCAATGCAGGGAGCTTCAGGCTAGCGAGGGGGAGGTATCTGCATCCAGTGGGCCCTGGGTAGACTGTCAAACTGTTCGCCAGTGGTTTGACTACATTCCCAACAAAGAATCCAGGGTACTCCTGGCTTCATATGTTCCTTTAAGCTTCCAACTTGTTTTGAATCGTTCAATACTGGGTGTGGGAGCCTGCAGTCCAGTCTCTCTTCTTAGCATTAAAGCAGAAGTTCCTTCAAATAAATCTGTCCTCCTTTGGATGAGCTGACACTTCTCAGCCAATGAATTCCATTCAAAGTTGGACACACCGTAAAGCTTATAGGAGATTGTGCATGGGTAAGGCAGCAGTGAATCTAAACAAGGAATTCCAACAACCTTGTGACAAACTGTATAAAACAAGACAATTGATAAACCGTGCCTAGGTAAATATAGTATATATCCCTTACAAGTGAAAAAAAAATATATATATATATATGTATATATATCACAAATATACATTATTTTACGTAGTGCCAAGTATCTTGGGAATCAGAAAACAAAAATATATAATAGTGTAAAAATAACTATGTAACAGGCATATAATAAAGGCACACTCACACTTTATAGAGCTACTAAGAACTCTGCTGTATTCATCATGGATGGTACAATCCCCATCTCAGGATATATTTTGCAGTAATGATGTTGTCTCTTCAGATGTTAGCATAATATGCAGAAACTAAAAAAAGAGAATATCCAGTGATACAGTATATATGAATAGTGACCTTCTCATAGACGAAGGTAAGCACTTACTTGGAGCAGAGCAATAAACCTGCATTGGTGGTATAATCCCCACCTGGGATATATGGGATTAGGAAACCACTGAGATGTATAGTAAGAATCAAAATAAATTCCAAATAAAGGAGATTTTTAAAGGATTAAACTTTTTATTAATTACAAATAAATAAAATAGTATAAAAGCAATATAGCAGCAATAAACAATATGAAATAAAGCTATAAAATCACACTAAATGAGTTTCACCATAAGGCTTCCAATGTGTGGTGATCTTTAGTGCAGCGTCAGATTACATAAGGGATTCAGTGATTGTTCAATAATTTCAGCTGTTAATGGCGGATGCTTATTGGCTTCCTTGTAAAACTTAAAGTACTTCCTGTTTCGTGTATTACCAGGAAGTGACATCACCTGGATCCTCATGGGTTTGTAGATAATGCCTACTACAGGCCATAGAGATGTCACCCAGAAGTGACGTTTTGAATATTGTATTGCCCGTACCTTTAAGGGCTTGCTGGATACGAATACAGATTTAATGTTTGGCTTACACTCCATTTGAATGTGGCGTCGCACCGAATTGTCAGTATTTGGACACAACTTGCTGCTAAAATAGAATAGGAACTTCACAGATATTTCTAAAACAGAAGATTGGCCAGGCTTTGTGCAAATTGAGAACCCAAGTAACTGTCTAACCGTTTAAAAACAGATTGACTATTAAAACTAGGCCGGCAACCAGGAGACTTCTGGCATTATAACACGCATGCTGTGGTGGTTATGGTGCTTAGGACGTGCTTTTAGAGGATTGACAATAGACATCACAATAGGTTTTAGTCCATACACCACTTTTTCTCCTTTCTCTATACTGACTGACCTGTACAAAGGACTGAACTTATAACTATACTTGCCAAGAAGCAAAATGGAGGCGCTCCATTTCAGGACAAACATAAATTGGATTGTAATTTTCAGATCTCACAAAAACCACAATTTAAAAAAATCCTGATAAATTACGGTTTTCATTTAAACTAAGCAGGCTGCAGAAAAAGCATGTGAAAATGTATTTATATACATTACAAACACCCAATCGAAAATGAAGATAAAGTTTTTGTAGAAATGGAAATGTAATGCAATATCTGTGCTTCCATAACGGTCATAACACTGACTCTTTTTATATGACTTACAAAAATAGCTTGCATGTATTATCACATCTGTGTATTGTTTACTAATGCATACAATCTCTTATTTTCAGCAATTAGAAATGCTAATAGTTTTCCTTTAAGGAAATTGAAAGATCCAACTTGTGTAGCAACTGCAGAGCAGAACTGTATGTAACTTCCAGTGTTAAAAGAATTCTGTCAAGTTCTATGGCTGTATCTCACTGAGCGCTTCCATTTAATTATCCCCCATCGTGAGCATGAGATTACCTGACTGACGATTACTCTGCTCTGCCCGGGAACACATTCTAAGTATCTTACTGCACATTTACGTATGGCAATGACAGGGGATGCCTTCGCAATGAAAATGCGTTATGTGGCAAAGGGATCTTTGGTCAGTTAAACGCTTGCTCTCGACCCAGAGTCAATAAAAATGGCAGCGCTTAGGAAGAAAGTGGTTTCCTTTAACCAGGACATTCCATGCTGACATAAGGTCTTTAGACACCAAACTCTGATCATTTGAAAGTTCAGTGGGGGGGAAAAAAGGAGCATAGAACCCAGACTAGATCTTTGGTCGTAAAGACGAATTTGAGTTTGCAAAAGGGGAAAGTTGCAAAGACGGCAACTTCTTAAGATTTTGAAACACAGTCCCCACCACCACATCATTAGCTGCTCTCCAGATGCTTTCATTCGATTTGCATAAGGTCTCCAAAGACTTGAGGTTTGTTTGTTTTTTGCTTGTTTTTTTTTTTTTCTTCAGTACTTTTAACAAGAAATCATGTTGGTGGCTCCATGGTTCACAAGAAAATAGCTGCTAATCAAAATGCAGCTGACTATTATGATAGGATCAGACAAAAGTAGGAACTAAGGACCCATGGTGAAATGTATCCAGGTCTAGCTCAAAGACTGAGTCTATATCTCTTTTGAATAAAAGTGAAAGGTGTGAAACACCTGCAGATCTCTGAAGCACCTAGGGGAAAGAGTGAGATTTAGAGGCAGGTTCCACTTCTGCTTTTTGATTATTTATTCTTTTTCAGAGGTTAATCTAGCAGGGAAAGTGGTTCCCTCTTGCCAGGGGCAGAGGACACTGTCTCCTGCCCAACTTCTGCAATCCCTGTATTAATTGAGCTGAGTCAATGTGAGGCACACTCATTATTGTGATTACTGTTCCAATGGCCTGTCATCGTAGAGGAACTGTTTTACTGTGCTCGATGTGATAAGATTTAGTCTGTTTAAATAGATGCCATTGTTAGTAACTGTGCAACAAAGGAATTTTAACAGAAAATAATTGTTTTCGTACCTTTGGTCAATAGCTATGCTTAATGATTCAGGTATTTTTTTTTATCTTTCTCTGAACAATGTATCTTTTCAAAGCTGAATAGAGAATAAAGATCCTCTGATCATATGAATAGAGCAATTGAATGATGTTTGTTTTACACCAGAGCATGTTTTTGATACTGAGGTCTATTTGTTGATTATCACAAAAAAAAAAGTGATTAATAAAATGCCCAGACATTGCCGTGATTTTTCAGACTGAACATGGTTTAAAGTCAGAGTTTGTGACTTTAAAAGTTGAAAGGGAAAATTTTACTGCAGGAGTGAATAGTTTAAACTCAATTCTGTTTGTTAGGACATTTTGTAATTCAATCTCTACCAAGTTTAACTGATGTTAGAAGTATTAGTGAATCATACTGAAAAATCCTTTTGTTTTTTTTTCTTCTTCACTTTCCGTAGGACCCTATCTACGTCCTTGAGAACAACATCCCTATAGACACCCAGTACTACCTGGAGCAACAATTAGCAAAACCTCTACTGAGAATCTTCGAGCCTATCCTGGGGGAGTCCAAGGCAGAGAGTGTACTTCTCAGTGAGTACCGTATTGCGCAGCACGTTAAACCAAGCTAGTCCAGCAGGCATCTTTACAGTACCTTCAAAGTCTTGTTAGCTATTTTATGTAGTATAATAGCCAGAGACAATAGGGTCTTTTAAAATAAAACTTGTTACAGGCTGGTGCATTTTAAAAAGAAAGAATGAATGTATGGATCAAGTTGCTGTTCAGACCTCCTAATAATGTGCTCGAGAGACACCACTTTTTGAAGCTCTGCTTTTGCCGTAACAGCGTCCAGTTCTTGTATTCCGAGCTTTCTACGGATTCTGTCACATTGGTTGGATTGATTGCAAAGTGGCATCTTTAGCCAATGGGATCATCCAGGTCCAACCATTGTGACAGTCACTACTGGAGAGTCTAGAGCTGTCAATCTCCTGAATTTTTTGGAGCTGAAAATCAGCGTGTTTGCTGATTTTTAGTTTATTTTTGTATATTGGAAAACAGGAGTCAGATGTAGTCACTGAAGTGAGATATGTCAAGAATTCAAAGTGAATATCAAATGTAAGGCCAAAATAGCAAAACTGGAAAAATTCTCAAAGTCCACTTCTAGTTCACATACTTTGACTTTAAATTTGTTTTTCGTTCTCACTGTAGTGAGTAACACGATTTCCCCATTATTTTTGGTTTTAAAACATATAAAATAGCATTTTCTTTGAATTTATTTATTTATTTTACTTTTTGGGTTTCAAGCATTGGCTAGCCCACTCCATTAGAAGTAGTTATCCCGTTAATTATTGATTAACGGGTGTTTAGAAAATAATAAGTCTATTTTGCTGACACAAAGGTAGAAAGTAAAAAAAATAAAATAAAAAAAAGGCATTTAAACACTGTTTGTGGGGTAACCAAGTTGTCCCATAGGCAAATACGTATGTAATTCTTATAGCAATTTATTTCCCTGTTGATTACTCCAACAACTCAAAACATTCTTTATTCCTCTCATTTTTTTTTTTTTTGTATTAAATAAAAAGTTCAATATACACTCACAATGCAGAGCTTAATGTTTTACAAAACATTCTGAATGGATACAGTCTGCGAAGACTGGTAGAGATATGTCTTACCTCTTTGGACAGGTTGGGGAGAATTTGTCACTATTGCCGATTGTACGGATTGGACTTAGTGGCACGTTGTCCATAATTAAATTACGTCTATATATAGTCCTAGACAAATTGTTAGTACATTTAGAGATCTATATATTACCTTGTGCCTCCTCCCTGCATCCATGCCATTAATAGTCTCTCTGTTGGGGTTTCCATTTTCTCATTGTATATTCATTTAAAATAGGGCATGCCGACTTTTTTCTGACTTTCCAAACTGGAGAATAATGATTAACGCCATATGCCCCGATGATGTTACATGAAAATAATTTACCACAATGTTTAGACCGTTTAATAAGAGGAGTGCAGTAATGACCAGCTGTATGGAGTGATCAGGGCTTCTATAGTGATGTTTAAGTTGCCAGTACTGATGCTCTTGAGTGCTATTGCTGAGCAGTCATCCTTCCTGAATCTGCCGGTGTGTGTAAAAAAACAAAACAAAACAAAAAAAAAACACATACTTTCTCTTTCTCTCTCTCTCTCTTTTTTTCTCTTTCTCTTTCTTTCTCTCTCTCTCTTTCTCTCTCTTTCTCTCTCTTTCTCTCTCTTTCTCTCTCTCTCTCTCTCTCTCTCTTTCGTTCTCTCTCTCTCTCTTTCGCTTTCTCTTTCGCTTTCTCTCTCTCTTTCTCTCTCTTTCTCTCTTTCTCTCTCTTTCTCTCTTTCTCTCTCTCTCTCTCTTTCTCTCTCTCTCTCTCTCTCTCTCTCTCTCTCTCTCTCTCTCTCTCTCTCTCTCTCTCTCTCTCTCTCTCTCTCTCTCTCTCTCTCTCTCTCTCTCTCTCTCTCTCTCTCTCTCTCTCTCTCTCTCTCTCTCTCTCTCTCTCTCTCTCTCTCTCGATTTCTCTCTCTTTTTCTCGATTTCTCTTTCTCCTCCCCTTTTGGAATGATATGGATTTCTGCACAAATTGGTCATAAAATATGATCTGATCATCATCTAAGTCACAACAATAGACAATCACAGTCTGCTTAAACTAATAACACACAAAGAATGAAATGTTGCCATGTTTTTATTGAACACACCATGTAAACATTCACAGTGCAGGTGGAAAACGTATGTGAACCTCGAGACTAATGACATCTCCAAGAGCTAATTGGAGGTGTTGGTTACAGCTGCCCTGTCCTATAAAAAACACACACCAGTTCTGGGTTTGCTTTTCACAAGAAGCATTGCCTGATGTGAATGATGCCTCGCACAAAAGAGCTCTCAGAAGACCTACGATTAAGAATTGTTGACTTGCATAAAGCTGGAAAGGGTTATAAAAGTATCTCCAAAAGCCTTGCTGTTCATCAGTCCACGGTAAGACAAATTGTCTATAAATGGAGAAAGTTCAGCACTGCTGCTACTCTCCCTAGGAGTGGCCGTCCTGTAAAGATGACTGCAAGAGCACAGCGCAGACTGCTCAATGAGGTGAAGAAGAATCCTAGAGTGTCAGCTAAAGACTTACAAAAGTCACTGGCAAATGCTAACATCCCTGTTAGCGAATCTACAATACGTAAAACACTAAACAAGAATGGATTTCATGGGAGGATACCACAGAGGAAGCCACTGCTGTCCAAACAAAACATTGCTGCACGTTTACAGTTTGCACAAGAGCACCTGGATGTTCCACAGCAGTACTGGCAAAATATTCTGTGGACAGATGAAACCAAAGTTGAGTTGTTTGGAAGAAACACACAACACTATGTGTGGCGAAAAAAAGGCACAGCACACCAACATCAAAACCTCATCCCAACTGTGAAGTATGGTGGTGGGGGCATAATGGTTTGGGGCTGCTTTGCTGCATCAGAGCCTGGGTGGATTGCTATCATTGAAGGAAAAGTGAATTCCCAAGTTTATCAAGACATTTTGCAGGAGAACTTAAGGCCATCTGTCTACCAGCTGAAGCTCAACAGAAGATGGGTGTTGCAACAGGACAATGACCCAAAGCATAGAAGTAAATCAACAACAGAATGGCTTAAACAGAAGAAAATACGCCTTCTGAAGTGGCCCAGTCAGAGTCCTGACCTCAACTCGATTGAGATGCTGTGGCATGACCTCAAGAAAGTGATTCACACCAGACATCCCAAGAATATTGCTGAACTGAAACAGTTCTGTAAAGAGGAATGGTCAAGAATTACTCCTGACCGTTGTGCACGTCTGATCTGCAACTACAGGAAACGTTTGGTTGAAGTTATTGCTGCCAAAGGAGGTTCAACCAGTTATTAAATCCAAGGGTTCACATACTTTTTCCACCTGCACTGTGAATGTTTACATGGTGTGTTCAATAAAAACATGGCAACATTTCATTCTTTGTGTGTTATTAGTTTAAGCAGACTGTGATTGTCTATAGTTGTGACTTAGATGATGATCAGATCACATTTTATGACCAATTTGTGCAGAAATCCATATCATTCCAAAGGGTTCACATACTTTTTCTTGCGTGTGTGTGTGTGTAAAGCTTCCTGTAAAATCATTTTTGCATGCACAGCTTTCCAAAACACACAAGGTTTTGTCTTGTAGACATCTTTATCTTTAACATTTACTGATCCTTTTAATTAATGAGGAAGTGGATAAAATTGATGGGAAACCTAATAATAGATTTTATTTTTTATTTTTATTTTTTTTAAAAACTTTTTAAAGAGAAGTAGGAGAATTTCCTTTTAAAGATACTTTTTTTTTTAAAATAACTTTTTTTTTTTTTTTATTACTTCCAGAGGGGGAACACACACGTTGCAAGACGGTGTTAACATCGAAGGTTGGTGGTCTGATGGCATTCGCTAAGAAACGCAGTACTTGCATTGGATGCAAAGCAATGCTAACTCACGATGGTATGTAGGACCAAGATCAAGGTCAATTTGTCATTGGCCATGTTTCTCATGCATAATCGATGTTGATACCAGTGCATTTGTTCCTTATAATCCATTTGGCCTTATGTGAACCAACTAACAATATACAAATTCTAGAATTTCCTCATAGTTTGGGAAGTTTTTTTAAAAGTTCTGACCGAGCACCTTCTGTTCCACTTGATTCTGTCACTGTGACCTTCACAGACTACCTGTGCGGAAACGTGCCAGGGACTTTTCCCACCATCCACTGTTCACTGAGCTGCGTTGAGGCACGAGAATGGACCCTGGGCTTTGCATGCCAGTTCACTGACCCAAATATTAACAGGGCTGGTGGAAGCTGTTTTCATGCATGTGATTAGACACCTAGGTTCCTGCTCAGCTTTAGGAACTTTAATACTACAGGTTGCTATTGATTTGCCTCAGTAAATTTTGGTCCATTGCCAAAAATCGACAAACCTCTATAGTGGTTTGAACTCTGAAGGTTATCTGTCTGAAGGCCACCTCTGAATTGTATGATACCACCACAGTTAATATATGGAATTCTTTTCATAATGCCATACTTTAGGAACTGGACATGGTATACGCCTAATATGCTACCACCAACTTATCTTCCTCATCCATTCTTGTTGGACATCCTAGTCTGAATAACTTTGTCTACTTGTGGTGTATATATTATATTTTGGGTTGAAACATAAATTATATTCCGTTTTCTTTGACGATCTTTATTTTCATATTTTGCAAATACACAAAGCAAATGGAATAATAAAAATGGAAGGATTGGGCAAGTAACAGTAAAACCGTAACACGTGTCCGAGTGTAGGCCAATACTATTACAGCATCAGATTCTGGTCCTTTACTTGACTGGTATTTAGCTTCCTTGATTACACCAAACTTAAACATTTTTCCATCGGATCTCTTTATAAAATTCTGTGTGGAATTTCTTGTTTAACATCACAAAGCTGGTTCAGAAACATTCTAAAAGCGTGGCTGTTTTTTCCTGGAACAATTTCCATTTCTTGGTAAAAGCTGAAGAAAGTTCCTCCTTTTGCTAGTTTTGGTTTTTCTTCCAGTCTTTGCTTAATCGTGTTGCTGACCAAAGGAAAAATGCAACACTTCAAAAATGATGTAATACGAGAAAATCCAACTGTGACATTTTTTTTTATTATTTTAGCTCCCAAGCTTCTATAAATTTGTGCTTGTTATGTTACACTGGACTTGTTACCTCTAAACATCTAAATATTCAGGGGACAATTTAGACAAACCAATTTTAGGAGCTGAGAAGGCCTCCATTATCAGGATTTATGTTAATTGCCTTCAAATTACAGTAACATTCTTGCAGTCTGTGGTCTTGACCTGTTTCCATGCAATAAAACTGCCCCTGTTTTGAGATTGAGCTGTTATCCTCACCATATATGCCTTGAAAAATGTTGTTCTACTTGGGACATTTAGACACACAATATGTAGGAGATGTCCCATTACACTCTAACTGGTCCCAGCAGTATGGCAGGTTCATATTCAAAATGTAAAGTTGGTTGTCTACAACAGAACCAGCCACCCAGATATTTTTCAGTCTCTCTTAGGCCCTGTCAGTACATCTAGGCTCAATGAGGATTTGATCAACATCTGGAACAACGAAAAATTCTAACTCTTAAAAAATAACTTTTACAGTCTAACTCGATAAGAGCTAAGAAAAAATAAATAAATGTAAAAAAAAATCTTCCGTTCAGTTTGTCCTCTCCTGTCCATATACCTCCTCTCACAGATTCTGCAATAAATATTCCATCCAAGGCCATCAAATCTTTACAGTTCATCAAGTGCGGTTAAGGAAAGGCCTTTTCTGCCTGTTTAATATAAAAAACAAAAGTTGATTAACACACAGCAAAGGTAACCGATTAGCAACTCTGTTTGTTGTAATTGTAGATGTGGGGTTTGCAGGGATGTATTATTGACAACGTTTTCAAGAAAAGAGGAACATAGAAAGTTAATGATAAATATTAATTTACATTTGATTTTATTTGAGGAATTGCACACTTCAAAGCACGTGTATAATCTTTACAGAGCGTTGTAAGCTGTAAATCAAGCTACAAGGTGACCTTTATTATGTGTTTGAATACCTTGCCGTTTGAGATGAAATTAAACGTAAACTTACTGGTAATAAAAGATGGGTTACTACAGGATTTTATTATGTTCACATTGACCCTGTAGGTTTTTACTTCGGTAGATATAAAAACAAGTCTGTGTTCACTAATTCCAGGCTTTTAAAAGTAGACTGCAGGATCTAAAACATTTTGCAAACTCTGTTGAAATGCTCAAAGCTGTCGTTATAACGGCATTGCTACTTGATGATTCTTTTAATCACCCCCCTACCCACAATTGACGGGTCTGCTTCCATGATGGATGGATGTTGTAGTAAATTCTTGAGTGTCTATGCCGAAGAAGGATCCCTCAAAGTCCAACCTGAGATATGCAGGTGATCCATAACAGTCCATTTTTGTATGTATTGTTTGGTCTCCTTTTTTTGGTACCTAGCTACATGCTCTTAGAGATACTTAAACTTCCAAACCAGAAACTGCACCATGCTGATGAGACCTACAAGGTCGAAACTGTAGTCCATGGCGGGTTTTTGGTCACTGATCCTTTTGGATCATAGCTTATGCTTTTTGTGTCCATTACTAAGGGTATCTGCAGAAATACAGCATGAAATCTAAACATGATGCCTGTCTGTGCTCATTTGCATGTCATGTTGGGAACTCTGGGATAGTTGTGGAAACATGATTTCTATAATTTCTATGCCCAAGGACGACACCTGAAATTCCAACATGAGATAGGAAGGTGATGCATAAGTGTGTGTGTGTGTGTACTGGTCAGCCACATCATTAAAACCACTGACAGGTGAATTGAATTACATTGATGGTATAATTACAATGGCACCTAGTAAGGGGTGGGGTATATTAGGCAGCAAGTGAACAGTCAGTTTCTTGAATTTCATGTATTGAAAGCAGGAAAAATTGCCAAGCGAAAAGATCTGAGTGACTTTAACAAGGGCTTAAACGGTGATGGCTAGACGACTGGATCAGAGCATCTCCATAACGGCAAGTCTTATGGGGTGTTGCTGGTATCAGATGGTTAGTACCTACCAAGAGTGGTGCAAGGAAGGACAAATGGTGAACTGGCATCAGGGTCATTGGCACCCAAGGCTTATTGATGCACGTGGAGAGCGAAGACTAGCACATCTAGTTTGAGAACACAGAAGAGCTACTGTAGCTTAGATTGCTGAAAAAATAATGCTGGCCATGATAAATAGATGTCAAAACAAACCGTGCATCACAGTTTGACTGGTATGGGGCTATGCTACCCATGGACAGCAGAGTGCCCATGATGACCCATCTCCACTGTAGAAAGCTCTTTCAGTGTGGTTGTGAACATCAGAACTGAACTATTGAACAATGGAAGAAAATTGCCTGTTCTGAGACCTCACGGTTTCTTTCAGATCAGGTAGATGGCCAGTTGCATGTGTGCTGTTGGTCACCTGGGGAAGAGATGGCAGCAGGATGCACTATGAGAAGAAGTCAGGATGGTGGAGATAGTAATGCTATAAAAACTTGGTCCTCGCATTCATGTAAAGCAAGATTAGTATGTATATAGCACTTAAGGTAAAGATGAATAAGCAGCCCTAACAACACTCGTGTGGGAATACCTCATCCCCACACCTAAAATCGTAATAAATAAGAAATATATAATACTAAATCTAAATGAGCGTGGAGCGCCAGGTGGAAAGTGAGCCATGCATAAATTATAATGCTTACCCCTCATGGTATGTAGGGAAAAATGTGGCATTAGACGGGATATATGAAATAAAAACATAGAGAATATAGTGCAGATGGTATAAAGTGCTAATAGTATAATATACTTGTGGTATGTATCGTATGTATCTGTATAGTAACTGGCTCAAAGAAAGGAACTTTTATGCTCTTAGGGCAGCATCACACCTCTGGTAGATGTTAGGTGAATATTCTCCAGACATAAAAAGAAATAGAAAATCTACAATAGTGACTTAACATGTATATAAGGATTTTAAGCTCACCTTGTTCAGAGCCTGGCTCTGAGGTGGAAAGGCGAGGTGGAAAGGCGAGATGTCAAGTTATGGGGTGACACTACCCCTATTGAAGTGCAGAAGTCACATGGTCAAGTCTAGACACCGGATGAATCCAACAATGATTTATTGATAATAAAAATATATGTATAAAAACAAATAAACACCTTTAAACACAAATGTTGGAAATAGTCCAATAAGTGCAGATCCTGTTGCCAAAACGCGTTTCGCTTAAAAGTAAGCTTTCTCAGCCAGCCTGTTACTTGTAGACTTCTGTGTTGGTTTTTTTTTATGTTGGCGCCGGGATTGTTCTTCCGATAACGCGGGGTATTCTCATCCAATAAGGAGGCTGAGTCCTTGATTAGAATTACACACTAAACACGTGTGTTAAAAATTATTTTTGGTTTATCTACAAACATTGGTCAATTTCAAAAGAAGATCCAGTACTTTTTAATCTCTTACCGGGTAAACCCCCCTCTCCCCCCAAAATTTTAGAGGCGCACCCAGCATTAAACATAAACTTGTTAAGAACCACATAAAGAATGATCTCAATTTCATGGTTCCGTCCTCCCCAAACCAGTGATTTTAATAGGGAGTTCTTTTCTGCATAATTAGTGTCTTGCTAGTCCTTTTTAGTAGTCTCTTTAAAATAATTTCAGTCACCACAGATAACCCGTAACTCTTGTGCACTTCCTTAATTATAGGAATGTAAATAGACAGCCTTCCGCTCATCCACAGCCTCAAATTTTAAGTTGTGCAATGTCAGCACCAACCATCAACCCGATAATGTTTGCATATTTGTGTTGTTATTGAGACGCCTATCAATCTCAAAGTGTCATTTATGTCTTCTACCATGGCTTGATTTACCATATTGATGCTATGTGGCACAAGCATTATCATTTTCTGCCTCTGTTGTAGTGTACTTGTTGTGTTTAGAAACCTATCATATCTGTGCTTTTTATTCTTCATATGCTGAAATAGTTTTGCAGATGATATGGAACTATTTTACCTCCGTTAATCTACTTGTATTTTGTTGCAAAACTCGATACATCACTGATTTCTCAGTCCCACCCCTCCGTCAGAAACTGCTGTAGCCCGCTTTAGAAAAGGACCATCAACCAATAAATGGGTCATAATCGGGTGACACACACCCAGCAGCCATTGCTTTCCTTAAAGTGTGATGCTCTATTGGTCTTCACTTGAGTACAGATTTATATGTGTTGTTATTAGGAACTGAGCATGTAGCAACAGTGTATGTAAGGGGACGCATGATAATTAATAGTGTGGTGGAGGGTGGAAATCTACTTGGCTTACATGAAAATGGGCACTTTTTGGGGGGTTTTTTTTTTCTGCTTCCACCTATTTGGATACTAGGGAGGCATTGAGGTATAGGGTAAATGGTTCAGCATATTCTTTTGTAATCGATTTATTTAAACTTCTATTTTGTGAACTTGTTTTGAAGCTTGGTGGCCTTTAGAAAGGACAATGTAAGGTCTGAAGTGGTGATACTGTACACCATCTCTAAAAGAATGGAATAATGTTCCTAGCAGACTAAAAATAAATTTATCTTGTGAAAAAAAAGTGCATGTAATCCATGTTTGTAATCACCACTGAGATTTTCCCCAAAACTTCACCAAACTACTTGTGCTGATATGCCCTGCAACTGAAAACAAGTGGAACTGCAAAATATGTTGGCACTTTATAAATGCCAATAATAAATTTAAAAACAACTTCTGGCTCAACCCTGACACATTTCACTGATCTGATAGTGTTTACCATTCTGTCTTTGTTTTTTTTAGCTTTGGCTGTATAAAATATAAGACACAGAATAGCAAGCGCTAATATATCCGATAACACAAGAGCTTACATGTAAGCCGTTGATTTCCATGGAGCTTATTTGTTTTCTCACACAGACCATACGACAGAAAAAGGATAGTTATTTCTATTCTGCAAATCTTGCGGTATTGGCAAAATTTGTCTGCCTACAAAAGTGCTGAGTGTGAACTTGGCTAATTTAGACCCGGGTTTTGCAAGAAGCAACAAAACAGAACTAAGTCAGAATCGCACTGTTATTTATTTACTGTTATTTATTCTTAAAGTAATGTATATTCAGAAACCAGTAAAGAGTGGTGGAAAAAGAATAGGTGGGACATAGAATTCTGGACAAATGACAGTAGGTAGATACATTGACATTAAAGGACCACTATAGGCACCCAGACCACTTCAGCTCAATGAAGTGGTTTGGGTGCCAGGTCCATCTAGGATTAACCCTTTCTGCTGTAAACATAGCAATTTCAGAGAAACTGCTATGTTTACCGATGGGTTAATCCAGCCTCTAGTGGCTGTCTCATTGACAGCCGCTAGAGGCGCTTCCGCGCGTCTCACTGTGATTTTCACAGTGAGAAGACACCAGCGTCCATAGGAAAGCATTGAGAATGCTTTCCTATGGACTGGCTGAATGCGCGCACAGCTCGTGCCGCGCATGCGCATTCAGCCGATGATGGGGAAAGGAGGCTTAGAGTCCCCAATGCCGAGGGAGCCCGGCGGTGGAGAAAAGGTATGTGTTTAACCCCTTCCTCACCCTAGAGCCTGGAGGGAGGGGGACCCTGAGGGTGGGGGGAACCTAGAGACCCTATAGTGCCAGGAAAACAAGTATGTTTTCCTGGCACTATAGTGGTCCTTTAACTTAGTGGTAAAAATGTCTTGCTCATTTTAGCTAGTGTCTATTGGAAACTGGATGTCCCATCTTTAAAGGGATACCCTAAGCACCAAAACAGCTTTAACTTAATAAAGTGGTTTTGGTATATAGATCATGTCCCTGCACTATCACTGCTCAGTTGTAAGCCATTTAGGCGTTAACGTACTTTGTTTATACAGCTCAAGCCACACCTTCCCTGGCTGTGACTCACACCACCTCCATACACACTTCCTGAAACAGAAGTGTAAATGTATGTTCTTTTCTTATTGCACAGTGTGATTCATTTAGAATTTAACTGTTCTAGCTTGCAATACCTTCCTCTGTGTGATTAAAGTGTGTGTCACAGCCAGGGGGGGGAGTGGCTAAGGTCGCAGAAACAAAAAAAATGTAATTTAATTCTTAAATAGCAGATAATTGAGTGGTGAGACTGCAGATGCATGATCTGTAAACCAAAACGGTTTCATGAAGTTAAAGTGGTTTTGGTGCTTATAGTGTCCCTTTAATTATCTTAAAAAGAGCTAGAATAAAATATATTTGTTTTTCCTTATTTTGTTATTTAATATTTATTTGGGGAATTACGGATATCGGAAATACCAGTGGCTGTGTACAACAAGATACCTATTTTTACTTAAAACATAAACCACATAGTAGGGATCGACCGATTATCGGTTTTACCGATATAATCGGCCGATATTCGGTATTCTCGGCAATATCGGTATCGGCCAATTCAGATACCGATATTGCCGATAATACCTCCTAGGACCGCCGGGCTCATTACAAACCCGGCGGTCCTGGGGGGGCGGAGAGCAAGCGCTTACTCACCTCCCAGCAGCTCCTCCAGCTCCCCAGTGCAACTCTCGCGATACCCGCGGGCGAGCGTCCGCGCATGGATCACCATGGCAACGCTCCGCGCGACACGCTGGCCGCGAGAGTTGCATTGGGGAGCTGGAGGAGCTGCTGGGAGGTGAGTAAGCGCTTGCTCTCCGCCCCCCCAGCTCAGCCAATACCACCAGGGACTGTCATATCCCCCCTCCCTGGCCAGGTAACAAGCAGGGAGGGGGGACAACAAAAATAAATAAGAATTAATTATACATTTTTTTAAAAATAATTTAATAAAAAATGCCCCCTCACACACTGCATTATATACACATACACTACACAAACACACTGTGTATATAATACAGTGTGTGTTTGTATAGTGTGTGTGTGTGTGTATACAATGCACACAAATACACTGCATTATATACACACACTATACAAACACACTGTGTATATAATGCAGTGTTTGTGTAGTGTGTTTATATAATGCAGTGTGTGTTTGTGTAGTGTGTTTATATAATGCAGTGTGTGTTTGTATAGTGTGTGTATATAATTCAGTGTGTTTGTATAGTGTGTGTGTATATAATGCAGTGTGTGTGTTTGTATAGTGTGTGTGTATAATGCAGTGTGTGTGTAGTGTGTGTGTATAATAAGTGTGTGTTTGTATAGTGTGTGTATATAATTCAGTGTGTTTGTATAGTGTGTGTGTATATAATGCAGTGTGTGTGTTTGTATAGTGTGTGTGTATAATGCAGTGTGTGTTTGTGTAGTGTGTATATAATGCAGTGTGTGTTTGTATAGTGTGTGTATATAATTCAGTGTGTTTGTATAGTGTGTGTGTGTATATAATGCAGTGTGTGTGTTTGTATAGTAGTATAATGCAGTGTGTGTTTGTGTAGTGTGTTTATATAATGCAGTGTGTGTTTGTGTAGTGTGTTTATATAATGCAGTGTGTGTTTGTATAGTGTTTATATAATGCAGTGTGTTTGTGTAGTGTGTATATAATGCAGTGTGTGTGTTTGTGTAGTGTTTATATAATTCAGTGTTTGTGTAGTGTGTTTATATAATGCACACTACACAAACACACTGCATTATATACACACACACTACATTCACTATACACACACTACACAAATACACACACACTCTGCATTCATTATATACACACACACTTTGAATTTAGTATATACAGCATTCACTTTACGCACACTACCCACACACTCTGCTTTCATTATATACACACTACACTAATACACACTGCATCCACTACACACACTAGACAAATACACACTGCATCCCCTACACAAACACACATTGCATCCTCCACACACTGCATCCACAACACACACACTACACAAACACACACACTGCATCCACTACACACACTACACAAACACACACAGCTCCCCTGTCACACTGCATCCACTGCACGTTGCATGTATATTTTGTGCATTTACCTTTAGAAATAGTTTTTATTTTCCAAAATGGTAAATGTACAGAATATCGGCAAATTATATCGGCTATCGGCCTGAAAGTTCACAGAATATCGGTATCGGTATCGGCTCTAAAAAATCAATATCGGTCGATCCCTACCACATAGGCAATGCATCAAAACAAACTTTATCAATATGAACATAACGAGCGTGCTGTGCTATGGTGGTTGTCAGTATACTGGAAGCTCGGACTATGGAGGTGAGGGAGATATTTCTATACTCCATGAACCTGAGGGGGGAGGGGAGAAGGGAACGGTAGTGGGTAATTGTATTCAGGTAAACTGAACCCTCAAAATACACTAAATTCCCACCAAAGAGGAACAAGTTAGTAAGATTTCTTTCACACCAGGGACCTCTGTCCTAATTCATGTATCTTGAGGGTTCAGTTTGCCCGAACATGAAACCTAGAATCATACAGGTATGATATCTCCGCATATACAAATAAATGCAGGGAACCATTTAAAAGTACAGTCCCACAAGAAAAACTAGAAACTAGCCAGCTGTCATGGGTGAGATGAATGGGAATTAAAACTGGAATATTATCCACATCCCAGGTAGCTAATGGACGTGTGTCCTTGGAAATGGAAGTTGTATAAATGCCCCAAATTTTCAGGAATCCAGTAGCCTTCGAGGCTGATGTTCACCTGTATCTGCGTCCACGATTTTCAACAATCAGGCGGTGATCCCCATTTTTAGGGAATTGCTGCATCACAAAGTTGCTTGGTTACCATTTTAAGCGATGTACGCCACTGTAGTGTAGAAAACCATAAATCATGAAAAAAACTGAGTGTTCAAAAATGAAAGGTGTGTGTGTGTGCCCCATAACTGCATTTAAGAAACCATCTTTACCCTTGCTTGTTGTAAAACACAAAATAATCTTGTAGTACAAACTCCTGTGCCGATGGAGGTCTGGCAAGATGATATATCCTGTCCAGGTTAAGATTCTTAGCTTGCTCTGCTGAGAGCAATGTTGAAAAAAAAAAAAGCCTAGTAAATTGAGTAAGTTCTCACTGACTGCATCAGGAATTCAGCTGATCTTCATATTGTGTTGCCATGCTCTGTCTTCAAGTTGTTCCATTTTAGTTGTTATAAAGGAGCAGGTATTACTTAATGCTTGTAGTTGAGTTCTAGTAAAATCTTACTTGATACGAACTCCTTGTATGTCTTCTTCAGGGGCCTTAATCTACCCAGCAAGAGTATTTAGGTCAGGTTGAAGATATCCCTTTTTTTAAAGCTAAATGAGTGTTCTTAGACTTTGTGGTTAAACGTGAGTCGGTACCGTGTCGACTCGACATCTGATTCAGGTCTAGTCTCGCCTCGTCAGTGGCTGAAGTATTGCCATATGTGGATTCTGCAGTTGCGTTTGTATGGTTTTTGTTTTTGTTTGGTTTTTTTGGTTTGTGTCTGGACATTTTTGAACATAAACAGAGCACCGCTGTGTTAAATTTTATGAAATGGTCTGCTTTTCATACATGCATGAAGACAGTGGAAGAATAATATTAATCTGCACAAAATAATAAGTTGTTTAAGTATTTAATCTTTAAAGTACATCTAGTCCTACAGTTGTGACATTATTACCCAACATAAGTGCTCCATTAATGTTCACAAATTTCCAGACAAACTAAAATACCCTAAATTTTAACCTCGGTTTAGTTTTGTTTGTTTTTTTCCCAACGAATATAGTTGGTAGTGGAACCTGCATGTGTTAAGAAACTAGTTTTGTTTCTGTCTGTCTGCGAATACTTGTGTACTTCTGACCCTTCTTACCCTGTGAGCATTAAAATAATAAACTGTAAAACCATGCATCCTTCTTGCAATTAATATTAGTGTGTGTTAAATTGTTGTGAAATGACAAAAGGAAATTGGGTAAACAATTTGCAAAACTTGTGTGGTCAGTTCATGAGAACATATCTAACATCGATAACTATTAATTTGCAAATGAAAAACCGTATGATCATTTATTTGATTACCAGGGGTTAGGGTAAAATCTTTGTCACACTTGTATATAAGGGCATTTTATATTTTTTATAAATTATTGTTTTTACCACAATATGTGTTTAGAGCACCCACATATTACAAAATGCTCAATGGATGTAAATGATGTAATTACAAGACTTATTAGATTACTTAATTTTGAGCTGTATTTTTAGGCCGAAAGGGCTAATCTTCCCATTAAGAGAATCGAACGTGTGAAAACCGGTGAGATATTCACTAAAGACTAGTGGTATGAGAATTCGTACGTACTGGCTCCCTGAAGGACCAAAAAGCTAGAAAAAAATATTTTGTTAAAGAGACATTGTGGGCACCACATGTTATTAATATTGTGTATTTTTTTGTAATACCTGCTTCACCATTAACCACACCCTCTCACTTTAGAAAAAGACTTCCTGATCAAATCTATCTAGACAGCTCAGCCACAGAATGCATTGAGTGATCTGAGTTACTGTAGCGGATTGCATTAAGGATGTCCTCAAAATTTGTGTATTTTAATATGCTTTCGTGTATTTCTATTCCATGTATTCACATTGTATGCAGCATTCGCCTGATTGTTCGGTAAAATCACTCCGTTTACTATACAAGTGAAACTACCGAACAATCAGACCACCCCAGGGATAAGTGTGCCTCTCATTACCATTCGCAACAATATTGCAAATCCCTAATTGGCAATTGGTACTTTGTTCTATGGGTGACCGCCATTCGGGATACGTGGCGGCGGCCATCTTAACTCCTGAACAGCGGTGTTTGGTCGTTGAGTGTCTGGAACCCAAATTGGACACTCGACTAAGCAAACATCGCTGAGACCTCCAGATTTCCATAGCTTTGTGCGGAAACAACCGAACGAGCTGCTGTTCGGTAGAAAGACTCATCCGAACAAGGGGATTCACATGAAGGCAACAGCCATTTCATTCGGTATTTTCATCCGTTTATACCCACGAACCAAGACCGACAGCAAGGCCAAAAAGCAGGCATGTGAAATTAAAGTTCAGTTCTGTTCCTAATGCTGTGTGTCGTCCAGTCATTGGGAAACATGTGGGATACTTTTGGATTACTTTACTAATCGTGGATATTATTCTCTTGGGTTTTATTACTTGTTCCTGAACCTTATTTGGATTACCAGTGGAGATAGTCTGTGAGAGACCAGCACTCCGCTACAGTTACAAAATAACCATTAGGTTAACCCAGGGAAGCATATACAGGGAGTGCAGAATTATTAGGCAAGTTGTATTTTTGAGGATTAATTTTATTATTGAACAACAACCATGTTCTCAATGAACCCAAAAAACTCATTAATATCAAAGCTGAATATTTTTGGAAGTAGTTTTTAGTTTGTTTTTAGTTTTAGCTATGTTAGGGGGATATCTGTGTGTGCAGGTGACTATTACTGTGCATAATTATTAGGCAACTTAACAAAAAACAAATATATACCCATTTCAATTATTTATTATTACCAGTGAAACCAATATAACATCTCAACATTCACAAATATACATTTCTGACATTCAAAAACAAAACAAAAACAAATCAGTGACCAATATAGCCACCTTTCTTTGCAAGGACACTCAAAAGCCTGCCATCCATGGATTCTGTCAGTGTTTTGATCTGTTCACCATCAACATTGCGTGCAGCAGCAACCACAGCCTCCCAGACACTGTTCAGAGAGGTGTACTGTTTTCCCTCCTTGTAAATCTCACATTTGATGATGGACCACAGGTTCTCAATGGGGTTCAGATCAGGTGAACAAGGAGGCCATGTCATTAGATTTTCTTCTTTTATACCCTTTCTTGCCAGCCACGCTGTGGAGTACTTGGACGCGTGTGATGGAGCATTGTCCTGCATGAAAATCATGTTTTTCTTGAAGGATGTAGACTTCTTCCTGTACCACTGCTTGAAGAAGGTGTCTTCCAGGAACTGGCAGTAGGACTGGGAGTTGAGCTTGACTCCATCCTCAACCCGAAAAGGCCCCACAAGCTCATCTTTGATGATACCAGCCCAAACCAGTACTCCACCTCCACCTTGCTGGCGTCTGAGTCGGACTGGAGCTCTCTGCCCTTTACCAATCCAGCCACGGGCCCATCCATCTGGCCCATCAAGTCTCACTCTCATTTCATCAGTCCATAAAACCTTAGAAAAATCAGTCTTGAGATATTTCTTGGCCCAGTCTTGACGTTTCAGCTTGTGTGTCTTGTTCAGTGGTGGTCGTCTTTCAGCCTTTCTTACCTTGGCCATGTCTCTGAGTATTGCACACCTTGTGCTTTTGGGCACTCCAGTGATGTTGCAGCTCTGAAATATGGCCAAACTGGTGGCAAGTGGCATCGTGGCAGCTGCACGCTTGACTTTTCTCAGTTCATGGGCAGTTATTTTGCGCCTTGGTTTTTCCACACGCTTCTTGCGACCCTGTTGACTATTTTGAATGAAACGCTTGATTGTTTGATGATCACGCTTCAGAAGCTTTGCAATTTTTTTTTTTTTTTATAATTCTTTATTTTGTCAATGACAGATATAATTAGGTAGTGCAATTTAGTGGCTTGCACAGAAGCCGCGATATCGTTCAGGCAGTGTATAGGTTATTACACGTACATCTTTTGAGATTTACACCTGTCTGTCATCGTTTTTCAACAAATACGGTAAGAACAACATTTAAATAACTTGCAACTTATAACATAAGAGGTTATTCTTAACAGGGCCTTTGGTTTGCCGTCGCGGTGCAGCGGCTTTGGCGTGTTGAGCATCTAGGTCGGGTTACCGGAAAGTCCGACCTTGTATTGGGGATGGGGTGAATTAACCTAAAAAGAGGGGGGGGGGATGGAGAGGGAGGGGGGGGAAGTGGTCTTGGACGTTTCTAGTGGTTTGCTAGTCATCTGTGTGGTTATCCCATGGTTCCCATACCTTTGTGAAAGCTTTCATAGTGCCTCGTATTTGAGCCGTCAGTTTGTCCATGAGGTGACACTCTTTGATCTTGTTGAGTACTGCGGTCATTGAGGGAGGGTTTGGCTGCAACCATGTTTGGGCTAGGGCTTTTCTAGCTGCTAATGTTATCTTGTTAAGCAATTGTTGTTCATGTCTGGGTAGGTCGTCTAGGGGTCTAGCCAGCAGGAATGTCCATGGGTTTGCGTCTATCGGTCTATGTAAGATTTGCGCTATTAGCTTCTGGATGTTTTCCCAGAAAAGTTTAATTATGGGGCAGTACCACCACATATGTGCGTACGTCCCTTTTTCTCCGCAGTTACGCCAGCAGAGGTCCGTGGGTATTTTTTTCATGTGGGATAGTTGGACCGGTGTGACGTACCAGCGTAGCATCGTTTTATATGCCTGTTCCTGCATCGTGACGCATATGGAGGTTCTGGAATTGGCTTCCCATATTTCCTGCCAGTCAATTCCCTCTAGTGTTTCCCCTAAGTCAGCTTCCCATTTGTCTATGTATTGCAGGTCCCCCCAGTCCCGAGTGGTGGAACAGAGGTGGGAGTAGAGCTGGGTGATCATGCCCCTATGGTATTGTTCCGCTAGGCAGATGCGCTCAAAGAAGGTCGGAGTGGTTTTGGCGGCGGTTTTTACCGTCGTTTGGGCCGCGTAGTGTTTTAGTTGCAAATACCGAAAAAAGTCGGCTGGTTTCAGAGTTGCTCTAGATTGTAAGTCTGGAAAGGAGACTATTGTGTCGCCTATGTATAGGTGGCACGCTCTCTGGAGACCTGCGTGCTCCAGCCCTTTGAAGTCCCATGGTCGCATACCTGGCGTGAAAGCCCTGTTTCGGTATAGGGGGGTGAGGGGGGAGGTCTTAGTGGTTAGGTCGTATTTGAGGGCATAAGTATCCCATAATTGGATTGAGTTGGTGATGGCTGGGCACGCCGTTCTCTGTAGTGCTCTATGCTCTTTTGGTGTCCAGATGTAGAATTGTGGGAGGTCTGATCCCATTAATGCTGATTCTAGATCTACCCACCTTCTAGTTTCTGGGGGGGTGTGCCATAGGGCTATTTGTGCCATCTGCGCGGCTATGTAGTAGAAATGTAGGTGGGGTAGGCCCAGGCCTCCTCTCGTTCTGGGGCGGTAAAGTATGTTGCGGGCTACTCTGTGCCTTTTATCCTGCCAAATAAATCTATCTATCGCCCGTTGCAGGGGGATGAGATTGTGTTTTGTGATAGGGATGGGTATGGCCTGAAAGAGGAACAGAATTCGGGGTAGAATGTTCATCTTGATGGAGTGTATTCTCCCTATCCAGGATATGGGTTTATCCGCCCAGGTCTCCAGGTCCGAAATGAGATTGTCTATCATGGGTGTGTAGTTCAGCCTGTGGAGCTCGTTGGTGTCTGCCGGTAACTTGATACCCAGGTATGTGAGGGAGGTTGGAGTGACTCGTATGTGATAATCTGAGGTTATTTTATTCGTGTCCGTCTGTGTGAGGTGTATTGGGAGTGCGCTGGATTTACCTACGTTAACTTTGTATCCTGAGATCTCACCGTATTTGGTCAGGAGTGGGAGCAATGCCTGTAGTGTGGGGATGGGTTCCGTTAAAGTCAGCAAGACGTCATCAGCATATCCTGAGACTAGAAATTCTTGGTCAGCTATTGTGACCCCTTTGATTTGTGGGTGTTCCCTTATGGCTTGGAGGAGTGGTTCCAGTGTCAGCACGAAGAGTAAGGGGGATAGGGGGCATCCCTGACGGGTACCGTTGGATATATTAAATGGTGGGCTATTTGTCCCAGTTATCTTTATTTGTGCCGAAACGGAAGTGTATAGTGCGCGAATCGCTGTTATGTATGGGGGGGGGTATGTTTAGATGTTCTAGGAGGGTGAACATGTAGGGCCATTTCACGCGGTCAAATGCTTTCTCAGCATCCAGGGAAAGTGCTAGGGATGGCGTTTTTTTGTTGGCTAGCAGCCATATTATGTCTATGTTACGTCTCGTATTTTCGAATAGTTGTCGTCCGGGTATGAATCCTACTTGGTCGGCGTGAACTAGATTTGTCAGGTATGGGTTTAGTCTACCTGCTAAGATTTTGGCGAAGATTTTGCTGTCGTGGTTTATGAGTGAGATGGGTCGATATGCTTCTGGTTGGGTGTGGTCTTTACCTGGCTTTGGTAGCAGAATGATGTTTGCCCGTGTCATGTCTCTGTCTGGTGGGGTTCCCGTCATAAGTTCTTGGAATAAGGATTCTAAGTGTGGGATGAGTGTTTCCCTAAAGGTTTTGTAATAGCTGCCTTCGAAACCGTCTGGGCCGGGGGCTTTATTGCTTTTAAGAGAGGAGATAGCTATGTTTATTTCATCTTTAGAGATTGGTACTGCTAATTCCGTTGCGGCTGCAGTGTGTAGTTTTGGTAAGTTTAGTTGGTTGAGGAAGTCGGTTGTTTTCTGTTTCGCCGCTGTGGTTGACATGACATCTTGGGGGGAATGGTTGTATAGTGTGTTATAAAAGGTTGTGAAAGCTTGTGCTATTTCTGTTGGGGATGTTTTCAGTGTGCCGTCTGGGGCACTTATCTTGGTGATGTGTGGGTGTTGGGTTCTAGGTCGTAGTGTGCGGGCTAATAGTGTGTCCATTTTGTTGGATTTGTCATAGTATGTTCTTTTCGTCCAAGTGAGAGCTCGTGCCGTGTCATCTATAAGCAGTTGTCTGAGATTGTGGCGGGCGGTTTGGAGGCGTTGTAACGTATGGGGGGTCGGGTCGGTTTTGTGGCATTGCTCCGCTGTGCGGAGGGTTTCTAACTGTTGGGTAAGTTTCCGCGTTTTTTGTTTCTTTTTGTAGGTTGCTATTTTAATAAGGGAGCCACGAATCACTGCTTTATGGGCCGCCCATACTTTGGTCATGGGGAGTTCTGGTGTTAGGTTTTCTGTGAAGTATGTGGTTAGCTGTTTCTGTATGTCCTCTACTACTTGTGGGTCTTTAAGGAGGGATGTGTTTAGCCTCCATGTCCATGGGGCAGGGCACTGGATGCCTTGGAGATGGATCGCGACGTCCGCATGGTCTGACCATGCGATTGTGCCTATCTCCGTTTTTTGTGTTTTTGTGTAGCCTGCGTGATTAGTTAAGAACATGTCTATGCGTGAGTATGTGTCATGGGGTGGCGAGTAGTACGTGTAGTCCTGAACAGAGGGGTGTTGAGCCCTCCATGCGTCTATGAGGCCTGTCTTGCGGATAAAGTGGTGTAATAGCTTGTCTTGTGCGCCCATGCCATGAGACCTAACTAGTCCTGGGCGAGTGCTTCTATCTATTGCTGGAGCTGGGGTTGCGTTCAGGTCTCCCCCTAGGAGGATTATCCCGGAGGGGAGCGCAAGGACTACGTCTGACAACTGGTTCCAGAATTGGGGTGTGGGTGTGTTGGGGGCGTAGATGTTGATCAAGTGGATTGGTTGGGAATGAATCCTGCCTGTGACTAGCACATATCTACCGTCTGGGTCTAACGTCGCTTGGGCTATGTGAATTGGGCATCGTTTATGTGTAAGTATCGCCACTCCGTTCTGTTTGCGGAAGGACCGAGCCTCTGCGGCTAGGCGGTATGTGTTGTCTCGGAGGGAGACCTGGGTGGATCGAGACAGGTGAGTCTCCTGTATGAAGGCTATGTCAGGGTTTAACCTTTTTAGCTCCTTGAACAGTGTTCTCCTCTTGCGAGGAGCATTGAGGCCTTTTACATTAAGCGAGGATACCTTAAGAGCCATAATCTAGAGGTTTCGGTGAGCGTTTTTTGTCCTTCTGGACGGTCGGGTGGCTGTGGTGGTTCGTTGCGGCTTGCATGGTGTGTTTGCGCAGCGGGGCATGGGGTCGGCTCCCACCTCTGTTCCTTTGTGTCACTGGGTGGGTGTGTGGTTGGGGATGTGCACGTTGCGCCTCTGTCATCGTCCAAGACCTATGAGGGCCTAGGGTAGGTGGGGAATGTAGGGGAGGTAGGTTGGTGGGGGAGGATGAGGGTCTAAGGAGTTTTGGAAAAGGTGTGATACGGCGTTGCCGTATTGGTCTGGTCTTATTGCGTGCCAGACCGTTGGGGGGTGCATGTACCCTGGTCTTCCCTGTGACTGTGTCAGTTTGGGAGTGTTGGGTCATGAACCTGTTTTCCGATGTGATCCCCTGTTACCATGTGTCATTTGTCTGTTGCATCTTTAATGTGCAGCGTACAAGTTGATGGTCTATTGGGCGATTTGTCTTCCCTGCCCCTGGTTCTTGAGGTTTGTGTTGCTTTAGTGCTTTAGTGCTTTAGTGGGGCCGGGAGCTCTTGGGAGTAGCCGCTTAGTGGTGTTTTCCACGAAATGGGGAGGGGGGAAATAATGGGCAGTTGTTACCCGTTTAGGTAGCTTTTCCTGGTCTACGATGGTTCTCCTGTTTGTAGGCACCATTGTGCCGGGGCAAGTTTTTTATTACTATATCATGTCTTTTTTGTTTTTGTCGTTTTTTTTTTTTTATATAATCCCTTTTGCTGCTTTTCAGGTGTGACCTCTGTCATTAGGGTGTGGGGAGGGAAGGGGCCGGCTGCTAGAGACGGTCACCAGTCTATCAAGTGGGTGACCGTACGCCGGGACGGGGGAGATAGGCAGGGCGGGGGGGAGGAGAAGCGCCGCAAGGACAACATATAGCAATACATATCAATGCAAGTCCGAGGCACTTCAACCCATTTACATCCACCATCTTTGCTATTATATCACCCACTCTAGATGGTCCCTGTGCCCCCCAGTGCCATAGCCCCGCACCCCGCCCCGCCCCCCCCCAACCCGACACCCACCCCCCCATCCCCCCCACAGCCCGCAAGCCCCCGCCGTCTATGTGTGTGCTTTCTCTACGTGTGATGTGGTCCCTATCGTGAAGCTTGGTCTCTGTGTAGTGTGGTTGTGTAGCGAATTCGTGTCTAGAGCAGTTGTACTTGCGTGGTGTGTGTGCCCTGGGTGACTTATGTGACTGTACATGTGTGTCCCATAAATGCTTTGCTTTCCCCTTTAGCGTCTAAGTTGCGGTATCTTTGAACTGGTACTTGCTGTGGTATCAAGAAGCCAGCAATAGTCTCTGGGCAAGTTCATAATGTGGGTTATCTTCGATGCTGTGGGCGGGGAGGATGCCGTGAATGCCGCGGGGGCCCTTGGTGCTCCCGAGTCCTATGTTGGCTGTGGTCAAGGGGAAGAGTCCGTTGAGCTGTGTATGCAGCAGGTGTAATTTCGGAGCAGGAGTCCATCGTAGTTGGGGGGCATCTTCATCGGGCGTTGTCGTTTCAGTCCGCTCAGTGGGCTGAGAGTCTTTGTAGTTCTGTTGTCCGGAGTTTTGTTTCTGGTGGGTGCTGAGGATGGGTAGGTCGTCATGGTGTTGCTGGCCGAGGCCCGGTGAACTCGTTCCCGGGAGGATGGGTCTGCCTTGGGTGTGGGTGGCCGTCTGCTGGCTGTTTACTCCGCGGCGGTGTACCAATCGCGGGGCAGGGGTTGTAGGGCCGGAAGAGCAGAGTTGGGCAGCGTGAAGTTCTCTGGAACTGTGATGCCCAATGCGCGGAGGAAGGGTATGGGGTCCGTGCCTGGCGTGAGAATATGGGATCTGCCCTGTTTAAAGACCAGTAATTTAAAGGGATGCCCCCAGGCGTACCTTATTGCGTTGGTCTTGAGTAGCTCTGTGACTGGCTTCCATTCCCTTCTGCGTTGGAGGGTGATGGGGGCCAAATCTTGGAACAGGGAGATTTCAACGTTCTTGTACGTTATGGGGCTTTCTCTAGCTTTCCTCAGGACCGCTTCCTTCGTCTGGAAGTGGAGAAAACGGACTATAATATCCCTGGGTCTTGTGTTGTCGTCTCTCCGGGCGCGTAAGGCCCTGTGGGCCCGATCGATGTGCCACTGCTCCTCCGGTATCTCTGGTGAGAGAGGTCGTAGGAGTGCGAGGAGCATGGGGGCGATTGGGCCTTCATCTTGTTGCTCTGGCAGGCCGCGCACGCGGATGTTATTGCGGCGTGACCTATTTGCCAGGTCTTCGAGCGCTGCCTCCGAGGCCTCCAGTCTGGCGGTGAGGGTGTTCACGTGAGCGGCCACCGTGTTGTGGGCCACTGCGGTCGTTTCCACGCGCTGCTCCAGGTCTGCCGTACGCTCCCCCAGCTTGTGAATTTCCGACATCACTGCCTTAGAGCTCCGGTCAATCTCCCGGGCGAGGTAGCTTTTCACCGCCGCCAGCTCAGTTAGTATGTGGGCAGTTTCTGATGCGGTGGAGCCTTGGGTCTGAGGAGGGCTCGAGTTTGTTGGTGAGCTAGGAGCTCGCGGGCTGTATCCGCCGCCATCTTGTGTGTCCTGGCGCGGCGTGCGGGAGGCCGCGAAAAGTTCAGGTACTGTGGCGGCCGTGTCTGCGTGTTTTTTGGCCGGTTTTCTCGGCAGGCGCTTGTCCATGGTGTATTAGGAGTCGGGATGGGTAGGTATTCCGTGTTTTTTTGCTATTGTAAGCGTTTGGAACAGGGGTTCGGCGAGGAGCTCTAGGCTTGCACGTCCAGCTCGGTTCCCGGTCAAGCCACCAGCTTTGCAATTTTAAGAGTGCTGCATCCCTCTGCAAGATATCTCACTATTTTTGACTTTTCTGAGCCTGTCAAGTCCTTCTTTTGACCCATTTTGCCAAAGGAAAGGAAGTTGCCTAATAATTATGCACACCTGATATAGGGTGTTGATGTCATTAGACCACACCCTTCTCATTACAGAGATGCACATCACCTAATATGCTTAATTGGTAGTAGGCGTTCGAGCCTATACAGCTTGGAGTAAGACAACATGCATAAAGAGGATGATGTGGTCAAAATACTAATTTGCCTAATAATTCTGCACTCCCTGTAGTGTCTGTAGCCAAGTTGGATTAGAAGTGAATTGAAAGTAGCCCACTCAGTGCGGTTTAGGTAAAGCTTTCTACATACAGCAATAAGGAAGTATTTCTGGCATGAGGGGGCAGTGGTTAAGGAGGCAGGCTTATTGTGCAGCTTTCTCCAAAACATGG
This sequence comes from Pelobates cultripes, assembly GCA_933207985.1. Classification (NCBI taxonomy): domain Eukaryota; kingdom Metazoa; phylum Chordata; class Amphibia; order Anura; family Pelobatidae; genus Pelobates; species Pelobates cultripes. Next base: position 27,138,500 of record OW240921.1, on the reverse strand, counting down.
TTTTTTGTTTTTTTGTGTTTGCAGAAACTATAAAGATTTGAATATGCAAAAAATACAGCATATTAATGAGGTTAAAACCAATCAAATGTATTCAAGTTCTTTTGGTGCATGGAGTATCTCTTTAAGATCTTAATCTCTATTCAAAACCTTAAAAGTACTCAAAAGTATGGCACAACCTCTACAGTCAGAGGGAAGCAAATATTATTTGTAAGATATCAATATATTCCACATTTCTGGGCTCTGGTAGAAACCATAACAAATCAGAAGTATTTGGCCTCCTCATATGTGTTTACCAATTACTAACTAAGATGTAATTGGGGAACCCAAACAGACACCACTGGGAAATTGGCTCAGTAAAGGGAGAGAGATTTCAAAATCAGATGATGACCTAAAGGCTTTCTTAAAATATATTTTTTTCTTTTTAACAGTTTTTTTTTTTCCAGCTGTTTTTAAATTACTCATATATGCAAAGATTGTATAAATGACTGGTAGCATTTGCTCAAATTAATTCCAACTCCACAGTCTTGAAAAACCGATACATAGCTTGTTGAAGTTGGTATGGCAGGGGGGTTGAACATTTCAACCTAGTCTTGGTAGATTTAAAGATACATGGGTACCAATCTGAACGCTGACAATCCGATATTCGAAAATGAAGGTTTGTTCAGTCAATGACCATTGGTTGTGTGAACAATGTTAAGTCAATAAAATAGGCCAACCTTTTTGTAAATGGCAACCTGGCAGCAACACTTAAGAAGATAGTTGATCTTGATATTCCGCTCTTTGCGGAAAAGTCCTTTTACGATATAAAGTAGGCTTCTTTAAAACTCAATGGGGGAGTTTACACTTCAGCCTAGGAACACCTCCAGTGGCCTCTCCACCCCACCCACCTCCATGGCTGAGACCATCAGAATTGACTATCTCAGCCAATCCAATGCTTTCCTATGTGAAAGCATTGTGATTGGCTGAGATCATCAATTCTGATTATGTCAGCCAAGGAGGTAGATTGGAGACAGGTTCAGACGCAAGGAACCCCCGTGCAAGGCTTGAAAAAGGTTAGTAATCACCTTTCTAACCCTAGGTAAGGGGAGGAGGGCGACCACCAAAATAGTGGTTTTAGAACTATAGTGTCAGGAACACAAACGTATATTCCTGACACTATAGTAGCCCTCTAAGAACCGTGTCCACCACATCAAGAATATCCAGATACACACTAAAATCGCTAACATTCTAACTAATTACTTGTCTGAACATTGTAGTGGTACTTGTATGAGTTAAGATATCTGTTTTAGTCCCCGTCCGTTCTCTGCAGTTACCCATTTACTTCTTTCCCCTCTCCACTCTGTAAGCCTTAAAATAATGAACTATAAAGATGTTCAACCTTACAACAATACTATTAGTTTGTTTTAAAATTATCTGAAATAGCAAAAGGAAATTGGGTAAACAACATTTACAAAACTCTAAAATATGTGGTTACTTGATGGTAGCACGAACATCAATCACTATTTGTAGAAACTGTAAGATAAGATGATTAGTTTGGAATTAGCAGGACGTAGGGTCAAATCAATGTCACTCTTGTATATGTTCATTTTATATCATGTAATCTAATTAAAGTGCCAGCAAATTACACAGTGCTTAATATGGTATACAAAGGGGTGTAATGGCATGACAGCAGGCTCAATTTGGCAAATATTGATACAGTAATGGAGGTCCCAAGGCGGTCCTTAAGGTTGGGAATGCCAACTGATCCATTGATAATTAATAATTGTAATTGGGTTCTCCCATAGTTACCTACCACATCATAACATCTCCACACGAGGACTTTTGTTTTTTATTTTTGGGGTAATATTGCAACTATTGTGTATAAATTCTATAAAATGCTTAATTTCCACCAAAGAAAGCATTAAAGGGACACTATAGTCACCTGAACAACTTCAGCTTAATGAGCTTGTTCATGTGAGAACTATAGCTCCCTGCAGCCTTTCTCATGTAAACACTGTATTTTCAGAGAAACACTGTATTTTCAGAGAAAATACAGTGTTTACATTGAAAGCTAGGAACACCTCCAGTTGCAGTCACTCAGAGTGAACCAGAGGGACTTCTGAGTTGATGGAAGCATAATATGGCTCCATCCACTCAGATCTGCTGTGCACTAGCATCCTGTGATTCAGTATCTCCTCCCACTGCATGCAGACACTGAACTTTCCTCATAGAGATTCACTGATTCAATTAATCTCTATGGGGAGATGCTGATTGGCCAGGGCTGTGTTTGAATCATGCTGGCTCTGCCCCTGATCTGCCTCCTTGTCAGTCTCAGCCAATCCTATGGGGAAGCACTGTGATTGGATCAGGCTATCACATGTCAGTAGACTGCTTGTTTTTCCTGAGTCTAACAGCATACAGATTTACAGCTTCTGGCTTGAATACAGTAAGATTTTTACTATATTTATGGAGGCATGAGGGGCCCAGGGTGGCTAGATGGTAGTGTTAACACTATAGGGTCAGGAATACATGTAGTTGCACTGGTGACTATAGTGTCCCTTTAACTAGACTCCTGCCACAAAACGAAATTGTGATCTAAATATTGCAAATTTGGTTGCAGATGTAGCATTCTAGTTTTTCACTTTTTTAATCTGGTCTTCTACTTGTTTTACAGGTGCCGTGTGTAATTATTGCAAGCCAAAGGAATCTGAGCTTCACCAGAAGGAGGTAAGTACATCTGAGCAACTTAAACTCTATGGAATCTTAATATTTTGAGACCGGGAAGACAACTTCTTGGAACACACAGGGTTATTCACTAGAGTGTGAACTTGTGGATTTCAAAGTGAATTTTCAATCTTAGGCCAAATACTAATCTGAAAAATGCAGTTGACTTGAAGTACTGTTTTTTATTTATTTTTCTCCATATAGCTAATTTTTGCCTTAAAGTTTAAATTCAATTTAGTGAATAACACTGAATAACTTGTATTTTATGCTGGTAGACGCGTACATGTCTGTACTTATTTGTGGTTGATGAAAATTGTATATGCACACACACGCCTTCCTAAGATACAGCTGTATGGGGATAAAATATCTAAAGTCAGTGAGGGGCGGAGCTAGCCAGCAGACCGCGCGGTCACATGTACCCTGAGCTCCGGCACAAAATAGTCTTTGCAACCTCAAATTGCCCTTTCTGGGCAAACAGATTTGCTCTTGCAGGGCACCAGCTGAGACAGGAGAACATGGGAAAGCATTCACACAAATCTCTTGGCTCAGACGGGAGCCAAACCCCGGATATCTGCTTCCTACTGACCCAGCCGTCCAAACCTAAAATGGCAGATCTAATGGCTGACACACCACGCGCATTCACATCAGCCTCAGTGGCTGAAGACGGTTCTGGGTCTTCCTCATCAGTCCCGTGGTGGCATTGCAGTTCCCCAACAGCAGCCAGACATGCAATGGGCCACAAAAACAGACCTCACCGCAATGGTGACAGAGATCAAAGCCTACATTGCCTCGGAAATGGCAGTCCTGAAAACGGACCTCTACACTCTGGCAAGCAGGATGACTTCCACAGAGGACACTGTCCGCAGCCTTGGAGTCAAACGACACCACAGCAGCTCAACTACATGAGGTATCACATAAGTGTGCAGAATTAACAGCAAAAGTGGGACAGCTGGAAGACCTGGCAAGGCAGCGTATTTTAAAAGTCCGTGGGATCCCAGACACTATTGATGCTGGCGAGCTCCTACAGTTCATTAAGAGGCTACTCTCCACTACCCTAACACCCAAAAAGGCAAAAGGAACGCTGCTGGATGGGGTATACCGCCTCCCAGGGAACACTACCACCAAGTTCTCTGGATCCAGAGATGTCACGAACTGACAAGGACACATTTAATGGCACAAGTCAAATGCCAATTACCATAAACTTTTGAACAGCACTCACTGTGTTTCTATCAGGTCCACGCTGCAGTGGCGTGCAATGCTGAAGGAGGTGACCTCTCAACTGCGAGCTGCAGGAATTCAATACCGGTGGGGGACCCCATGGGCACTTGTAGCAGAGAAGAGTGACAATCGGCACAGACTCACATCGGCGGCGCAAGCGGACAGCTTCCTGCAATCTCTGTGACTGGCTGCTAAAGCTACTTCTAGGCCAAACAGACCTATACATTAGTGGGACGTTGACAACATAGCTGTCTTAACGCCTGCAAGCTCAATGGCCCCAGGATGAGGCAACTAACGAATGGCCAATTGTGGTCCTATGCAAACCTATCCTTGGTCGTTAAATTGTTTACTACACTATTGTTTTTCTGCACTTAGGTAGCTTTTTGGTTTTATGGTCTCACCTTATGTCCTTTGGGACCCTCAGACCCTTATGAGTTACTAAAAGCTTAGCGCACTATGACACGATTTAAAGTCGCTCCCCGAACGCAACACCCCCCCTCCCTTTTGATTTCTGGGGTAAGGGGCTAGCCTGATCACAGCTACATAATTCTCATGCAACACATTCTTGCTTCATATATATACTAATGTTCTTTATTGAGAATCGTTAGCTACGTTATCATGATGAATGATTGAAAAATGAGCAGAACATGTTCAAATCCACTCAGGGGGTGGCACATATGTTTTAATCTGGATATTTCCAGCCAATTTCACAATCTTAAAATGGTTACTAAATTAAATTCATCTACTTGAACTAAAACTCCTTATGCAAGGTAGGTCCAAAGTATGTTCTTCCCGAATCATTAGATTGAACAGAAAAATTAAATAAAATGTGGAATTAACAATTCTTTGAACTATGTTCCTCTCTGTTTTGGTTACAATGAAATTACCTAATGGATTTTTTTGTTTTGTTTTCATTCACAATTTGGAATTCTATATTTGTAAAGCCCTATTTTGGTGATTATTCCAAAGCCTTGGTTCTATTTGGGTTTCCAGATCATAGGGATATTATGGCCATCTATATAATTTCTATGATTCAATAATGTATTTGTTGGTATGCAGCCTTTAAGTTTGTCTTTTATGGTGTTGAGTTCATTAAGATCCACAAGTGCCAGGAACTCAATGATATCCAACCTGGGTTACTTTGACTGCTATCTTAACCAGGTAAACCTGGTCTTTGTTACTGGAAATTGGGCCAGGTTTACCTGCACAATGAGAAGCTTTTTGGACTTAAGAACCACATACCGGGTACTTAATTTTAATACTCCTATTCTGGCTGATGCTTTTTGATGTCCTTTATATGTTTTTTATTCTTATATTCCAGATTTCACACCTTGGTTCCCTTGAGGAGAAATTTT
>OW240921.1:27095682-27125734 GCA_933207985.1 Pelobates cultripes | reverse complement strand
CATACAACATTCTCTAAACACACCCTCTCTGCAACCCCTACACACACTACGTCACCTATACACACACACTACAGCCCGTATGCACACACTCGCTACATCCCCTATAACACTATGCCCCCTATACACACACTCTCTGCAGCCCCTAGCCACACATATTACACCACAAACACAAATGAAATTGACCTATTTACACAATACCACACCACGCAATCCCACAAGCAGGTTCCAAACACATGCACCATACACTTTCCTGGCCCTTTTGTCCTCTGGTATCCCACTTGTTGAGGCACCAGAGGCAATTTAAAAGCAAACACAGCGCAAGCATGTTATTAAATTTGCTTGCGCTGCGCAGAACAAATTCAGGGCCTTTTTCTAATGCCAGAGCTCTTCAGCGCAGCTCTGCGCATTGAACCAACATGCTCACTTTGAGAGGAGGCGTGCTTGTCATTAGTGATGACAAAACACACCCTATCTGGCCCCGCCCCCTTCTTAGGGGGCCGCTCTGATTGAAAAATGCCCGGGCCTAATTTTTTTCCCAGTCCGGCCCTGCCCTCTGCTAAGATGGTGTCTATTTTCTAACAAACCTGTGTCTTATCTGCACTCATGTCGCTTTAACCCCTGTATCTCAACTCAACTTTGAATTCTATGTGTCGTTTTGCTCAGAAATGCTTCAGACTTGAGAAAGGGAGGTTCTCACGAAAGCTTGTCATTAAAAAATTCTGTTAGTCCAATAAAAAAGGTATTACAAGATAAGAATTTTATCTGTTTTTTATATATATATATATATATATATACACATTGAGAGACATTCAGTACTAGAATAAATATTATTTTTATAAATGTATTACTGCTATTTATAAAATGCCAACAGATTCCGCAGCGCTGTACAATTAGTGTTGAAACGTACAATATACACAGACAAATACAAGAGCTAACGAATATAAATAAATACACAGGAGTACTGACATCAAACATTCATCCACTATAATTCCCAGGTATTGCAGTTTTAATCTGTTTATGGACAACTCCCATCATTCTAGGTCGGCCACCCTTGGCTCAGACAGCTATTTGGCAGCCCCTATCGCAGACCGCTATTACTATTATTAGTTTTTACAAGTAGCCCCTTGTGAGCACGACTTCCGCCACACACAACATGGCGCACTGTGCAAGCCAACCTGCTCGTGACGTCATCGAGTCGCGCCAAGTCAAGCGTGACAGCCATGGCGTTATTATGTTTTACAAGTGGCCTATAGGCGTCCAGACTCCATAGCAACCCCCAAAATTAGGGGAGGGAGAGGGACAGGAAGGAGTATCTTTGGCGGGAGAGTGGAAGCGCTTTACAACATCGGGATGTAAGTTGTTTATAGGAAGAATTGATCAATAACCAGCGCAGATCAGTCAGTGTGTTTTATATAAAGCAGGACATGGAGCTGCTCTCTGTGTCTGGGCTGGGGGCATCACCCAGGGCTGGGAGCCATGTGCACTTAGGGAAACAGAGGGCTGGCTGCTTACTATATGTTTAATTTCTACCACAGACACTATATTAACTAACATTACTAGTACTGACACTATATTAACTAACATTACTAGTACTGACACTATATTAACTAACATTACTAGTACTGACACTATATTAACTAACATTACTAGTACAGACACTATATTAACTAACATTACTAGTACAGGCACTATATTAACGAACATTACTAGTACTGACACTATATTAACTAACATTACTAGCACTGACACTATATTAACTAACATTACTAGCACAGACACTATATTAACTAACATTACTAGCACAGACACTATATTAACTAACATTACTAGCACAGACACTATATTAACTAACATTACTAGCACAGACACTATATTAACTAACATTACTAGCACTGACACTATATTAACTAACATTACTAGCACTGACACTATATTAACTAACATTACTAGCACTGACACTATATTAACTAACATTACTAGCACAGACACTATATTAACTAACATTACTACCACAGACACTATATTAACTAACATTACTAGCACTGACACTATATTAACTAACATTACTAGCACAGACACCATATTAACTAACATTACTAGCACAGACACTATATTAACTAACATTACTAGCACAGACACTATATTAACTAACATTACTAGTACTGACACTATATTAACTAACATTACTAGTACTGACACTATATTAACTAACATTACTAGTACTGACACTATATTAACTAACATTACTAGTACAGACACTATATTAACTAACATTACTAGTACAGGCACTATATTAACGAACATTACTAGTACTGACACTATATTAACTAACATTACTAGCACTGACACTATATTAACTAACATTACTAGCACAGACACTATATTAACTAACATTACTAGCACAGACACTATATTAACTAACATTACTAGCACAGACACTATATTAACTAACATTACTAGCACAGACACTATATTAACTAACATTACTAGCACTGACACTATATTAACTAACATTACTAGCACAGACACTATATTAACTAACATTACTAGTACTGACACTATATTAAAGGACCACTATAGTGCCAGGAAAACACTCGTTTTCCTGGCACTATAGTGCCCTGAGGGTGCCCCCACCCTCAGGGTCCCCCTCCCGCCGGGCTGGATGGCGAGGAAAGGGGTTAAACTTACCTTTGTTCCAGCGCCAGGCGGGGAGCTCTCCGCCTCTGACCCTCCCATTCGGTTGAATGCGCATGCGCGACAGGAGCTGTGCGCGCATTCAGCCGGTCTCATAGGAAAGCATTTATAATGCTTTCCTATGGATGCTTGCGTGTTCTCACTGTGATTTTCACAGTGAGAAGCACGCAAGCGCCTCTAGCGGCCGTCAGTGAGACAGCCACTAGAGGATTTGGAGGCTGGATTAACCCATTTATAAACATAGCAGTTTCTCTGAAACTGCTATATTTATAAAAAAAAAAAAAAAGGGGGGTTAATCCTAGAGGGACCTGGCACCCAGACTACTTCATTAAGCTGAAGTGGTCTGGGTGCTTAGAGCGGTTCTTTAATTAACATTCCTTGTACCGACAATATATTAACTGAGCTGGGCATTCCTAGTACAGACACTATATTAGTTGTGTTGGACATTTCTAGTACATACACTATAATAATTGTGCTGCTATATTGCTTCTATTCCTGATTGCCAGACATAACTGTTTTTCTAGTTCAATACTAAGAAAGCTTTCACTCCACACATAAACCTTAAAGGGACACTATAGTCACCATAACTACAGCTTAATGTAGTTATGGTATCTGCCTTATAGTAGTCACTCAAACGGCCACCATGCTCTGCACAGAGGTGCTAAATGTTCCTCATAGGGATGCATTGGTAAAATATATCTCTATGAGTTTGGCTGTATTCCATTTTCAATTTTACCATGATTCCTGGTTTAGTAAATAGTACCTGGAGAATACTCTGACAAAGTTATCCGCTTAAACGTGAATTGGTAGAAACTCACAGCGAACTTCAAATTTTTATCAAAAATATGTTTGGGAGAAAAAAAAACCCTACTCAGCTGTGTAATCTGTTCAGTTATTTTGATTTGAAATTTTAATTTCTTACAATTCTGCTGGCCACAAAAACGGCAAATGAGATAGAAGCATAATACTAGAATAAATATATAATACTGCCAATTACTACCAAATCCAAAATTGGAAACTTCAGAAGATATTTAGGGTGATGCTTCCGGCACTTCAATTAAGATGTTTGGAAAATATGCCCATCTTAAAGCAATAAAATAAAATATTTTCATCAGTAGTCCTTAAAATCAGACATCTTACATGTCAAGATTTGCAAATAAACTAAACATTGAGTAAGTTTAAGAAGTCTGACTTTATAGAGGTTTCTGTTTATTAACCCCTTAAGGACACGTGACATGTCATGATTCCCTTTTATTCCAGAAGTTTGGTCCTTAAGGGGTTAAGTCTGGCACTTGTTTTTTTTTTTTTTTTTCGCTCCCTTTGAGTTATAGGTTTTAATGGAACAAAGGAGAACTCCCAGGTTGTATCTAGATCTTATGGTGATTCCATTATCCTTGAAGAAATAGATTGTCCAGAGCAAGAACTGGATGATCATGTTATTTATATGTATTAGTTTATGTTTCTAAATCCACATCTTTGATAGATATTTAAGATGGACTTCAAGCGTAAGAAAGCGCCGTTATCAAATCTATCCAGCTCGCAGTCCAAGAAGAAGCGAGGCGATGGGGACGACGATGGCCCCTCTCAGTTTGAGGAAGAGCTTGCATTCCTGCAAGAAGTTGAAGCAGACATGGCAATGGAGTTTGGTGAAGAACAACATAATGCTGATGTCCTGCCTGTCGGTAAGCGATTTCATTGAGCTCTCTTCACTTGCTGTCATGGAATCCAGTGATACAACCTTATTATATAAACATTTTTAATATGTAAATTCACTGTACTTAAAGGGACACTTTAGGCACAATAATTATTTCATCTAATTTCATTGGTTATATAGTGCATGAAGTACCATGAAACTGTCCCTCTATTTAGTATTAAACAATTTTCTGAAAGTTTAACAAGGAATAAGGGTCACTAGCTCCCACTGGAGGCATGTCTCTGGCAGAGATTACAATCTTTCTTAGCCATTTCAATTCATACCAGCAATTGGCGGCTGTGATAGGTTGAAAGTAGTTAGCTGACACTCAGCCAATCACAGTCACTCTTTGCTGCTCAGGCTAATGCATCCTCATTAACCTATACAGCACATAGGGGATTGGGCTGCTGGGCACTCTCATTTAGCATTAATCCCTTAAAACATAGAATGTGACGGCAGATCAGAACCATTTGGCCCATCTAGTCTGCCCAATTTTCTAAATATTGTCATTAGTCCCTGGCCTTATCGCATAGCTAGGATAGCCTTATGCCTATCACATGCTTAAACTCCCTCACTGTGTTAACTTCTACCACTTCAGCCGGAAGGCTAATCCATGCATCCACTACCCTCTCAGTAAAGTAATACTTCCTGATATTATTTTGAAACCTTTGCCCCTCTAATTTAAGACTATGTCCTCTTGTTGTGGTTTTTCTTATTTTAAATATAGTCTCCTCCTTTACTGTGTTGATTCCCTTTATGTATTTAAATGTTTCTAGGATATCCCCCCTGTCTCGTCTTTCCTCCAAGCTATACATGTTAAGATCCTTTAACCTTTCCTGGTAAGTTTTATCCTATAATCCTGTTGACCAGTTTAGTAGCCCTTCTCTGCGTACAATACTCCAAGTGAGGTTCTGTGCAATGGCATGAGCACGTCCCTCTTTCTACTGCTAATACCTCTCACTATACAACAAAGCACTCTGCTAGCATTTCCTAATGCTCTATTACATTGTCTGCCTACCTTTAAATCATCAGAAATAATCACCCCTAAATCCCTTTCCTCATATGTTGAGGTTAGGACTCTATCAAATATTCTGTACTCTGCCCTTGGGTTTTTACGTCCAAGATGCATTATCTTGCACTTATCCACATTAAATGTCAGCTGCCACAACTCTGACCATTTTCTAATTTACCTAAATCATTTGTCATTTGGCTTATCCCTCCTGGTACATCAACCCTGTTACATATCTTAGTATCATCAGCAAAAAGACATACCTTACCATCAAGACCTTCTGCAATATGACTCATACAAATATTAATGAGAATGGGTCCAAGTACAGATCCCTGAGGTACCCCACTGGTGACAAGTCCAAGCTTCGAATATATTCCATTGACTACAACCCTCTGTTGCCTGTCACTCAGCCACTGCCTTACCCATTCAACAATATTGGAATCCAAACTTAAAGATTGCAGTTTATTGATAAGCCTTCTATGTGCAACAGTGTCAAAATCCTTACTGAAATCTAGGTAAGCAATGTCTACTGCACCACCCTGATCTATAATTTTAGTTACCCAATCAAAAAAAATCAATAAGATTAGTTTGGCATGATCTCCCTGAAGTAAACCCATGTTGTCTCTGATCTTAAAATCTAACATTTGCATGAAATGTCAGCACATGGGGATTCCATATGCTGTACCCAGTTCAATGAGTTGAAGCTGTTAAAACGCCAACAGTGTCCTTTTTAAATGCAGTTATGATGTATGCTTGGATGAAAAATGCACATGCCTAAACCTATATATCTCTGCTACTCTAAAAAAGCAGTGGCCTTTTCTATCTCCTAGGGCTGTATACCTGCTTCTCATTGATGTTTTGCAGATTGGTGCACATGGAGATATAGGGACTGTTGTTGTTGCTAAGGCTACAACTCTACGACAAAAATGAGCCTATTCAGACAAAACCATTGACCCTCAGTCAGTATGAGACAAGTACCAATACTGCAATTGTCCAGTGTACCTTTTTAAATTATTGCAATTTTCCTTTCAGTTCTTCATAAGGTTCGCCCTGTGACTCTGATCAGGAGCGTTGTAGTCTAATAGTCCTATTGCTTTCTGTGTCCATAATGCACTGCTTTAGCGGTAAGCGAAGCAGTCCTATTGAAAATAAAATAAGCATGGTGATTGGCTGAGCTAGTTCCTGATCTGGTGGAACTCTGTAGAGAAGCAGCAAAGCATGGCGATTTGAAGCAAACACACATTTCAACTGTTTTATTCTGTTTACATATATTCTTTATCACTTTATCTATGTAATGCATTTAAAGACCTAGGTGGATTCCAGCATGGATTGTCTTTTTAACATGTGCCTTTTGTGTTTATTCTGTATTGTTGATCTTTCTCAGCCTAGAAAAATCTCATCATAATTTTGTTTTTCTGGGTTTAGGCAAACTCATTTCTGAAATTACTAACCCAAAATGGTTAAGGCCACCGCTTCCACAGAGTGACCCCAAACAGCATTCTCTGTGCTTCCAACAGGTAGAGCTGGACCACTACGTTGGTAAGTTCCTTAAAACAAGCCATATCGTTTTGTAGTTACTACAATGTAACCTATTTGTTTTGCTGACATGTCATTGTGTTAGATTCCCTAGAGCTGAATACCAGACAACACAACATTATGTCTAGTGCCTAAGTAGTCTTTTTAAAGTATATATATAATGTTTTTAATTTTTTTTAAGGAACAATACAGTTTATCCACAGAAGGGAGCTTTGTGGGACTCTTCATTTTTGGCCTTTATACCCACGAGTGAATTCCATGCATTGTCTGCCCTGCAGTTCCAAAAGAATCGAGGCACAGTTTTACTATTAACCCATGTCTTTCATCTCTAAGGATTGGGGTTGTAAAATAGTACCTGGCTTTCAGCTTATTGCTTTTTCACAACTAAAGATATCCTGGAAGCTTTATTGGGCTAATTTTGACAAATTTTGTTTTTCATTTTAAATATCTTAAAGGGTTACTCCACACAAAACAGTGTTTTCAATAAAAACAGTTTTTGGTTGGAGTAAGCCTTAAAAAAAACACCTGTGATGCCATGCCAAGGGGAAGGTCATCACGAAGAACGCGCTAAAGAAGCACTTTGGCAACGATTTTCAGAACTTACAAACACGTTTTTTAAATAACAAGTTTCATAATCACTGCAGCTTGCTCTAGTGGTTATGGAACCAGGAGTGCCCTGATCCCCTCCCTCGACTATTAAGAGTCAACCCATTTTTGAACATTTTGACTTTTTTTACCTGGTGTCTACAGGGTGATGCTCACCGCCTTCAATACCATTTCCCAAGAGCCGAGAGTTCTTCAGAAGGAACATCCGTTAGCTCTCCTGAACTAAGTGCTGTAATACAGGGCTTAACTCATTGGTTGAGTGGGATCAGCTGACAGGACTTGGCTCAGAAGAACTAACTGAGGTACTTCCATCATTGTGGAGAATTTAGTGGAGCGGTGCCAGGCAGATCCTCAGATTAGAAGTGTCCTTACAATATAGGGAAGGGGTGCCAGGGCATGAGTGATCTGATCAGGTGATGGTAGTTCAGATTAAAGCATGCATTTTCTGGGAAGAAAAAAAACAAAACCTATATTTGAAATAGTTATTTATTTTTCTTTAAGAATTTCATTATGCACTGTCTTAACTTGTTCTATATGCAAAGCAGGAGTTAAAAGAAAAGTATTTTATATGCCTTTGGCTCTGTTGACTTAACAGTGATAAGCCAACTAAAACAAATATAGTGTAAAAATGAATAACCAGCATGTGCTTATGGTAAGGGCAAATGTCTGGGGCTAGGCTGCTCACTCTGCTCTGCATTGACAGGGAAGTAAAACGGTTTATCGATATCATAGGGAAATGTTTTCTTTGATAACTACATGGGATTTTTGTTTCTGAAGTTAGAAATAAATGATACGCTATAGAAATTCCCCTTGTTGTCTTCTTGCGCCTGTCTTGTCTAGTGATGTTTATGGGTAGGTGGATCAGACTGATATCTAAAATAGTTAATTACTATTATCAACCTCCAACCGCATCCTGTAATAAATCACTTGTGTCTGTGTGTCCAATTATTTTTTTATTTTTTTATTTTTTTAAGCCATGTGTATGAATAGGACCAATATTCCCCATACATACACCGTTTTAGCTTTTTAATTGCCCTTCACCTGCGTGCTGTGATATTTTAATTTCCTTTTTTCTTCTTGACATTGTTGAATGATGGATTGGTCAGATATGGTCTACAAGGAAATGTATATATGGCTGTTTGCACGTTTAACATTTTCCATGCTGCAGTTCCCTTAAATTGCACTCTTGTATTCACTTTTGAATAAAGTCTGTTCTCCGTTCTCCTGGTTTCATAGTGGAGCCAAAGCATTAATCGTTCTTCATTATCAAGTGCCCTAAACCCAAACTGCATAGACATTAGATTCATAGAAGGATCTTGGAACCTTTCTGCTTAAAGCAGACATCCCCAGCGTTGGATCAGAATGTGGGGATTTGCTACCTGCTGGGCCTGTCAAATGTCTCATTTAGCACCCGAAAAGTGACAAACACTGGTAGAGGAAAACCCAACTATAGCAGTTATGTTGCCAAAAAAAAAAAAAACGGGAGCCGTTTTCTGGTTCTTTGTCTAACTGTTTTGGTGCAGGTTAACAAAATTCATGACTGCTTTTAGTACCCTTGGAGTGGGCCCCGCTTAAGCTGCATCCTTAATGCAGAATTTACACTGGCACATTCTCAACGTCCATTTCATCTACTCAACTATCATTGAGAGAGGCATACGTGTACTCCCAATGCAATGTTTAGTTTATCATTGAGTGTGTACATGGTTATCATGAATGGATTAGACTGTTCAGTGCAGTTATAGGAGAAGGCATTTTATAAATGCTTCTTGCAGAACGATAAAATCCACAGATAATCAATAAATTCTGTTTTGATACATGTGACCATCGGAAGAAATTGCTAGGGCTGATGAACCCTTTAATATTGATCAATATTGAATTGAGCAGTGAGACTGCAGGGGAGGGGTATGATTCATACACAAAAACTGCTTCATTAAGCTGAAGTAGTTTTGATGACTATAGTGTCTCTTTAAGTTCAAGTTGCGAGGTTCCTCTGTATCCGTGATCTGAGTGGTGCATTATGAGTGCATATTTATGCTGGTCTCAATTTGCTTGCAAGTAAAGTGAGGTTTTACATCTTTATGCTGACATCCCACACTAAGGAATGTGTTCACAAAAAAATTGGATCTATTTGCTAAACACTGAATTTTGTCCAGTGAATTCTAACTGGTGGAGGCACTGAGGGTCCAATGCTTGTTTTGTCCTACCCAATCCGTTTGATAATATTCTGTCCCACTTCTGGCTCTCCAACATTAGTAATGGAGGCCTGGTGGACTGCAGATGAGAAGTCAAACCATTCAGACAGTTTGACTCCTTAAGAGACACTATAGTCACAAGAACCACTACAGCTTGTTCTGGTTATGATGTGTATAGTATGTCCCTGCAAACTTAGAGCTATAAACATTGCCTTTTCAGAGAAAAGTCAGTGTTTACAATATAGCCTAGGAACACCTCTAGTGGTGGTCTCTCAGACGCCCTGCATTGAGGCACTAAACATTTGTTATAGAGATGCATTGATTCAGTACATCTCCACGAATAGATGCTGATTGGCAAAGTGTTTTTCTGTGCATGTACAATAGCCTCCCTATGAATTGGGTGAGATCACCAAGATAAGTGATCTCCGCTATGGCGGTGAGGCCAGCCTCGGTGTGACCGGCGCAATGTGGGAGAAAAGGTGAGAGAAATCACCTTTAATCTGCGGTGAGAGGGGAGCCAGGGACCTAATGCTGCATCCCAGCGCTAGAGTGTCAGGAATACATGTTTGTATTCCTGACACTATTTTGTTCCTTTAAAATGGGGAAACATGAGGGCACTTGAGCTGTAGTGGTTATGGTGCTTGGAGTGTTCCTTTATATATGACATTGTCTGAATTTTGCAATCTGTATGGTTTTGCCCAATTCTGTTCAGGGCCATTCGGGTATTAGTGAGTTGACAACTGTAAAAAAAAAAAAAAATTAACATTTGTCAATTCTCTACAACATATGGCAAAGTTGGGAAAAAAAAAATCTTCAGCCTAATGAATTTGTTGATTCTCTTGGACCTTAAATGTGCAAAGTGTTTGTCAGCTCATGCAAGCAGTTTTAGTAAAGTTTTAGTCTATTTAGTCTAATTGGTGTTCCGCTAAAATTTTTCTAAATAAAATGGCCGCGGGTGGCTATGGAGCAGTGATCTCCCTGCTCAGCCCCCTCGTGTGCACAGCAGTGATGCCGGAATATGACATCGCTCTGGCATCACTAAGAGGCGCGCGCGGAAGCTGAGCAGGGAGATCCCTGCTCCCTCGCCGCACGCCAGCCACTCAGCAGCACCACAGGGCCTCCTTGCCAGCACTCCTAAAAGTAAAATGTAAAAAAATTAAAAAATTGTATGTGTGTCTGTAAGGGAGTTTGTATGTATATGTGTGTTTGTCAGTGAGAGTGTATATGTGTCTATAAAAATATTAGACCACGGTCATCTCTTGACAACATACTTGCTTTGTTTTGTCATAGGTTTAAGATTTCAACAGTAGCTGTGTGTAACTTTATTATTATTATTACTTTGTTTCTTATTTGGCTTTTGGATTAATGGTGTACTTCCTTTTAGTCAAATTTAAGTGAAAGTGAGATGTAAAAAAAGGGAATTTTGGTGGGGGCGTGGGAAAGGTTAAGGCTTTCCTCTTATGCAAAAAACAAAACAAAAACATGATTTCATTTTCACAAGAATAATATTTCACCTATACATTGCACTAATGAATTTATTAGAAAATATTGCCTGGAGAAGTCATTATGAGTTGCATTTTCTTTTGAATCTGGGGAAACCACTTGAAGCATTCGTTGTATTGAGCTATTTCAAGTGCTTTTGTTTGATTTGTCCATTGCAAACAGATTAGTCTGTAAAATAAACCTGATTTTCAATGGGTGGGGTGGAGAAATTTTGATTACAACTGTATATGCATACGCACGCATAATTACAAATACACACATTCACATCTGTTGTTTTACATCTGCATCACTGGACTAATATGGCTGCAATGTATATTTTTCTTTTTTAAATAATTGTTGCTTATTTGATCATAAAAACACCTCTGATCTGCATTTTAGAATACTTTAAGTGTTGATGCTGAGTGTTTGCTTATATCCTGCAGGATCACACATGTCTGGGATGCTCGGAGCAGTGACTGGACCAGTGCCTATTGTCCGCATGTTTGGAATTACAGCAGAAGGAAATAGCGTTCTGTGTCACATCCATGGATTCGCACCTTACTTTTACGTTCCCTGCCAAACTGGTATAGAATTGTAACGTTGATCTAGACTAGGGGACATGAGAATATCAGGAGGGCTACCAAAATATACAAAAAGGGATATCCTGCTTGTTTTTTTTGATGTATATGAAAAGGTGTGGAAGTAATCAGGATAAATAGCTTTTATATCAGACAGAAAACTAACATTTTCAGTTAAGTCTCATGAGATATACAGTGCAGGGAAACAGGACAAGGGACCTCCTTGTGCCATAGCATGTGTGAGAATCATAAGTATTTATTGTGCTAGTTGTCCCTTTTTAATTGATATATCCATTTTAAAGTAGTATAGATGAATTATTAAATGTGATTTCCAATGTTAAAACGCCATTAAATACACTGATCTGAAATGGGAAAAGGTGGGGAGAAGAGGCCAGATAATTTTTAAAAAATTAAAAAAAAAATTATTTATTTGTTTTAATGTGAAAAAAGTAAATTTCTCCTTAACTTAGTTCAAATAATGTAATACTATCAAATTTTTATTTGTAAAATTTTGTCTTTGTAAGGAAAAACCCAATGAATATAATTAAACAGAGATTTTGGTATTGGATTATTCTGGGTCCATGCCATAAAATAATCCAAAATTTAATCAGGAAATATGCCTTTAAAATCTGTTTCTTGTCTGCTGATAAATTCAGGTTTCAAAGAAGAGCACCTGAGCGACTTCAAGAAAGAGTTAAATAATGCTGTCATGAAAGACATGCGTTCTAACAAAGACCATATTTCTCAGGCTGTTTTGGCTGTAGACATCTGTATGAAAGAGAGTAAGTATTATGGAAATGAGACCAATGGTTGTTGGAGTGTCTGACCATTTCGTTACGTGTTGTTACAATAGAAAAAATGATCATTGAGCTAATATTGCGGAACAACAGAGCCCCGAACTTAAAATATTTTGTCATTTGGGTGCCTGTCAAGAGGTTCTAGAAAGCCCCTGCCCTCTTGAGAAATGTTACAAGAAAACGAGAACGACGTACGACACTGTTCAATAAAAATTAAACCCAAAGAAACTTTTTTTTTTTTTTTTAAATTACAGATGTCATATGTGATGTATCTGAATAGCCTAATACTTGCAAATATTAAGGTGTTTTAAAAACAGAAAAAGCAATCTGATTTTAAGCATTTCTGACTTGAAGAAAGGAAATACATATTTTTTTTTGGCAGTACCTTGAGTGACTTATGAGAAAAAATAGTTTTACTGCAAAGTTTATTCTGTGTTCTGTCCCAGCATAAACAAAGAATTAATTGCTTCTTAAAATGATCTAAAAATATTAAATTAAATGTAAGCAAGCGACTGTCTATAAAAGCCACGTGGAGCTAATCAAGGAGGGACAAAGCTATGGGTGAGGAAGTAAGAAAGAAGGGAAGCAGGATAAAACTGTAAAATATTAATTGCCAATGCTGTTAATTGGCCATGATGCTGTAGAAATAATTAGACAGAAAAAATTCTGTACAGCCGGGCCAAATCAAATACCATTTAATCCATAGTTTGACAACGTTAACTTGTTTTCCTCTAGATATGTACGGATACCATGGGAAGAGAATAATGCCTTTCCTTAAAATCACCATGGCCCTTCCGCGCCTTATTGCACCCGCTAAGCGTCTTCTGGAGCAAGGGCTGCGTTTCGGATGCTTCCCAATACATTGTTATCAAGCTTATGAGGCCAATATCGACTTTGAAATCCGGTATTGTCATTTATTTCTACATAATTGTTTCATGTTTTTATGACTATTTTGATTCTTGTAGAATAAGCACATGTTGGAGATTTGCATCACCTCTTAATTTTATGATCTTGCTATTAATTAAAGTTTTTACATTTTGGCCAAAACAAAGTTGAAAAAATTCTCCTCCTTTTGCCCATGATTGGCTTTTTTTCTTTTTAAACTCTGTCTCTGTCTCTGTCTCTGTCTCTCTCTGTCTCTCTCTCTGTCTCTCTGTCTCTGTCTCATTTGCTGTTCATACCTTCTTATTATGTGTGAATATGAATTTCTGGCCTGGTCCTGTCCGTTGCAGGTTTATGGTAGACAATGATATTGTTGGATGTAACTGGATTGAGCTTCCTCCGGGGAAATATCATATACGGAAGGAAACGGATGAAGGTGACTCTTCTAAAGCCAAGCCCATCAAGGTGAAAGGTTTTGTCTGATGTTATAATTGGCAATATCCTCATGTTTGTAATATAAATTGTTACAAAAAAACAAAACACTAAAGATGAAATATAAACATTTACATTTTTTTTTTTTTTTTAATTTATTTAAAGGTGTATTTAGAATGTTGTGCATGCTGTTATTTCTTGTGTAACTGTCTAAGCAGCAAAATTGTGGCCACCAATTTGAGAGATATTTTGACAATCTCACTGTTCCTGCTGTCTGTGATATTTTGGCCTAGTCTCAATGATGCTCCTGCAATCTGGGATATTTTAAACTAGTTTCAATGCTCCTGCGGTCTGGTATATTTTGGCCTGGTCTCAATTCTCCTGCGGTCTGGGATATTTTGACAGTGTTTTAATGCTCGCCTCTTTTGATATATTTTTAATAGTTTTTAACTGCTCCTATAGCATAAGCTCCTCTTAGTTACTGACTGACTCCTCAGTGTTACAGGTACAGATCAGATTACAACTGAAACAAAATATCTTTCACTACTTCTGCAGTGCGTGCGCTTCCCACTACGCTATTACTTTAGATAGTCTGTTTATGATTCAGCTCATCAACTGTGCGATGGTCAGTGGGGAAAAGAGTGCATTTTATTTCTTTCCATATAAAGGTGTGTGGTAGTTTTCTAACATTAATCTAAGTATCTCTAAAAATTATTTATTTTGCTTGTAAAGCATACGCAAACCTCAACTACAGTAATCTAAAAAGAAGAATTTTTCCTGTTAATACTGATTTTGTCCTGCATTTATTCTGCATTTTGTACAGGTATCACTTGCTCAGCTTGAGGTTGATGTTAACTCTGCGGATCTCATCAGTCACGCAGCGGAAGGAGAGTGGCAGAAAATCGCACCTATGCGTGTCCTGAGCTTCGACATTGAATGTGCTGGGAGGAAAGGTAAATGAGAATATGGAATGATACTAATGAGAGGCTGGAAGTGGCCTTATCACCGTAAAACAGCTTTTTGGAAATCTGTTTTAAGTTCTATTTCTTCCACATTATATTTTCATTTCTCCAACCCTTTTCTAATTTAGCTTTACCATGTCTATTATAAATTACAGCGTTTCAACATAACAGAATAATATGAACAAAAACAATTAAACTGGGGTGTACAGTCTGTGTTTTGATTTTATAGTGGGAGTGTCTTTTCTTTGTTGACTTGGTAGTTTTGTGTTTTCTCCCGTTTGGGGATTGTTGGTGCAAGCTGTGGGTGTTCTAGTGATGGCTGGGTCCCTACCTGGGAAGCAAGCCTTTTATAATTATTTTTACAATTTGAGACTTTACTGAAGTTTACGTGTCACAGACAAAAGTAGTAAAAAATAAATAAAAAAATGCATTTGACCATGACAAACTAGATTGCAAATGCATGCATTTAACATACAGTAGAAGGATGTTTAGACTCGCAGTCAATATTATGAAATTACATCATATTTTGTTCAAGACACAAGATAAAAAAAAAAAAAGTACTGAATTGTGGGTAACAGGGAAGGAGAAGGAAGGTAGTGGGAGGGAATGTGGTTCTCGTGTATTATTAATTGACTCAAGAACTAAATTGAGGAATAGGTGAAACAAATATCTTAACACTCATTGTCGTCATCGACCGAAGTGCGGGATTCTAACACACTAACAGCACCTACAATGGCTTGCCTTGGGTCATGATAGCGTTGTGTTAGTCGCATGTCAGTTTTTGCCCTGAGGTGAGTAGGAAGGAGTTCCACGTCTCACATGCCTCTTCTGTGACCTTTCCTGTCTGGATCTGGTCAGTTGGCATTTTTTTGTACGTACAATTCACCCTCACCTGCCATATCATCATTTCAGTTTTAAATGGAACCGTCAACAATGGCCAATGCCAGGATTCCAATAAAAAAAAAAATGGAACGTTCGTTTGTGTGTGGGAAAAGGTTTTTTTTTTTTTTTGTTGCTTTCGATAGGAATTTAGCTACCATCTCCCAGTAGGCTTTGATTTGGGGGCAAAACCACCAAATGTTCCCTTCTGCCGACTTCGATACTTCACCATCTATTGTCAGTTGAGTGGTTGCTGGCACTAGGTATCATCTGAACCTGATAAATTTTGGACTTTTGTTTGGAATCTCTACTTGGTACTTTAAACAGCAGGTTATGACTGGACACTTGACATTTGCTAGAGTGACTCAGTGGTGCTCTGCTGTCTCATATAAGTTTTCTTTTTTGGTGTAATATGTCCCCTATGTCACTATGCCGAGTGTCGACTAACAGGCTTTGTGTGAATGTAGTTTAATTTACCATTATCCAACATATGTACAGCACCTTGGATAGAACAGGGTTTAGACTGTTTATCATTGTTTGTGAGCTGAGAATATTTTGCTTGTGAGATAGTGGTTAATGACTTCTTTGCTAAAAGAGATTTCCCTTGTAAGTAGGAAAACACAGTCTTCAAAGGGGAGTGGTACAGAGAGTGCAGCTCCGCATAAGTTATCAATGACCCTATTCTGGATCACGGGATGTACATATGCACTCCATGCGTTAGCCATTGTTTGTACTAAGGGACCCTAGGCTCAGGGAGATGGATTGTTTCGGTGTCGCTAGTGACCATGGTGTGTAGTGGCATAGCTTCTCATAGGAGATCCCAAACTGTTAACAATAATTTTGGTGTTGGGAAGGATCAAAGTGTTGGTTGGTCTATCCCTTTTTGCTATCAAGAGCAAATATTTTACTTTAGTGCAGTTTGCTCAGGATGACCTTTTTAGTCCATTGATGACATTTTAACCCAAATAAAGTTTTCTGAAATGAAGCGCTTTGAGTTGGAACGCATTAGCTTTCTATTTTTATTATTTTCTATTTTATACTTGCGGTATCCAACTTTTATTAGTAGGCAATAACTACTATTTCTCCTAATATAACTTTTTTATTTTGTTATATTTCATTTATTTCTAGCTAGTTTTGCTCCATGGAACAAAGAACGTTTAACAAAATGAGAGAGATAAAGAAAATGCATTCCACATTTTGAGTTACCGCAACCTTCGTAGTAGACCTACTCCATACCAAGCAGACTGCACTTCTGAATTACTCAGTTTTTGTCTGTCTCTCTCTCCAGGCATTTTCCCTGAGCCTGATAAAGATCCTGTGATTCAGATTGCGAATATGGTCCTACGCCAGGGAGAGAAGGATCCTTTCATCAGGAATGTTTTTACTCTGGGATCCTGCTCAAGCATTGTGGGCTCCCAAGTACTCTGCTTCGAAAGGGAACATGACCTGCTCAGGGTGCGATGTCTTTAAAATTAAAACATGTCCTATATGTTCTGTTTAGAAAAATCTGGCGCTTTTAGCTTCATAATGTGTCCTTTGTCAAGTTGGTATTCTCTATTTTTATAAACGTGTGCTATATCGATCTTCGCTGCTTTGTAACTTAATTGATCGCTGCAATCATAAAAACGTCAGTAACTCATAGGGATTTATAATAAAAAGGAGGATGTTATAAAAGCACACTAATACCATAACCACTATGGCACTGGGCTAAACCTCCCCTAGGGCTGTTAGACAATTATTGCCATCCAAGTTTGGGTTAGCTATGTGGAAGTAATGCTGCGGCTGTGATGCATGGACTCTCCTTTTTAAGCCACACCAGCTAATTAGTATTTTTGTCTTGGTAGTAAATAGTCCTTAAGGAAGAAATCCAAATGGTGAGATATTCCTTGCTTTATCTCAGCTGTTGCTTTGATATGGAACCTGTTTTGCAAAACATACACTCACAGTCTGATGATCAAATACATGTAACCTCAAAACCATGAAACGTCAGCTATCCGTCAATGCAGGATCAGCAGTCTCTGGCTTTTCCCCCCGATTGTCTGTCTGCTTGGTGTTTGTTTTTTGTTTTTCCATTTGAAGAGTGCTTTATACTGATTGTCCAGATGTGGCCCCCTGTTACCGGCTTAGATTAGCGTTCATTAGCAATGATTCTCTGCCAGTGAGTGAATAAAATATCCGCCGTTTATAGTATAGTTCCAGCTTCTCTTTTTCCAGTGTTCCCTGGAAAATTATAAAGAAAAGAATCATGAAAATTAGCTCAGCTTGGATTCTCCCAATAAAATGAGGTTATGGTGAAGGTGGTAGGTCTTTGTTATTTCCAGCCACTAATGGCTTTCTAGTATTTTTGAGTTCACACCTTAATGAATAATCCAGTTAATAGTATTTTATAGTCAACCTCTTCTATGCTCTGCTGATATTGCATGCACATCTTGTAGTTCTCTCCAGATAGAATGCCCCGTGATAATGTATATTGTTGATGGCAGCCTTTAACTATACACATTGAATCATCGTTTATTTTCTTTCATCCAGGCTTGGGCAGAGTTTGTGCTTATTATTGATCCGGACATTATAACGGGTTACAATATTCAGAATTTCGACTTGCCATACCTGATCAACAGAGCTCACAACCTAAAGGTAATAGTTTTCAATATCTGCTAAATAATATGGAAGGAAAGGCTTACCATGAGTTGGGAAACTGAATGTTTATCTTTTTGTGTAATTCATGTCATAGCAAATATCTCACAAATGTCTTTCAAAATGAATCAAAGTGGGACTACACCTATGAAAAACAATTGAATCCGGAAATAAATCACATTTTAATGATAATTACTCCACTTTCACAACTTTGCTCCAGTTTCTATTAGCCTTGGAGGAAATTTAGAGGTGTCACTACCATTTAAAGAAGGTTCCCCAAACTCCGGCCCTCTAGAATGAAATAGGTTGAGAATCATGGGAGTTGTAGTTCAGCAACATCTAAAGGGCGGGGTTTGGGAAAGCCTGATTTAAAGGGACACTGTAGGCACAATAACGGCTTCATCTCATTGAAGTAGCTATAGTATCTGGTGCCCCCTGGCATTGCCCTGCAACTCTGCATTAAGTTTTTAATGTTTTAATGCTAAACAAAAATCCTTAGAGACCGACCCCCTATGTGCTGCTTGGGTCAATGAGGAAGCATTAGCAAGAGCAGCAATGGGCACTGTGATTAGCTTAGAAAGTGTGGGCTGATTATCAACAGAGGAGACGTACATCATGCTATAGTTATTACAGAATACAATATCACAATCAGCTCTTCTACCAGGAGCACTTTCATCAGATTACTTTGGTCCTTCTACCTTAAATGAACCTAAAATTATGTAATGTTTTTAATAAAATAACATATGTCTGATGACTTTTACTAGAAAACTGAGTGGTGAAAAAAGTCTATGCAAAGATTGAAGATTTAATTTAAGTAGGTCTGGAGTTATGAGGGAACTGGTGATTCTTTCTGGCTCAGCATTGTAGCAGTAGTAGTTCTACAACAATTTGAGAGCCATTGTTTGGTTTGCCTTGATCTGTAGATTATTCGGCCTAAATCTAAACTTGTAGCCCTACATGTCCACATACGTAAAATCATTTTTTCATAGTATTTAATCTAGTGCCTAGAAGAAAATGTTTATCAGCATTCCCCAGATCTCTCCTTCATAACCAGTTTTATATCTGGTGATAAAATCAGGAAGAGGTTTTGTGCTGGTTCTTGCATAGTGTCATAAGATCCGTGTAGGACTGCCAGATTCACCATGTTCACATCACTTCTTCTTACTGATGGGCTGTAGGCAAAATACTGAGACAAAGTAGCTCCTGATTTGCCTCAGTATATCTCTTGACTGGATTGGAACTTCAGTGAAATTCCAACACCGTTAATGAGTATTAAATAAAAGATTCTTTCTGTATGGAATACAAATTTTTTGAAGTGGGGAGGGTGACAGTGCTGCATTAAAATCTGTGTATTTGGTTCTTTTCCTCCCTATTTCCCAGGTACAAGCTTTCCCTTTCCTGGGAAGAATCCGCTCCATGAAGTCTGTAATCAAAGACTCCTCCTTCCAGTCCAAACAAATGGGACGTCGAGAAAACAAAGTTATTAATACAGAAGGACGTGTCCAGTTTGATTTGCTGCAGGTACTGGCTTTAGGCATTCTAGGAGCAATGAGGTTGTTTCAGGCCCTTGTTGAGCAACGTTGAATGTATTTTTGAATGTATTTTTGCTAGTTTCTAAAGATTGAAATGTGCAGTCATTACACTTTATATGAAATGTAGAATTTACAAGAGTAGAGAAACATCCTTAAAAAAAAAAAAATCAAAGTAACTTGATCGTTCTCAAATTCCTGTAGTGTGACTATAATTTACAAGCTTCATATTAAATAAGGAGTATCGTGAGTTCTCCTATTACTATGTTATAGGATGTTGAATGTTTGTTTAGTTCAGGTTTATACACATGAAAAAGCACATAAAGTGCGATTTGATTATGATAAGTCAGTAAGCAAGCATGGCGAGTGGCACTATTTTATTACTCAGGCGACCGTCTAACAGACATTTTCTTTCTTTCTCCCTTTTCCTTTCCCCCCCCTTATTGGCATCAGGTTCTCCTGAGAGATTATAAGCTCCGTTCCTACACTTTGAATGCTGTAAGTTACCATTTCTTACAAGAACAGAAGGAAGACGTGCAGCATTCGATCATCACCGACCTACAGGTACTGAACAGTCATATGGCATCCAAATACAGTCGTCATTAAATCTATTGTTACTGATTTTTCACTCACATATAGAGCAGTGTAGCTGCTCATCTCACCCCATCGGAATAAGTTCTCTTCTACCCCCTTGTGTCATTTCCAGTGCTGCACAGAATGCTCACTAAATGATGTAACACAAAGCTATGTGAATTCCACATTTTACACTCCCATCATCCTAGCAGTGTGCTGTTCTGGGTCTTGTAATGTCAGCAGTGCTCGTTTTGAGAATGATTGATTGGAGAAAGGCGTCAGTCACCATAGAAGCAAAAGACTTGCCAGTGGATAGCAAGGAGAATTGGTGTAAAGATTTACAAAGGAGTAGAAATTCCACAGAACCTTGAGGGGGTGAATCGTATGGTGTCAACATTGTGTGCTCCAGAACAGCACACTGTATTGCTGTAAAAGCACCATAAAAGCCCCAACACTTAACTAGCAGTTGTTGTGTATAGCAGGAGGCAGTATTTAACGTTTTTGTTTATTTCTTCTTGTCATCAGTGTTTTGGAATGCCACATTTTAACTACACATTTGTAAATCTATACTTCTAGTACCAAGTTAAACTTGGTGTTTGCACTGTTTAGTGTGCTAAAGACAACGGACACATCTTTAAAACCGCTTTTGCTCCAGCGGCAGGTTTGCTGATTGTTGGGCTAATACTTTAGTAAAGGTCCTTGTCTGGTATCACTCTTTTCAATATATGCTGGTCCTCAACACTAACCTACAATATTACATGATTGATGGAAATCCTGTTACAAGAAAGCACACACATGTTTTGTCACTGATCCAGCCATAGGTGTCTGTGGGAGCGCTTTACTTTTCCATGTACTCTTGTTTTGCTTCATATTTACTTGTTTAAGAAAATGTCAAATATGGGAGAGGCACAGCTGTATCTTTTCATCTAAATACAAGATATTTGTTTCTGGCATCATGAAATCATCAGGATTTTTGAGTACCCCTTTAAGACACACAGAAGGTTTGCTATTTTTGGTCACAAACAAATGCCTTATTTGTATTTACAGAACGGCAATGAACAAACCCGCAGGAGGCTGGCTGTGTATTGTCTGAAAGATGCCTACTTACCACTCCGTCTCCTGGAGAAGCTCATGTGTGTTATCAACTACATGGAGATGGCTCGTGTCACTGGCGTGCCCCTCAACTATCTCTTGTCCCGGGGTCAACAAATTAAAGTTGTGTCTCAGCTTCTTAGACAGGTTAGTTTTAAAGGAGCAGGTTACTTTATCACAATGCTTAGATTAAAAGTGAATGTATAATTTGCCAATGTTTTGCCTTTACAAAGTATGTTTAGAGTTGATGTATAAGATTGTGATTAGTATGTTTTTAAGCAGAATTCTCAATATATAGTTTCAAATTAACGAGAAATGATTTGTTCAATATAAAAAAATATTTTTTTTACTATTTACAGATCTATAATTGTTTCAATAATTATTTGAAGGTTAGAAAATGACAATTTTGGGTTACGCTTCAACATGACTGCAGTAAAATAGGGGGTAAAAGAGTGTAGTTTAAGTAATATATGTGCATGTAATACACAAATATATATATATATTTTTTTTAGTGGGGGTTATGTGTGATTTTCTTTTTAACTGTGTAATTGAATATGGAGTATAGAATGCAACATAATTACCAGATTTGATTAATTTCATGGCGTAAAGTCATGATTTTATTAAGGTCACGGAGGCGAGTATTATGCTTAATCTCTTTCTTTATTCCTCAGCAGCAAAGAAAGAATATTGTAGATATTCAAAGAAAAACAAAATTGCATGTACCCCATAGGGTTAACCACATATA
This sequence comes from Pelobates cultripes, assembly GCA_933207985.1. Classification (NCBI taxonomy): domain Eukaryota; kingdom Metazoa; phylum Chordata; class Amphibia; order Anura; family Pelobatidae; genus Pelobates; species Pelobates cultripes. The sequence continues at coordinate 27,103,419 of OW240921.1, read as the reverse complement.
ACATGTTATCCAACGAGAGTGTTCCTAGCACAATAATGCCTCGTGTTCCCTAAAGCCACTCCTCTTTCTTGATGGTGCTGACGAATATCCCAACAGACTAAAGAACATATGACCAATGTGCAGAGCAGCGACTCTGGGAAAAACACAACAACGGAACTCTGAAGAAACTGGCAATCATCCGCTTGGTATGGACCGACATGGACCAGTGGGAAACCCAATTAGGAGGCTGTAAGACAGAGAAATAAGTGGTAAAATATGTTCCTGGATCTTAAATTCCACATCCCTAGTGTATTCGTAACCATGACAATATGTCCAGTTAGACAAAACATCAACAATATCAACAGTAATATTCAACCAGGTGAATGAACAACATTACCATGAGGACTGTACACCCATTACATGACAATATACGCATCTGTGTCCTTAATAAAATCATGACTTTACATCATGAAATTAGTAAAATCTGGTCATTTTATTAAAAGACACGGAGGCTAATATTATGCTAGTTCAAAGCTGTGCGACCACCGTAGTGGAAAAATAAGAAGCTGGGCTAAAATAAATTTCCCGTAACGTAGATTCATGGGATCAATCAGCAGCACAGAGGAGGTCTTCCAGTCTACATCCCAAGGAGAAAGCTTTGGATGCCAGGGCACCCCTAGCAGAATGTGCTCAGTACGTGGAAATGTTGATGTCAGCTGACGCTGTGATCCATTTAACCCAACGAGGCAAGGTAACTGGAGAAACTGGATGATGTGGATGTAGAATCGCTAGAAACAAATCCGGATACGTGGGATTTCGAACTGAAGAGGTCCTTGCTTCATATTCCTTGATATAGGCCACTGGACATAGGTTAATGTTATGTGGAAAAGCTGGATTAAAAAAAACAATGTAGTGGATGTCTTTGTATGTCTCGATATATATCGAAGGAAACGCCCTCTGGCATAAATGAGTGTGCTGTAACGTCCAGTGGACGAACATCTGAGACATGTTTATGCTGTTTTGTCTAATATCCTGTAATCAAAAAGTCCTCATTCTTTGGCAAATTTTCTGGCCAAATCTGATGCCACGCAGGAGTCGACACACCAATGGATGTTTACCTGCTTGAAGTCCGTTCCAGCCTTGGTGACCTGCCAGATAGATAATCTATTCAAATTTATTGTACGATAGGCTAGGCCATGGTCGAAAAGCATGGAATCTCAAAACAAGACTCACAGGTTCAGATATGGGATCCACGTGTTGTTCCATGCACCAACCAGTCCATGAGTTCCAGGCTTGTAGGTAGGATTTTCTTGTTCCTGGTGCCCTAGCTCCCGCCAGGAGGTCCAGAGTTGCTTGTGAAACATTTGGGATGAGAGTCCCCGGAGATGAGCCATGCCAATAGCTTGAGAGTTCCTGCTGTGGTCTAGTAAGAGGTCGGAGAATACTGGTAGTAACCTCGGGAAGTCTATGGACATTTCCATTAGTGTAGGAAACCATGGTTGAGACCTCTAGAAAGGTCCTTTCTATGAGGATCAAGGAGGTCCAGTAACGCCTGAGATGTAATAGATTCCGAGCAATGAGGGAGAAAGGCGTAATGGCGAGTATTTGGCCACGGGTGAAGAAAAGCATCTGACGCTAGAGCTTCTGGATATGGCCTCCAGCTGAAGAACTTCCGTAGTTAGGAGTCTAAACGTGATGCGAACAGGTCGATATCTAAGGGGCTCAAAAGTGACTGTAAACGGCTGAAGATGGAAGGGTTCATTCGCCAATCGCTGGTATCTCGTAGGTGTCTAGAATTTCAATCTGCCACTACGTTGGACATCCCCGGAATGTACTGCGCCTGTACCGAAATATTGTGATCCAGGCAGAATTGACAGAATTCCTTTGCTAGATCCGCTAAGACTGTTGACTTCGTGCCTCAGAAATGGTTGGTGTAACGAACCGCTGATGCATTGTCCATGCATAACAGTATGGAGCAGTTGGTCGATACACCTAAGAGGCTCCGTAGAGCAAATGAGTATGCTAGCAGTTCGAGGAAATTGAGATATTATATATTTATATAATATCTCAATTGCCTATATAGTCCCTGTTCCTCCAGGTACCATTTACCCCCAGTTGAGTTAATTTGCTTAATTTAATGTGGGTACCCTGGACACCACTAGGGGTGTAACGGTTTTGGTGGCACTGGTAGAAGAGCCGGTAGAGGAAGCTCCCATCTCTTTACCTGACTGCATGGCACAGTAATTAGTTCCCACAAGTGTGACAGAAAAATCAGCCTATAGGAGGGCCAGGCACTATAAGGGTCACATAATAGGGAGATCCTGCACAGTAACAGAACTGGGGAGTGCAGTGGAAAGGGTAAGTATGCCAGGCACAGATTTATGCGATAGTATTAAGGCACAGTGTAAAATAGAGCAAGCTCACAGAGTGTTCCCTCAGGAATGGACTCCTGGGGAGCACCGGTAAGCTGCCCATCAACCCAGCCACTCAATCGGCTTAATTCCTGCCCCCAAACGAGCGGTATTGGCCAGACAATAAAAAGTGCAGCAAAACTGCGAACCCCACTTGCAATGTGCGCATGCTCGAGCGGCAACGTCCTGAGCCGCGGGAAAGAACGGTGCCCAGTAGAAGGAAGGAGCCTCAGACCCGAGGTTACAATAAAGCAACAGGAACGGTCGGAAAATAAACAAGCCGACCAGGGGAATGGGGGTGAGGGGGAGTGAGAGAGGGAGGTTGCATGGAGGGAGAAACGAAAGGAGCAACAATGCTCCTATAAGGAGGAATTAAATAGGGTAAAAAAACTGTGGAAAGGAGGCAGTAATATACTAGAAATAAATACAGTAATTAGAAATTGCCCAAATTAAGACAGAGATATTAAAAATTGTACTTAGCTGAGGAGGCAGCAGCTAAGAAAGAGGAGTGGCTTAGTGTCACATGGGGCATTAATCTGCTAGGAACACTCTCATTGGGTAACATTTTATATGTGGTTAAAGGAACTACATGCTGTTTTGTTTTTCTTTGAATATCTACAATAGCCTTTCTTTGCTGCTGAGGAATAAAGAAAGAGATTGAGCAGAATACTCGCCTCCGTGTCCATTAATAAAATTATGTTTGCAAAACTCTCTTCTTATTTAGAGTTTGCTGGAAGAACTGAAAGTCATAAATTGGCCTTTGGCTTTTCTTAAGAACAGTTTTTTTTTTGTTTGTTTTTTACAGGAAGTCTTTCAATACCTCCAATATTGAAGTGTGTTATATCTGAGAATCTGTTTATTTTATCCTTTATAAAACATTGATTTTCAGTTGTTTTTATTCGCTACATTCTATTCTGTATGTTTCTATGTTAACGGTGGATTATGACCTGCTCTGCCAGTATTCCCATTGAAAGACTTTGTTTGAAACTCAGCTTATAGAGGGTTTAACTTGGATGTAATTAAAATAAAACTGTGTATCCAAATTGCTGTATGTTTTAGTATTTAATCTGGTATGCTTACCTTTTGTAAAATTAGGCAATGAAACAGGATTTGGTGATGCCGGTGGTGAAATCCGAGGGAGGAGAGGATTATACTGGGGCCACAGTTATTGAACCTGTGAAAGGGTAAGTGTGATCTTCATCAAACCAACACAAACAGGATGTGAGTGAGCCATCGAAAATGGCTATAATATATTAGAGTAAGCGCTACTGATCGTCATGTGTCTGAGCAGGCCTGAAATTATTTAGTTGAGCCTCTTTCCATAGCGCGTAAAATAAATAGGAGTAAAATTCAGTGTAACTGTAGACTTTTGAGAGATCTTATTTATTTATTGGGTAGATCTCCATAAGCTGTTACAGTACATCACCAATACAGTGCATATGACCACTTTTTTTTGCATGAATTCGGTAATATTGCATTCATTGACTACAAAAAAGCTCACAGGAGATTAAACCTTAAAGGAGCTACGATAGGGTGGGTAAAGAAGGAAAAAGGCTGAATTACGTGCTGTGTGATTCATCCGTTCTTTTGGGAGCTATATACATGGCTTTGCTTAAAACCATCACATTAAAGGGCAAGTTCTCCTTCCCTACTCTGGATTAAGGTCATGTTCACTAGGTAGGTACCGAGTAGGAATGTTGTATAATCCCAAAGTATCTGACCTGAAAAACAGGAAATAATTTGAAGAGTAAGGTTACATGTTTCTCTATCTTAATGCATTGTTTATTTATGATCCCACAATGCATTGGGTGTAGTCACAGGCAAAGCATTCTGATGTACTTAACTGCACAACTGTCCAAACAAAACCCAGTTATGTAAAGTTGCTAGATTTATTATATATTCACCTGTAATTCCAATAGCAGAATGTAGGGATTACATTTTAATGTCCTACATAAAGGACAGCTTGTCGTCCACTTGTTGGTATTTAGCTCCCTTTAAGAGTGATTAAAATTGCCTTATGTTTGCAGGTATTACGCTGTGCCCATTGCCACTCTGGACTTTTCATCCCTATATCCATCGATTATGATGGCTCATAATCTGTGCTATACTACTCTGCTCCAGTCTGGCTCTGCCGAAAAATATGGGTAAGTGTTCAGTTGATCTCTTAAAGGAAACAGTCTTCCAAACGGAATGGTGTTGCAAGAAATACATGGAATGATAAGTGTGTGATGTGGTCACCTAGCCTGTGTGAAAGTTTTCCACGCTATGTATTGTGTAACATGCCTGCATGGGGTTAATATTGATCCCAATCGATATCGTAGCTCTTCATTAAAGTTACCCTTTCACCCACTTAAAGTTTTAATTGTGAATATAAAGTGTAGAATACAGTATATTCTGTGTGCTAGCAAAATGACGTGCAAATATATCGTCCACAAAAAAATATAATGTTTAGACCCTACACATTTATTTATTTATTTATTGGAGCTGCACATTACACTCTTACACTCTGTGGACCCTGGAGTTACTGAATAGGGCATTGTAATATTTGGTTCCTGGGACAAGACTATATTTTGTGTAATAGAAATCATTTTCAGTTATGGTTTATTTGGCTCCATCTCTCCAGCCTCAACCCTGAAGATTTCATTAAGACCCCGACCGGTGATCACTTTGTGAAGGCAAGCGTTCGCAAGGGGCTTCTGCCAGAGATCTTGGAAAATCTGTTATCTGCCCGAAAGAGGTAAAAGATTCTTTCTTTCACATCATATCAGAGGAGATTCGCTTCTAGACAAAGGCCAGGGGTCTATACACTTAACAGATGTATTCAGCTGTTCGTTGTTAAATCTAAACATTTGCAATGTGAAATTCATATTCCGATTGTCAATTTTAGAAATTTCAGCCATATTCTAACTCTTTTGGCTACTGTTATTTTAGCTGTTAAAATCATTCCAAACCTCTTCGCTATTCAAGGAAAGCCAGATTGCAAGACTCCTTCACTCATTGAATCCAATTTCCATTATCCCGCGATATGTTCTCAGTGATATTGTTATGTGTGCCAAATGGGGCATAAGGTACACGTGCTGACTACAGACAAAGCTTGAGATAGGTGTAGTGCCCATCGGATATTCTTAAATTTCGTTCACTTATACAGAGGGAATTTATACCATTAGCTCATCTATTGGTCTGTCTGTCTCTTCCTATAGGATGGATGGATCAGTATACAGTATAGCTGGCAAAACTCATAGAACATTAGCAAGTGCTTACTAAATATCTATCTGAGAGGAGTTAAAAAGTGGAAGAAGTGTGTTTATGTTTTAGACAGATTGTTTTTAATTGGTTAATTGCTGTTCACTTGCTTATGTAAACTTGATTTGAGAATTCTTCTAGACCCAGTGATCGCCTAGAAGAATGCCATCAACTCCACTGACCTGGTTTTGCTTTTCCATGCAGGGCAAAGACGGAACTGAAAAAGGAGACTGACCCCTTTAAACAGAAGGTGCTGGATGGACGTCAGCTGGCACTTAAAATCAGTGCCAACTCTGTGTACGGGTTTACGGGAGCGCAGGTTGGCAAACTGCCTTGTCTGGAAATATCACAGGTGAGTTAAGGATACCAAGTTCTTATGAGTTTGGTTTGTCACTTTTTTTTTATGAACTGGCTTCTCCCACTTTATTTTTATTACAGCGGTTACCCACTAATATATTGTGAGCCTGTCATGGCCGTTTTACTTAAACTAAAATCCCCCCATAGGCACTTAATATTTAACACAGAGATAAATCATATATTCAGTGTAAGGTTTAATAATAATTACATGACTTATCTTAAGTCCAGCGCTACCATATCCACAGCTCTGTACATGTAACATTATTTTAACACTCACCTCTAGTCCTGATTGTCTCCCGCTGACCTGAAAAGACTGGCCCTGCTTAAAAAACTCTCCCATAAAGCTGACACTCTGGCTTCATTTCCAGCACACTGGCATCTGTACAGTGGGATATCGCTCCATTCCTATAATCCTCTAGCCAGCACTGAAAATGCTGGCTAGGGAGTCACCAGCTCATGTGCTGTAGTTCTTATGCTGGACAGAAGGTGCACTGCCTGTAGGGAGATTCTCTTGCTCCCTCTGTCAGTCAAAAGGTTTGTCATCTCTTTTATGATTGACTAATTTTAAATGAACATTATAGGCAGGGGAGGGCTGGCAGCCTCAGGCCTGGGGGGCAAAACCAGTCAAGTGGCCCATTGCACCACCAAATCAGTTCACCATCCATGCCCACCTTTTCCTGGTTTTATAACGGATATTGATGTTATGCTAATCAGTAGCTCTTTGCCATACCCGCTCCTTCACGGCTCCAGGCACTGCTTGTTGTGAGTGTGAGCCACTGTAAATTAGGGGCAGAGGGCACTTGCACTGCGGTAAAGATGGGGCTGGACAGGAGGAGAGTGCAGTGCAATCAGTGCACTCCCCTCCTGTGGGTCACCAGTAGACTGGTGCACCTGCCCAGGATCAGTGCCGGTGCAAGGATTTTTGCCGCCCTAGACAAAATAAAAATTTGCTGCCCCCCCATGTGACATCACAATGCCCCACCCATATGAACTAACGCCAGTGCTGCACACAGTGTGTGTTTACATTAAAAAGCCTGCAGGGACCAGCTATAGACACCAGAACCACTTCATTAAGCTATAGTGTCCCTTTAATGTGAGGTACATTATAGATTAGTGTCACTAATAATATACTAGATTGCCTACTTACAAGCAGATGAGGATGATGATGGGCTGCAGTTTGGCTCCACTGGTCTGGTGTAGAACAGGATCTCTGGAGGCTGTTTGCAACTGTGGTCACAAAATTCAATGTTCTGGGAGAATTGGAAGCAGCTCCATTTTTTGGGGCCCTTACACTCTCAAGGTCTGGGCCCCAGGGCCTGACGGTGAGTATGCCCATAAGGCCCACTCATAAGTTCCACCCACCCATGAGTTCGCTCACAGGGAGTGGAGTGTGTAGGGGATGTGTTATGTGTTATTGTAGAGGATCTAATATGTGTGCTTATGGTATGTAGTGTATAGGGTTACCAGTTTGTGCAGGTGATGCAGTGTGTTTGTGTGTAGTGGAAGCAGTGTGTATTTGTGTATAAGGGATGTATTGTGTGTTTCTGGTTGTGTGTAAGGGATGCATTGTGTGAATCTGTGTTTGTATGCATAAGGGATGCAAGGTGTGTGTCTGTATGTGTGTGCATTGAGTGTAAGAGATGCATTGTGTTTCTGTGTGTATGTAAGAAAAGCAGTGTGTGTGTTTTGCATGTGTGTAAGGGTTTGCATTGTGTGTTTCTGTGTATGTGTGCAAAGGATGCATTGT
>OW240921.1:26987553-27095582 GCA_933207985.1 Pelobates cultripes | reverse complement strand
AGGGGGAGACACTATGGGACAAAGGGAGGGGGACACTATGGGAGAAAGGGAGGGGAGACACTATGGGACAAGGGGAGGGGGAGACACTATGGGAGAAAGGGAGGGGAGACACTATGGGACAAGGGGAGGGGGGAGACACTATGGGAGAAGGGGAGGGGGGGGACACTATGGGACAAGGGGAGGGGAGGAGACACTATGGGACAAGGGGAGGGGGAGACACTATGGGACCAGAAGTGCACTATGGGACAATGGGAGGGGGACACTATGGGATCAGAACACTAATGGACAAGGGGAGGAGGGGTTAAAGAACACTATGGGACAGGGTAGGAGGGGTTAACAATCACTATGGGACAGGGTAGGAGGGGTTAACAATCACTATGGGACAGAGGAAAGGGGGGTTAAAGATCATTATGGGACAGGGGAGAAAAAAATATTCTGAACAAACTGTCCCATGGTAAGAAACACTATGGAACAGTTTGTTCAGAATATTTTTTTTTCTGGGTTTCCTCCTCTAAAAACTAGGTGCGTCTTATGGTGAGGTGCGTCTTATGGAGCGAAAAATACGGTATATATGAGCCATCATCACATCTTCTACAGGCTGGAGTCAGATGTCTTCTCTGTGAAGTACAAAGATTAAGATTAGAGGACATCTGTCCTCTAAAGCAGTGGTTGTCTTAACATATTGTTGATAACCACCAACGAGCTTGGATTTATGACTTGTTCATTTACTAATTGAGAATAAAATTAGTACTGGTTTGACACAGTTTTCCCATAATAGCTCAAGACTCCTATATTTATGTACGTTTCTTCTTTTTTGTTATGTATTTGTAGAAACCCATGTGGTTGTTTTTAAAGCAAATCTCTTCACTGTAATTGAGATGTGCAAACAAATGCCCTGCAGGTCATTTACAGAAACATTGCCAGTGATTTATTCTGTACAAGACTATTAACCTTGTACTTGGCAAATAAACCGCAACATATTTTACATCTGTTGCTGTCAGATAACGGAGGAGGAGACTGGGCATGGACGGAGTAGGCCTCATAATCGGTTTAGAGTTTTGCACTACACCTATGCTTGCAGTGAAGGATATGGCCCACTCAATATCACCCATTATCTGTAGACCCCTGCGTCTACTCCAAGTTCCCAAGGGAAAAACAAACGGAAACAGATTTACTCCGAGCTCCTAGACTCTGCTTGCCAGCTGTCAGAGGCGGGCAGACCACCCCGTGTCTACATGTGTATGTGTATGTGAGTATGGCTCCCAAAGATCTCTTATCAACGCAGCTGAGCTAATTGCCCAATGACTGTAATAGGCTTTAAGGAAACTGTTTAAGGCAGGTGCTACCTATGCTCAGCCGTTTAAAGATACCTCTGGTGCTGTTTGGGTACAAAGGTCTATGAGAAAGCTAAAAGGCTCCTGACAGCTTGGATGCTTTATGGCTGCTTGTTGTTTTTTTTTTTTTTTTTTACTTCGCTTAAAATTTACAGCATTCATAAATTTTCCTGGAGAGGTGTGGGGGGGCGGAGAGGGAGCTTTGAGCTGGAGAGCTGTATTTTGAGATTTAATGATGATATTGCAGGAATTTCAGTTGGTGCTGACACGGGTTTTACTACTATATGAACCTGGAATGTTTACCAAGGGGCATCTATTTCGTGGCTTGCGCACCTTTACAGGTTAGAGATCGCACAGCCTGTGCACCCTCCATCCGAATTCAATGACAGATCTAATAATTATTAAAGGGTTGATGGAAAAAGCCTTACTGAAAAAAAAAATCTGGTAATCCAGAGAAACGTTTGCTAATATCTATGTAACAAAATGAAGGTGCAAACACGGTTTTACATACATTTAAATACCCTCTAAAAAGTGAATTATTTCATATGAACATTACAAAAAAATTAATGGATCCACGTGCAAGGCAGATTAGGGCACTGATGGGCAGTACGGAGTAGTATAGAAATAATTCCTCTTGGCTCCAAGTAAAAGCACATGTCGTATATATGTATTAAAGCAGCACAAATGTATCACAATAAACATTAATTCTATATTTATCCATAATGTGCACATCACATTGCCATTGAATGTCAGCTCACCCTCCCCTGTCATGTCAAACTTCGCCAAGTGCATGTTGGGAATTTTGGATACAAATTATGTTGAATTTCATACAGATCCATTAGATGGTTGCACGGTTGTCATTCTCATTCTGAACACAGTGATATGTTTTTCACAGTTAGTCACGTATCCTAGCAGAACTTTAGGAATTGTGTACATATACTCCAGTATAGAATATATCACTTTTTTAATTGAGAGACTTTTGGTTTTTTTTCAGTTTTTATTCATGTTTAGTAAAATATAGGGAATGTGTGTGAATACATTATCCTTCAATTACTTTTAAATTTAAAAGTGTGCACGGGATGTTTGCATTCTGTTTCATAGTCTGGGTTTGTGTTGTAACTGATCATGTAGCAAATTGTGACCCCCTGCTCCCTCGTAATCAACATTTAACATCTGTCCGAGGATATGGTCTGTGCGGGATAAGGTGGAAGTGGTTTGACCCTGATGCCCTTTCCGTGTATCTGGCTTTACAAAAGATTTGGCTCCGATATTTCACCACGAATGATGATGACTTTTCCTTGGGCTGACTTTTAATGCAGTTTTAAATAGTGGTACCCAAAGCATGCGATCGTTATCAGCAGTTGCTATCATGCCGTTATAAACAAAATGTAACTTGTGTGAACTTATTATAAATGTGTCACAGATTTCTCCAGCAGTGTAAAGCACACACACACACACACACACACACACATATATAAATTTACTATTACCATGTGGCAACTTAAGTTTGTAAAATCTTTTTTTTTTTTTTTTTTTTTTAAATTTTTCAGCCGTGACTGCCCCATTTTCTACATGAGGAAGAAGGTACAGAAAGATCTAGATGACCAAGAGAAGTTGATTCGCCGCTTTGGACCCCCAGTTTGGTAACAGAGGTCCCTTTCTCTGGGATTGAAAATAATGCACTGATACCACAACATTTCCCTGACGCATCCATCCCAGGAACGTGAAGAGGAGAGTAGTTTCTGTTAGTAATTTTGTCTGTGGTTAATGCTTCGGCTCAACATCAAGAGCATCGAAAAGGCAAGCTAGGCCATATTTAGGTTTGCCAATCTGTTGAATTTTAGAAGGAATGATTGGAGGTCAAGTTCCTTTTTTTTTTTTTTTTTTCTTTACAAACCTTCAACCTATGAAAGCAACCCAACTTGATTGCTCAACAGCCAGGATTGCTGACTCAGGGATCCAGTTTATCAATCCCAATGTTCTTAACCTCAAGACTTCCGTTGCTGTTAGAATACATTCAAGACTTCCGTTGCTGTTAGAATATATGGTCACATCAGAGGACAAAAAAATATGACCATGTGGGTTCCTAAAAAGTACTTTAGAAATACGTGTCCACCCCCACCTCATTTCTACTTCCAATATTCTTTTTGTTTCTTTCTGTTGTGTGGTTGGACACATTTATACGGATCTAGACCTTTGTTGAACTATGCACTGGGATTTTGGAAGTTTGACTTTAGTCTGAGATTTATTTACCAAACAGGAGATTTTTGTATAGTTTTGTATGAAAACTAAGCTAATAAACAGTCAAAACTATTTTGTAGAATATAAAGTTTCTGGATTTATTGACCTACTGTAAATGTAATCTGTATTTGCCACACATTTAGTTCTTCGCAAAAATGACATATCCGATAAATCAAATGTTAGTTTCTTATATTTGAGAAGTAAAATGAAATGAGTAAAACAAAAGGTACAAGTCTATGCTAAGAGTCCCCTAATAACCCAAATTTGATTAGTGACAACAATACACACCATAAACCTTTCAGGACGCACTTCCTTTGTCAATTTAACACCTTAGAGAAATTTTAAGCGGACACTGTAGGTACTCACTGCTTTTTCTCACTGAAGCTGTTGTGTCTAGAATTCCCTGGTGCCATCCTTCCATTCAGCATTAATCCAATTTTAATGTTTTATTGGTAAAAGAGGGTCCCCAGCAGTTCATCCTCTCTGTGCTCCTTGTGCTAATGAGAAGGCTGTTATTGGCCGAGAGTGTCAGCTGACCACTTTCAGCCTATCACAGTGCCAATTGCAGGTATAAATTGGTATAACTAGAAGGAAGTGTGTAATCTCTACCATAGCCACACTTCCCGTTAGGGACGGCTGTGGGTAGCCAGAGACCCTTATTTAGTGTTCACCTGCTTGAAAGTGCTACAACAGTGAATGGAGATACAGAGTACACCAAGTTATATAAGCAAGTAAATTAGATAACAAGGACTATTTCTACAACTTGCCTTCACTACTGTAAGGTCTTGTTTTTTTATACTTTTGCTTATTAGCACTTTCAATAAAGCACTTTATATCTATACCTACCTTTGAGAGAACATCTGACTACTTGAAATCTCCTGGCAGTATAAAGAAGGCAGTGGGAACCTAGATATCCCACAAAGCTGGAAAATTGAGCCTTATTCAGAGGCTCTCTATTTGTGAGTGATATTCCACCCATTTTCTGCACTTTAAATATTTTACAGACAATATTGCACTATTATGTGTTTTACTCTGTTTTACCTCTAGGATTATTAACCACCGACATCTGTTCTAATAAGAAGATACTCCACCTTATACTGGATTTAATTTTAACATGGTTATAGTGCTTACAGTGCCCCTTCAAACCTTTCATAAAGTAGCATAAAAGTAGCACAAAGTACAGGCAGCAATCCAGGTATCAACCATCTACACTCAAATACTCCAATCAGACAAGCTAGGTTATATTTGTATAGTCCAGTGACCTCAAACAGTGCCACCCCTGCACATGGCATACAACTTCCAGAATTCTTTGAGTTTAGTAGATGAAAAGAGAATCCTGGCAGTTCAGCAACATCAGAAGGGGGTCCAGACTTTGTGATGCCTCATATAGTTATCTTATGGGTATGCTGTTATCTAGAGCAGTGGTCCTCAACCAGGTTTTGTCAGTATCTCCATTTGAATAAAGAAGGGAAATACATAAATCTTGAACTGTTGGTGGTCCATGAGGACTGAGTTGGGGGACACTGATCTAGAGTACCTGCCTATGTTAAAGTGTCCTCCGTCTCAAATATTTCATCCTGGCCATTCACCAGCCATTGTTCAGTTTAATTTGCTCTTGCTATAAAGGAACAGTGTTCTAGCTGTGTTTTATGATTGTAAATGAACAGCTGGGAATCTGTCTGGCATCTGTTATCTTCACCAAGAACACTGCTACACCCCTTGACTACCGCATCACTCCTGTACTACTGTTACTAAGGTACCATTCCAAGATATTGCAATAAACCTGAAACTGAAAAACCATGACTGCATTGACCAAATGGGTCAACCAATGCTACATCCTTTTGTGGTCCTGAACTTTATGTAGAGTTCTTTACAAATTATATTGAAGAATAATAAGAATTTCTTGAATGACCCACTCTCTACATATAAGAGTAAAGCACTTAACGTAGACTGTATGAGCCCGACCATATAACAGTTTGTACAGTGCCATTAGGAACTGAAATAGTACTTAAATGTCATGGAATTTATTTACTTTGGTTAGCTCCACACCAAGATGTGAAGCTTAATGATGTGAAGCTTTAATTTCACCTGCCTGCTCAAATACAGCTGCTTTTTGCGGACTCTTTCTAAGAAAACATAGTTAAAGCACCAGCGAGTTCCATTTACTTGGACACTTGTTGTATTTTATGTTTTTTCTTTTCTTTTCCCAATGATCGAGGCCCAAACAAACAGTTTATGAACTTGCTGTCTTGTCTTCGTTTCTTGTGAACATCTACACAGTTCTACAGTTCTCCTATAATCCACTGTAAACTACCAATACTCTCTGTAACATAAGCTTTATCCAGGATGTACATGACAACGGTCTGTATCTTCTTAAAGAAAATATAGTAATTTATTTATAAGAAGTGTGATAAACACAGGCTGCCTAAATCGTGATGAATGTGTTTATTATCTTAGATATTGTAGTATAAAATCTAGCATCTAGTTATGTTTACCAGCCTGTAGAGCAGGGGTGGGGAACCTTCGGCCCTCCAGATGTTGTGGACTTCATCTTGCTTGATGCTTTGCTAGCATTATGACTGTAAGAGCATTATGGGAGATGTAGTCCAAAACATCTGGAGGGCCAAAGGTTCCCCACCCTTGCTGTAGAGGAACAGATTTCTCTGCCAGAAGCCACTTGTCACTGATATAATGCCTGTACATTTGCTTAAAATGTCAGCTCCCCCTCTGCTCCCAGGCAGTACAGGAAGTATCAATGGGGACATATCATTCCTACAGTCAGGGAGTGGGGAGCAGTAAATGGACTCTACCATTTCATTGTCCGCATTACATTAGCATACCAAAGATTAATAAATACTGCTATAGCAGTTCTAAATAACTTCATTTTAGAATTATAATTTAAGTGCTCAAATCCAGACATTCTTTTCTTTTTTTTCAGATCCCAAATATTTTTATAAAGTATGAATGAATAGGTAATAAATAAAAATTGTGTGAATTTACATAATTTTAATTTTTGCATTTGTCTGCAAAGCAATCTATATACAAAATTACTGTTATATGCAAACAATAACTTTAACTTCGCTTGCTTCAAATTCATGTCATGCGAATATTTTTTCCAAGCAAAAAGGATTCTGTAATTTAAAAATGGTCATCACCCAGGCCTTTTTGTTTAGATTTTTTTTTTATTGTACTATTTTGTACAGTAAGAAAAGTACTTGCTAGATTTATTTTCAGATTTTAAGATCTTTATGCATAAATGCAAATAACGTTACACTAGCCAATAATATTGTCTGTGGTGTCTGAAAATATATTATTTTTAAACATATATCTATTTAAAAATAGTATATGGAAGCTTGGGTTCTAGTGCGCGTGTTTGAAACAGGTAGGCAGCTAAAACACCCAAACCAGAGTCTCTCAGTTTTGGTACAATAAACGCTCTTGAAAATGCCTTACTGGTGAAACGCGTTTAACCACATGTGTTTTACTATTCTGTACTGCTTTTATTATTTTACACTAGTTTATTAAAGTAGTTAATTTGTTAGCTCATTTAAACTTCGTCCTGACTCTTTTTGGTGCATGGAACCACACAATCCTTTGGTGGGTAAAAAAAAACAAAAAACACCCGAGCACTGTGGATTGAGCAAAACTGTATTTTTGCTCTTTTTTAACAAAAAAGACTTCTAATATCCCTAGGTGGGGGTTGTACCACCCAAGCGCATAGATAAAGCTATCTTCGCTATAAAACCTGCATTCTTCTCTCTCCACATATCCTACTACCCCTGAGAACGCACCTACCTGAAGAACTAAATCAAGACGCTACTTCCTTCTATTATTTGCAGTATTTAAAAATAAATCTTTACACCTCTTTTCTCTGATCATAGAGGAAAAATAAATGTCAACAGTCTTTGAATGCCTGTAATGTTGGCCATCAATGGAAGAGTTGAGCCGTAATTATACAGATTTTTGCTTTCTTTTGCCTTTGTCCAGACAAACTAGCGCCTACTTTTTGTGTTTAACAGAATGAAATGGATCATTTTAATTTTTAAAGCATCACAGGTGTTTGTTTTTTGTTTTGTTTTTTGTAGCATTTTTATTAGAAAATGAACGTGGATGACATGATGGACTGTAAATGAAGCTTACAGAAAATGTTAAACGGTTGTCCTAGTGTGAGAAAAGTTACGATGGACTGTGTGATAGATAACTATGGGGTTTCTCAACTACAGTTGTTATCAACAGATGGACGTCCACCAATGTTTCCCAATTCAGTCCTCAAGGCACACCAGCTTTCTGGGAATTAAGGCATTTCCCAATCCAGTTCCTTTGGTGAATACTAACTGTGCTCTGATGATCTGCCTTGAGGGAGTAGGTTAAGAGCCACTGTTCTAGAAGCATACCATATGGTGAATTATTCTCCTTAAAGGGGATCTAAGTAAGCCTGCATCAATCAGGAATGAAAGCAATTTGCATCATAAAAGAACACTCCAGGGGGCGTGGCCTGGCATCTGAACCGCATGGACGCAAGTCTGTGAGGCTCCTGAACCTGGAGTAACAGAGGAGCAAAAATAATCGGTCAACAAGCAACTTAACGCGCTAAAAGAACGGATCTACCGTACTATGTCACAAAGGCAAAAAAAATAAATCTGCCAAGGCGGACAGGGCATCCTTTTTCCTCACCAAAACAGCGTTCAAAGTGCGGGAGGGCCACAGCCCGATCAAAGATGGCGGAGCCCTAGGCGCCGGAGATGAATCGGCCTCACCGCCTGCCTCTCCGGGCTCAGTGTCGGAAGAGAGACCGCTGACTGCGACAACTATGCGCCTGATGATGGCGGAATTCGCAGAAAACATACAAACTACGCTAAAAAAGCAAATAACCACGCTCTCCACAGACCTCCGCAAAGAACTACACGAAGTGGGACAGCGTACCTCCCATGTGGAAAAGAAGATGGACGAATTTGCCGAAGCCCACAACAGCCTCGCGGACAAGCTTCAAGAGCTTGAATCAACCCTATAAGAACACAAGCTGAAAATGGAGGACCGGGCTCTGAGGAATAACCTACGCATAAGAGGTATCCCCGAGACGGTCCTCCCCTCTGCACTCAATACTTACCTGCTGGATTTTTTCGAAGCCCTCAAGCCTGAGATCCACCCTGACCAACTCCTCATCAACAGGGCCCATCGACTCAGATGCCCTCCACACTTACCCAGTACCATAGCCAAAGATGTTATTGTCCGGGTGCACTTCTTTCACGCTAAGGAGAGCCTGGTGCAGGCCTGCAGGACGGCGGGGATGCCTGAACCCTACCAACAATTAACCCCTTAAGGACACAACTTCTGGAATAACATGGAATCATGACGGAATATTTCCGTCATGTGTCCTTAAGAGGTTAAAGATCTTCTCAGACCTCTCAGCCGCGACTCTCCACTTCAGAAAAAGTATGTCACCAATCACGACTGCACTACGGGCACAAGGAGTAATTTACCGTTGGGGATTCCCTGCAAAGCTGCTTATCAACTATAAAGACACACTACAAGGAATCTCATCACTCACAGCAGGCATGGAGAAGCTCAAGGACTGGGGCCTGGTATCACCAGGGCCCGCGACAGAGCGCTCTCATGACATACCGCGGATGGACCCGGAGTGGACTCTCACCTGAAGCGGCCTGACCGCAGCAAGTATAAACCCAACAAAAATGAACTGCCAATTCACCCACTAATGTACTATCATTTACTGTTACACACTGTTTCCCCCATTGAACCAGGGTACTGCTAGGCCCCCGGTTTATTATTGTTTATTATTAAGTAGCCATGTTTAATTATGGTTCCGCCACTCTTCTCAGACCCAAGACCCTTACCGCATTTTGGGCCTAGGCACTGGGGACCAAGCACTGCAGAATAGTTATCACCGGCACTCCTGTTACCAAAGGCAACCCCCACAGCATCACAACTGCCGGGTTCAACCACTGCCCCATTCTCACTAACTCAATACTCAGGGGGACTTAAATGCTAGAGAGATATTCCCCCTGATCTACTGAGAGCTGGGCTGAACAACAGAAGCCCAACAGCAGTAGAGATTGTGTGGGTACGCCCAAACCCCCGAGTTCCCAAGAGATGCATATAAACCTCTCCCTGAACAAACAAGCCAGGACCTCGGAGGGCTATAGGGGGGCTGACTGCAACTCACGCAGCAGCGGCTACCACTTCAAACGCCTTGACAGCGATATATCCTCCCCGCCCCGCCCCCCCACAGATATCACTAATAAGATAAAAATAAATTTAAGTGTATGCAAACAGAGAAGGAACTTATTAAGCAGCGCATTAAGTTCCAGAGCTCCCAACTCGCTCCTCAACTCCAAGGTGAGCACCCATTACTGAACCGATGCTCACCTCCATGCCCCCAGGTATCGGCGGCCAAATCCAATTTGGCGCCCCTCGGTTCAAGTTAGGTGAACCTAGTCAGGTATTTTACCCCCAAGTTCTTTCCCCCTTCGCACCCAGGTTACCCCCCTTCCCCGGTTATGCATTTCTCCTCCAATCAAGGCAGCATTACTGATAGTCCCCAAAACCTTGTTAAGACAGAGGCATTGCGCACCCCATCCACATTTTGGCATAGAATCCGATCGACCCAAGTACAAATTGAGATCTCAACCAAGAACCCTAAGGAACCCTATGGTAATTTTACCCTGAAATATGAAAATCATTACCTATAACGTTAAAGGGTTGAACACCCCTAATAAACGGAGGCTCTTACTCAGAGATCTTCAGGAAAACAAAATAGACGTGGCTTGCATACAGGAAACCCACTTTAAAAAAAGGACACACACGGACCCTATTCACTAAACACTATCCAGCTCAATATCACGCGCTGTCGGACAGCAAGTCCAAAGGGGTCTCCATCTTCATCCATAAAGATGTAGCTTTCCACCCCAACAACAACACATAGACCATAGCGGGCGATATATCATTCTCATAGGGTTGATTAATAACATACAGCACACGTTGGCTGCAGCCTACTTCCGCAATGACAACTCCAAGTCTTATCTCCAATCCATGCTCACCAAACTTGACAAATACAAGCAGGGTAACCTACTTCTATGCGGCGATTTCAACTTTACGCAGACCAACCTCGACACATCTGCCCATACCCTAAACCGAACACATGGCACTAGGGAAAGGATTGCTAAGGCCCTCACTAAACTCCTATCCCACTACGACCTATATGACGCCTGGAGAACACTCCACCCCACTGAGAGAGATTATACGTTTTACTCTAGGGTACACAACACCTACACGCGGATAGATACTATCTTCGTGGATAGGGCCTCCCTAGCACATATATCAAAATGCTCTATAGGAGAGCTTACCTGGTCGGACCATGCACCGGTAATCCTTAAACTGTTTGACCACTTCCAATTTAAAGGGAAAGGGACGTGGCGTCTCAATGACTCCCTGCTCTCAGACCCAGAATTTGCAACCTCTATACGAAAACAAATTCAGGAATACTTTAGAGCTAACGCGACAGCAGAAATATCTGAAGCCACTGTTTGGTCCGCTCATAAAGCGGTCATTAGGGGTCAAATGATGCGTCGGTCCTCCTTTCTTAAGAGACGTCAAATCTCTAGTACCCTTGAATGCCACAAACAAATAGCACTAGTGAACACACTGAACAAAACACAACCCTCAGAAGAACTAGCAAAGAAACTGTCCAAACTATATGCCTGCTTAGCGGGATTAAACTTGGAAAAAACCAAACATATGTTACATAAACTGCGAGCCACCACATACCACAATAGTGGTAAGGCATCAAAATATCTAGCCTCTAGACTGCGCAACCAATACTTCGCTAAAAAAATAGCCCACATTAATAATGAGGTAGGAGAGAAAGTCGTAAACCCAGAGGACATAGCCCAAGAGTTCGCGAAGTTTTATTCGAAACTCTATAATCTCCATCAAGATACCAAGACACACATTCTGACAGACACGGGCATCTCCCAGTACCTGTCCGCAATCCAACTTCCCAACATCTCTCAGGCACATATAGAACAGCTCCTGCAACCCATAACCCTAGAGGAAGTCCTCTCAGCTATCAAGGCCCTGCCACCTGGTAAATCCCCGGGAGCTGATGGGTTTACCAATGCCTATTACAAAGCATACGCGGAAGACCTAGCGCCCCACTTGCTTAAAGTGAACCTGAAGGCCGCTGAAACCAACTCTCTACCACCAGAGATGCTACTAGCTACCATAGTAACAATTCCCAAGCTAAATAAACCAGCCGACCAATGCAAAAACTTTTGCCCCATTTCGCTCCTGAATACAGACGCAATGATATACCCCAAAATTATAGATACTAGATTGCGCCCCTTACTACCAACACTGATAGTGGACAACCAAACCGGGTTTGTTCAAAGCAGGCAGGGCTCCGACAACACACGCAAACTCTCTTTAGTGATGGAGAAACTCCGGAGGCAGACTGCTCTTGGCGTTAGACGCGGAGAAGGCATTTGACCGCCTTAGCTGGTCCTTCCTGAGACACATACTGGCTAGATACGGCATCCCCCCACAAGTTATCAGCCAAATATTTGCCCTGTATTCAGCCCCAACTGCCCAGGTCATGCAACCCTTTCAGATAAGCAATGGTACCAGGCAAAGGTGCCCCCTCCCCCATTACTATATGTCCTAGCCTTGGAGCCCCTGCTATGCAAGATCAGGGAGCACACGCCTATCAGTGGAATTGAAATAAGCGGCAAAGAAACCAAAATAAGTGCGTTTGCGGATGACATACTCCTCTGTCTCCCGCCCCGATACTTCCCTTCCACCACTCATGGAGTTTATCTGAGAATATGGCCTACATTCATACTAATCCCTAAATACAACTTAAACTCAGGCCTTAACAATGGGACTACCAAACCTTGTACAAGAGGCCCTCCGCACCAAATATCCATTTGAGTGGCGCAGAGACAGTATCACATACCTAGGAGTACTATTCACAAAACAGGCGACAGAACTATATTCGGGAAATTACATAAAAGTATGGAACGAATGCAGACGCACCCTCCAGCGCTGGGGCTCTCTGTACCTGACCTGGACCGAGAGAATAGTAGCGTTCAAAATGTCCATTCTACCAAAATTACAATATCTTTTCCGCACACTCCCCATACAACTCCCACAGGCCTTCTTTATAGAGGTTCACAAAGACATGTCTACGTTCATTTGGGCAGGCTCCAGACCGAGAGTAAAAGTAAACCTACTCCGGGCTCCGGCCGGAGCTGGGGGGCTCGCAGTACCGGATGTAGAGGCTTACTTCCATGCCTCGGCGCTTCCCCACTTCCTCGCCAGTCCCCGGCACCAATGGGTACACATAGAGAGCAATTGGCTGAGGCCCTTCGACTTTCCCAGCATGTTCTGGCTACCAAAACGTCTCAGGCCATCCTTACCGTTGGCACCTCCCCAAATCACCCTGACCTGGGATACCCACAGAGCTAAATTAAGTTCATCGAATCTGCTCTCCTTGGCCACCCCAATTGGAGCCCTCCCATACTGCATGCCTACTTTTCATGACAAACCTTGGCGGGCTCAAAACCTGACACACTTATACCATACCCATGCACAGTGAAAACTCTTAGACTTCCAACACCTGTAGGATAACCACGACCTGCCGAGCACCTCGCAGTTTTCCTACCTACAACTAAAATCCTTTCTCACACTGGGACAAGCACCAACCCAACCCACCCCACATCCATCACCACTCAAACAATCACACTATGGGAACAGATATGTATAAACAAAAGGTTACCTCCACAATGTAAGCCCATCTCCATGTGCTATAAGTTAATACTTACCTACCTCCCTTTCCATATGTCACCAACTGCCCGACAGTGGAACGTGGATCTAGGAACTGAGGTCTCCCAGCGACAATGGCACCATCTGTTCACTACGACTAAGTATGAACAGAGCTTCAGCAGACTGTGGCCCCCTAATAAAACTACCCATAAAACATGGGAGACTTGGAGCGCATGGAGATTGGCATGCTCTGCAGGTCAGAGCGCGCAGATTGTAACTCCCGCACTGGGAGAGATTAAAGTCTAAAGATAAATTCAGAGAGACCCGAGGAAGACTATGCATAACATACTGAGATACAATGCAATGTTATCTGTATCACTCAACTTAACTATGTCTATGATCATACGAAATGTCGGATATGTACATGCTGCACTATATTCCCCCCCCCCCTTTTTTTTTCCTTGTGTACCCCCCCACCCACTCCCAGTGTTAATCTTCCACAAAATAAAAATTGTCAAATCTTTAAAAAAAAAAAAAAACACTCCAAGCGCCGTAACCACTACTGTTTGACTGACTGCCATTCTGTGGTCAAGAATTTTTTTTTCTCCTAGTTTGTTGCAAAATTGGAAGCACTTCAAACTGGGTTTTTTGCCTTTTGTGTCAACAGCGAAAACAGAAGTGAGACTGAGAAAGGCTGAACTTTATGTACGCATGCCTCGTTTCAGCTATGTAACTATGATAGTCTGTCTTGATAAATCAAATGGTTAATGCCCCACTTTATAACATTACCGGACCCTATGGAAACATGCTGCCCCTTTCACGCTGTGCAACTTTAACCTACAGGCAGAAGCTGTGGGCAATCTTGTCATCAGGAGATAGTTATGTAAGTTGCATACAAACTCATTTTAGAAAAGCGTTAATTTGCTAGCAGTGTTGTACAGATGTTGAAGTTATGTTGGACAACTGATGTAAGAGTCTGTCACTGTTATGTACTAAGCAAGAATCTTCTTGAATGAATAAAGAATGTTTACAATTAAGGCTAACATAGACAATATAAAAATCACCAACTCGTCTTTTACAAATTTGGTAATTCAATTCCTTGGGCAATTCCTGATTTATCGCGTAGCATGGTAATGCTCAGGCAAGCCAGAATCAACTTAATAGATTCTTCAATAGGCTTACCATTAAAAGGTTATTTGTGGATAATTGTGTTTTTTGTGTCTGAAAACAAGACCAAGATCATTCTGTACATTTAAAAAAAAAATAAAAAATGTATTGATCCAGAATCAAAAATAAAATGTAGCTCAAACATTTAGGAACCAAATATTAAATGGAACCAAAACAGCTCCAGTCATTCATATTGGACCCACATACAACACTTTAGGAATGTCATGACGTGCTCATGTAGTCTCTTTAACATCTCCATTTTCAGCATCCACATTGCACCCCTGCATCATCATATTGAAATGCAATATACCTAGAGTTGAAGGACTCTCTCTGTCTGATCTCATGGTAGTGACAGGAAGCCGTCACAAGTAACAGAAGGACAGGACGTAGGATGCAGCCCTATCTGATCATCCTTGCGTCATACTCTGTGTTCCTGCAAAGCTGCCCACTGCTCAGATTTGTAATGTTGTGGCACAATACCCTCCAATCCACTTGAGGGATCACCCAAATCTTGATTTGTATTTTTAATGCCGAATTTTTTTGTAACTTTTTTTTTTTTTTTAGCACTCCATTTTATTGTATTAATAATTGTCTACAACTGCCATAATACTTTGATACAGTAGGTGATCAGATAATTATGTGAGTTTTAATTCAGCAACATCAGGTGGGCCAACATTTAGTTGTCTTTATTTTTGCCCTCAGTATGTTACCAAGTTTACATTTAGCAACTCACCAAGGCACCCATGAAAAAAACAGAGAGGGTGTCAGATAAGGCTAATCCGTTTCCTTACAGATGCTATCTGGGCGCTGTATGTACTTAATTAAAGGCTCCTTTTCTCATTTTGTAATACAAATATAGAGCCGATCTGTTTTTAGTGAGCCCAACAAAAGTGACTGCAGTATGCAAAGCAGGGATGGAATAATAGAATATGGAAACATCACACCATAACTGCATGCAACACTTCTAGAATATTGTATTGTTTGTGATGGAAAAAATTGACATGTGATATATCTATTTCCAGTTAAAGATGGCTCATGACACTACTGTATGTTCATTTTATAACCTCTCTTTATTACTTTTATTTTCTTTTTCAGCAAATAACAAATTCTACTTTAAAAGACCATCTTGCAATGTTAAACACGATTTTATGTCAAGACACAGAGGCTCATATTTCTTTACTGTCCATCAATAGCCGCAAAGAATACAAATAGAAAAAATATATCACAAATACAGTGAGACACCAGCCAATCCCCATCCAAGTCCCAGTATAACAGCAAGCGAGGCCTCTTAAGCGTCCTTTCTTTGCTGCTCCACAGTCAAGATAAGTATTAAAATTTTTACTCTTAGCTGTATCTGTTTTTCATTGCCTTTCTCGGCTTTGGTTACTTCTTATTTGCTTATAATCTTGTTATTCTACTTTATTAATACTCTTTTATATGGTTTTTGGTTAGTTTTATTTACCTTTGAGCCCAGGGTTGCAGACCTTCCTTTGGGATATTCTTGCATGTGTTTCTCCCATCTCTTCTCAGCTTTCCCTTGTTGCTCCTATTCTCTGGGGGGTTCCTTGGGGTTTTTCCACCCCTTATCTAAGTTATTTTCTTTATTTTCCCTTATTTTTATGTTCTGGGTCTCTACCCCGTTATTCCTGGCTGTTTGGTGCCCTTTTGCGCCCACTGTTCGGCCATTTCACAACAGAGTTTTTTTGCCGCTCCCCTATCTCTCCCTCTTTAGCTAGTTTAGGTGATTAACCCCTACTGGCCTGTATTATTATTTTGTCTACAGCTGTATGTTGTTGTCTAAGGGTCTAGTATTGTGCTGTTTTTTTGTGGGTCTCACATTGCAATATGCCCAAGCCTAAGGTGCCTGCCTGCCCCCCTTCCCCTGGTGAGATGGATATACCTCAAAGCCTGGGGAATCCTTCTTCAGTTTCATGCTCCCCTCCATCAGTAGTTGGCCCTATGTTTGTTTCATCCTGATGAGGCTGAGTCCCTGGTGCTGCAACGCTCAGTCACGGACGCCATTATGGCAGCTCTCTGCCCTCTGACCATCTCCCAGACCTTACTCTTGTTCCCACTGGATGCAGAAAGTTCGGGTCCGCTGACGCACCAGCCGCGTTCTGGTTTGGACCCTTCAGGGGATGCACTCAAGAAGGCTTCTGCCAAATCCAGGCACTTAACTCCCTCTGTCTCTAGAACCCATATGACTGGTGAACCTGAGGTCATTATGATAGCATGTCTGTATCACGTAAAAGAGCCTTTCTGCACCAGACAGAACGGGCGCGGCGATGGAAATGTGCTAGAGCACAACCTGAATGCTTCTCCGACTCAGAAATCGGGTCTAGTGAGGAGGCTGGTGCTGAGTCCTTGAGTGACTGATGATGAATCCTTTGGGCAGGGCCTTGACCTTTTGACCCCTGCGCAGTCGGGGGTGGCTGTGAGTGGATCTCAAAGTGACTCCCCCACTACAGCAGGCTCCACTCTCCTGCATCCATCTAGACAACCTATGTTCAACCCGGATGATCTCCATTATGCTGGGTCGGCTGAGTGGCTCCCAGCGGGCCATGTGGCACGTTAAATGGAGAACTGGATACGGCGACCCCTCAGCAAGGAGGCCCAGAGTAAGCTCGGGGCTGAATGCCCACGGCCTTTGGTGCCCAGTTGTTGACCCTAAAATGACCCAATTTCTTACCAAATTGGGATGGAACCCTCGTAAGGGTTTGGATTCAGGACTTAAGTCGTGCCAAGATAAACATTTGGACGTATTTCATCCCTTGGCTAAACTCTTTGACCTGGCAGAAGGCGCCAGAACTGAGAACGGACAGGTTGACCCAGAAGAACTCCGAAGCTGGGTGCAGAGGGGGCAATCTGCATTGCGGGCAGTGTTAATACCACCCTTTCGATAGAACGAAGTAAAGCCATTCTCTTTAAAATAGAGCTGAAATTGACCTATCTCGCCCTCACCGAGGTGGGCAAGGATGCCCAAGGCCTCTTGTTTGGGGACTCCTTTATAAAGGACCAGGGGCATTTTGTTGGGGCTTTCACAGCCCTTGATACAGCCCAATCCTCCATGAAGAGGTTATTTCGAGGGCGGATCTCAGGGCAGGCAGATTTAGGGGTCGTCTTTCTGGCCGTACCTACTACAACTCCCATGGCTTGGGACGAAGCTCCTATACTCAGCGACCCCCCCTATCAGGAGGCCGGTACCCCTTCTTCCCTTCACGTGGAAGGCAATGGCGGTCCAGAGGCTTCAGAGGGAACTCCGGCTCCAGACGCCCTTACGGTAAGCTTACATCTACCTCCTGTTTCTTCTCTGGTTTGTATAGGCGGCAGACGCCGTCATTTTTACCCAGCTTGGTCAGCCATCACCTCCGATGCTTGGGTTCTGGCCACTGTTCAGAGTTTCCACATAGAGTTGGTCGACACTCCTTGTCACATCCCTCCACCTCACCCAATCTCATTCTCCCTACGAGATCGCGATTTGATAGACGTAGAATTGTCGGCCCTTTATGAGAAAGGGACGATCGAACTAGCATCCACGTCCCTTGCCGGGGTCCTCAGCAACATTTTCCTGGTGGAAAAGAAAGGCTGGCAGTTGCGCCCCGTTATCAATTTCCGTCCCCTTAATACCTTGGTTCCCTACCACCACTTAAAGATGGAGGGCATCCACCATCTGCTGGACCTACTACTTCGCGACGACTGGCGAAACTGGATCTGAAGGATACATACTTGACAGTCTCAGTGGCCGAGCTGTCCAGAAACTTATTGCGTTTCCTCTGGAAGAGCGACACTTGACGCTTTACATGTCTTCCTTTTCAGCTATCTTCGGCACCTTGGTGCTTCACAAAACTGATGCGCCCGGCCATGGCTTAGTTATGCAGTAGGGGCGTGCGACTGATTGTCTACTTGGACGATATCCTGATCATGGCACAGGATCGCTCCATCCTCCAACGGCACCTGCAATGGACCTCTCTCTCCTGGTTTTCCTCCTCAACTGGGAGAAATCCTGCCTGACTCCTTCGAGATGCATGGAGTTCCTCGGTTTCACTGTAGACTCTGGAGCTGAGTCACTGAGCCTTACAATGTTTGGACCATCTGCAAGGAGTTGCGCCGCACACTGGTGCGCCCTCAGATAATTCTACGCCATCTGACATGGATCATTGGCCTGCTGGCATCCTCAATCCAAGCTGTGTTCCTTGCTCCTCTTCATTACCATGCCCTCCAGCGACTGAAGATCGAACACCTCCGCAACGGCGCCTCCTACGTGGACATGGTCCCTCTGGACACCGAGACAGGAAACAAATTGACTTGGTGGATCCACAACCTCCCTACTTGGAATGTCAAGGCCATCTTCGGTTCCCAACCAGAGTTCACAGTGGACTCGGATGCAAGTCTCCACGGTTGGGGTGCCCACTGCAATGGTGTGACTACAGGAGGACATTGGTCGGAGGACAAAGCCCGACTCCACATCAACGCTCTGAAGCTCCTGACCAGTTCTTTTGCAATTCGGAGTTTTGCGAACAGGATTGCCAGCACATACATCCGGCTGCGCATGGACAACGTCTTGGCGGTCTGTTATGTCATATCACATGGGTGATACACAGTTGATAGTTCTAGCTCACCTGGCGAAGGACTTTTGGACGTGGTGCTTGGCCAGGGATCTAGTGGTCCAGGCGGAATACCTCCCGGGGCTCCACAACATTTATGCGGACTGGAGTTCACGCTATCTTTCGGACAGCAGCAAAAGGACATTGAACATGGGGGTGTTCTCAGCTATCTCATCTCTCTGGGGTCCTTTTGCCATTAACCTATTTGCATCCCGACTCAACACCCATTTGTCACGGTTCTACAGCTGGCGCCCACTTTCCTGCAAGACTGGACTGGCTCGCTCCACTATACCTTCCCTCCATTTGCCATGATTCCTCCTTTATGTTGTGTATTAATAATGGGGAGAGAGAGAGAGAGAAAAAAAAAAAGAAGAGAGAATATATAATTACAAAAGCTTCTCTTGCTTGTTGCTTGACGTATAAAACAAAAAAACACCCTAACAAGGGAATGAATTTTCATCATTTCTTTTTGTTTTTAAGTAGTGTCCTGTTTCTGTTATGACATTTTGTAACAGGCGCTCACTTATAGCTTCCTGAACCCTTCGATGTGGCTTGTGAACAGAACCATCAAATATATACTAATATTGCTTAAACTCAAAATGTTCAGCTTCTCAACAAGAAAATCATCTTAGCAACATAACATCCCTAGGTTAGGAGTGGTCCTCTTAGACTTGCGTAAAATATTCTTTTGCTACAGTTCTGTCCCAGATGAGATCAGAATCCTGGGGAAAGAAAGTTGTTTTAAAATAAGCTCAGTTACAACATCAGATTTATTGAAATACATGTGTCCCAATATCAGAAAATTTCTGTTTAAAAAAAAAAAAAAAAAAAGGGAACCATATAGCCAAAAATATATATAACGCAAGGAAATCTATTTGCATTTGCTTAAAGGACCACTCTAGGCACCCAGACCACTTCAGCTTAATGAAGTGGTCTGGGTGCCAGGTCCAGCCAGTATTAACCCTTTCTTCTATAAACATAGCAGTTTCAGAGAAACTGCTATGTTTATGAATGGGTTAAGCCTTCCCCCATTCCCTCTAGCGGCTGTCTCATTGACAGCAGCTAGAGGCGCTTGCGTGATTTTCAGAGGCCTTCAAATAAAATCTAGACCACCACAGATGGAAATTTAGCTCTACCTCCACTATATCATCATTAGCTGATTGGCTTCAAGCTGCCAGGAACCTAGAATCTCTACTAAATGGTGAGTAAATATCTAGTAGTGATATAGGGAACACTCCAATGTTTTGACCCCCAAGAGGGTCTTTGTCATGCTTGATAAAGACCCTCTTGAGGGTCAAAATGTTGGTGTTCCCTTGGTTCCAATAAATGTGCCTATAAAGCATTAAAGTGGCTGGACTTTCTGTCTTCTATTGGTATCTACTGTGTTTTTCCCTGTATAAGATGCCCCCTGTTTTTTGAGCCCAGAATTAAGAAATACATCTTTTAAAAATCTATATCACTGAAGTCCAGTTTGGCTGATCAGGATGCCCCACCGGTCCATCAACCCTTCACATTCCGTTAGGCCACTCCCATAGGCCTGACCACATCTGGACACTGGTTTCCTGGACCGCCGTCCTGCTGTTGGCGAAACTGATGCCCTCTGCCCATAGAAGCCATGCTGTGGGGAATTACCCCAGTGGACCTTTCGTTCAGGTATGTAGAAGCAGGCGTGGGACTCAGGTGTCTACCCGCTCCTCCACTTCTGCTGTACTCTACCGGGGATGTCCAGGCAGGCCTCACCCTGCGCCATCTATCTGTAATCCGGAGGTCTTGACGTGGCCCAGAGTGATGCTAGGAAGCATGCGGTGGCGCAAGATCTCCCAGATTCTTGCACACACCTTATTAGCCACTTTCTCAAGCACATACCTAATTAAGCTCTCAGGCCCTGAAAAGAAGTGTTTTTTTTTTTTTCTAACCCGTGTATAAGACGACCCCCAATTTTAGACTAAAAATTATTTGAGAAAAACACAGAAAAATAAAGTATATTCTAGTGGGCTGGTGCGGGCCCATGGTTTAGTTAAGTACCCTTTTGGCTGATGTGGATTGAATGCAGTTCCTATTGTCTCTCTCTAGTAGTTATATAGGACTTGGTGCCCATTGCATCCAGGCACCATAACCACTTCAGTGACAGTGTCATTTTAATTCTGCTTCTCTCTCCCATTTATCCAAAACACATTTTCTTCATGTGCTTCCTGCATTTTGTTTATAATCCACCCACAACGTTTTTTATTTTGTTTTTTAATGGCATCTGAGGTGTTCTGCATTTTTAGATGTAAAACATTACAAATGATGTGATCTTTGAGTAGAGGGTTGGTCAATCTGTCACACAGTCTGAATATTAGTTGGTTAATTGGGGGGTGGGGGTTATTTTATTGCAAGACACATCTTAATCACACAAGCAATTACAAGACTGTCTCCGGGTTTCCTGACCATCTACTGTTGCTTTTGTCTATTTCACATTCTCACGCCCAGCATGTATTGCGTTTCACAACTTCTTTTGACCATTGCTCTGAGGTTTATGTGAACTTTCATTTGAAATCTTTCCTATCCAATTGCATCTTTGGTGGTTTTTATAACTACTGTACATCCCTGTCCTTCTATTCGTATTAGCACTTATATTGCTAATATTTATATTCAACAGCACGTTACAATTCTAGAATGGGGATATTTAAGGTTAAGGAAGGTTCTACTCAAACCATCTTACAATCTATAAATATTTGCGTTGGGTGGATACATTACATTGTGTCTTACCCACAGATACTTACTGGTGAGGTAGTATGGTTGAGATTAAAGGGATACTATAGTTCTAGGAGTAAAAATCTGTAGTTCTAGCACTATGTTCCCTCGCGCCTTCCTCGTCTGGTAGACAGCCACTAAAGGCATTCTTTGCCCTGAAATGTATTCATGGCAGTTTCTCAAAAAAATGCTATGTTTTACATTGCAGGAATAAATGTGACCGGGACACTGCACCCAAACCACTTTAATGAGCTGAAATGGTCTGGGTGCCTATAGTGTCCCTTTAAAACTCGGGTTTCCCAGTTCAAAGGAAGTGACGTTAAGACTGCTCGTATTACTTTGACAAAACCAACATAGAGCTGAAAAATAGTTGAAACAGACTTAACCCTCCAATACGTGCGGGAATCAGATTTGTCCTTTGGGGAAAAGATGGTATACATAAGTTCTTGATACCCAAGAACATAGGCGTTCGCAGCCTATTGCATTAGGGTGTGCACCCTAAAGCACAAACACACGCCGCATGTATATGTATGTATATGTGTGTGTATGCAAACATGTAATGTAAAGGGGTGATAGCGAGGGGTGATACCGGGAGGAAGGGGGTAAAGGTGGTGTGGGAAGGAGTATATGGAGAGGGGGGGTGATAGCGAGGGGTGATACCGGGAGGGACGAAGTAATGGTGGTGTGGGGGGGGGGATATAGTGGAGTGGGGTGATAGTGAGGTGGGATACTGGGAGGGAGGGGGTAATGGTGTGGGAGGGAGTATACTGGGATGGGGGTAAAAGTGAGGGAGGGGGTGAGATTAAATACCTTATTTCCCTGGTTGTCCAGTGTCCTTCATTCCGTGACTGTCCTGTGTGGGCTCCTTGGCAGTCCGGTGGGCAGTGTGCAGAGCTGCAGACCACATATCTTGCGAGACCCGGTTAGAGTGCTTTGATTGGTCAGATCTCGCGAGACACATGGTCTGCAGCTCTGCACACTGCGGAGCTGTAGACCATTGTCCGCGATTGGTGCTCTCCTCCCGGCAGACTGGAGGGGTCTCACACCCGCCTGGCCCCCTCCTAGCAAGCCGCCTGGCCCCCTCCTAGTGTCGGGTCCTCAGTCACTGACCGAGGACTGACACAGTCTGCCCTAAGGTGGTTTAGACAGGCATGAGGCCCCAGACAGCGCGGGGCCTTCAATGGCCGCCTAAACTGCCTAATTAGAGAGCCGCCCCTGTTTAGGGTATGCCCCGACATACCCTGTGCACATGCCTATGTCCAAGAATAACTAATTTTGGCACCTTATCTTCTTCTCTCGTGCCTGGCTGAGCTTTATGTTCGGTATAGTCTACTTTAACCAGAATATCAATGGTTGACCGTTCTTTTTACATACGCAAATCTCTCTTTAACAAGGGTCACTCGAAGCTCCATTCCCTCTATAGTGTATTGTAGTGTTTTGAAACATTGAAACATGGATTCTATGGCTGAAGCCTCTTGTTTTTTCCCCAAATCATTTTCTTGTACATTGAAGAAGAAAAAGAAAATTAAAAACCACAGAGGATTCGGTAGCTTTTGTCCGTTTCTGATCTCTGCATAGTTTTAAAAGCAATTACAGGGCCATTTACTAGACTACAGACTGTACTAGAACTGAAATTCTGCATGCAAAATTAACGCTAAAATAATTGATCTAAAAAAATTCATATTTTCAGCCTGGCTCTTTTAGCCTTAAATTTCCACTTCCGTTTTCAGTTGAATGCCGTTACCGAATAACCTTGCTATATTGATTATGTAAGCAGGAGATTGCTGTTTTTTAGTTGCTGGTACTCAAATGTTGATCCTGATAGTGAGAAAACAAAAAAACGATACAATGCAGGCTTATTCAATACCTGCTAATTGCATCTGCATTGTACATGGAAATCCATTATTATAAATGTATATGGAAAATCACTGAGCATACTCACATTCCTTCATTCAGATATCCGAGATCTGTCTGGAAAAAGCCCAGCCATTGGTAATGTAACAAAAACTTTTGTGCAACATCGCTGTAACCGGGCAACCAAGGAGAGTGGACAATGACGACCTCACTGTACTAGTCAGTGGGGGCTCTAGACGTCGTTGAGTGAACATGTTTAATGTATGGCCGTCGCATTTAAAATGACTGAGTGAGTAGAGCAACAAATCTGCATCAAATTTTGCGTTAGGCTTGAACATTCCTCCGTGGAAACTATTCGGATGATTCGAAAGGCTTTCAGGGACGACTCAATGAGTGCAGCGCAAATAAAAGTGCGGCACAAACGCTTCAAAGATGGTGGAGAATCTGTTGAAAGATTTGGCGCCACTACTTATAGCTTTCCCCAAAACTAAAATCTCCTTTGAAAGGGAAGATATTTCAGATAAATATGACGAGGTTTCAGGTAAATACGAGATAGCTGATAGTGATTCCAGTAAAGGATTTTGCAGAGTGTTTTGAACAGTGGAAAAGACACTGGGAGGACTGCGAGAGGACCAAAGGACCTACTTTGAAGGGGGCTGAGGTGTCATTATCCTATGTACTGTAAGCTCGTTTGGTCCTCTTCAACCCTTCAAGTTTTCTTGTAATTGTCCTATTTATACTTAAATCCACTCTCTCATAATATTGTAAAGTGCTACAGAATCTGTTGGCGCTATATAAATGGTCAGAATAATAATAATGTACAATATATCTTGTATCTTCTTCATTAACTGTCTCTATTCGTATTACATCGCTGGATACTTTCAGGACAGAACTTGTATGTTCAAATAGCATCAACGGTTGGACTCTGTTCCTGGTTGAAGCTCATGTACTGGAACTACCCTTCAGAACACTCTAAGGGTTTCTAACTGTAGATATTTATATGTATGTTTTTGATTAAATGTATATGTTAAGAAAACAGAAAGTAAAAATAGTTCATGAAATTTTGAGGAATCCATGCCAAAGTAAGCCTTTAATTAAACGTATTCCTTAAAGGACCACTCTAGGCACCCAGACCACTTCAGCTTAATGAAGTGGTCTGGGTGCCTGGTCCAGCTAGGGTTAACCCATTTTTTCATAAACATAGCAGTTTCAGAGAAACTGCTATATTTATGAATGGGTTAAGCCGTCCCCCTAATCCTCTAGTGGCTGTCTCATTGTAAATGCTTTCCTATGCGATGGGCTGAATGCGCGCGCAGCTCTTGCCGCGCGTGCGCATTCAGCCCAGGAGGAGGAACGGAGTAGGAGAGAAGGAGGAGAGCTCCCCGCCCAGCGCTGGAAAAAGGTAAGTTTTAACCCCTTTCCCCCTTCCAGAGCTGGGCGGGAGGGGGTCCCTGAGGGTGGGGGCACCC
The DNA here is from genome assembly GCA_933207985.1 of Pelobates cultripes. Taxonomy (NCBI): domain Eukaryota; kingdom Metazoa; phylum Chordata; class Amphibia; order Anura; family Pelobatidae; genus Pelobates; species Pelobates cultripes. The sequence continues at coordinate 27,070,400 of OW240921.1, read as the reverse complement.
TCAGGGCACTATAGTGCCAGGAAAACGAGTATGTTTTCCTGGCACTATAGTGGTCCTTTAATGAATGTGTGGTTTAATTACAGCAGAATACAGCACGTAACTGCAAAATAATATGTTGAATTTTACATAATGTGATAAGTACAAACAGAATATGTGTATTTGAGTGAGGCACAGGAGACAGAAAATTTCATTAAACAAATTATCTGATAAGTGGAAAAATAACTGAATCTTTTTATTCTTCTTTGAGTAATGGCAAACTGTTTATTTTTTCAATAGCTGTTCTAAGGCAAATATAATTTGCATACCCCTGCACACACACACTTTGCAAGAATACAATAACGTTCAGAGCGGCAACGTCTTTCATCCTGGTGACGTGATAAACTTAGTTGTAATGGTAAGATTGGTCTGTGCTGTGTCATGTCCTATCTTCTTAGTCCTCCTGGACAGGATTCTCCTACTCGCTAACATTCTCTTATTTTCTTTGCCTGGATCACGACAAATTTAAAGGGACATTCCACTGCCCACATACAAATAAATACATCCTATTTGATAGATATACCAAGCTCATGAAAGGAGCCCTTAGGGGATAAACCATAATAAACAAGAATATGAAAACTGAAATAAAGAATGTGACTTTTACTTCGTTACCTAAATCTATAGCGGCAACTTGCACTCCATTTGACTCCTTTGAGATCCATTTGACTCCTTATGGCCTCCTCAATCCCACTGACTTCACAGAAACATATTTTATATTTAGGCTATTACAGACTGGCAATAACTGCTCAAATTGCTTTTTAACCTGATAAAGTGCCAGTTTACCCATTTACGGTGCAAGATGAATTCATCATGGCCATGAATTTCCTCGCGTTTATTTACACCAGGTGTGCAGATGGTCCATAATCTGTTCCGAGCAAACATTGTGGAGAATTCCAGTCATATTAAGCATAATTCAGTCATAAACCTTGATTTCTTTTATTTTTTAACATACACCATAAATCAGATATCAATCGCCTGCTGTGCTTAACTAAACTCCGGGGGTGGTAATCTCACAATAAATTACTCAAGTAAGAGCCCTCATGAAGGACTAAACATAATCACTTAAACAAACATTAAATAAAGCAGGCTTGCATGTTCTCTGTACGTCCTGCAAAGCAGTTATGGGTTTCATAGAAATAAGACAGTAACATAGATAAGAAGTCTGTCTAGGCTTCCTGTTTTACGGTCTACCTAGAAAGTGCATGACAATGATTTTCAAATTCCATAATAATGCCTGCCATACTTCTTCAAAGGGAAGGCAGTTACAAATATGTAGCAAAGTATAATAAACTTCTAATAAACAGGCCGTTCAGCTTGTGCACTTAAAGACACACTCAGAGCACCAACCATAACCAGTACAGTGAGCTTAGTGGTTATAGTGCCAGGAGGGTCCTGGCACCACCCTTGCCCCCCATTGTAAGGAGTCAAACCATTTTAGAACCATTTGACTTCTTACTTGGGGTCCGCCGTTTACATTACTCCAGGCAGGGAGATTGAAGCCCTCTGCCTGAGTTAAGCCTGGTAAAGGAAGTCTCCACTCATTGGCTGAAAGTCATCAACTGAACTTAGCTCAGGAGAGCTAACAGAAGGTCCTAAGCAGGACTCTGAGCTTCTGGCTCTCTGATGGATGTAGTGGTGCTCTCTTGAACATTGGGGCATTGGCACAATCCGTACAACAAAGCTAAACACTTAGAGAATATATTTCTGTGCTTAGCATTGATTTATTATTCCCCAGTTGGGTAAAAGGTGTTTTATTCTATGCCTGTCTCACTGCAAAATGAAGGGAATATATGAATACAAAACACCCCACTGTATTTAATGCATTATATAGATAATGCCTTCAATAATGCAAAAAATAAAATGTTTAACGATTATTTTTTTTCCTTGTGCTTGTACTGTCAAAAGCAGGGACTCTCCTTCCACACCACATGGTCTGATCTTATCCCACAGAACTCTATGCGGTACGTGCATCTTGCATGCACATTATGGACAAAATAATTACAGGAAGGGTGAAACTGGGGGTTCTGTCTGTCTGTCTGTCTGACTGCTCTCGAGTGTTAGCATATAGCTGCAGTTATAGTGTGCTCAGAGCATCAATTTTGCAATCATGATACATTCTGACTCTTAAACTGATGGTCTTATAGAGATTGTGAAAAGAAATGTCATATTCAAATCAGATGGGATTTTTGGGTCTCCAAAAGTTTTGGTAAATTTATATTTGGATAAGGGCATACATTTCAAGTCCTATACTACTAGCCAGGCCTAGAGGTCACTTGTCACCCAGTTGGCATTTTATTCCCACCACATTTTAAGCTTTTGTGTCACTCCGTACCCTGCATTTTTGTGTGTTCCTCCTGACCCTTATTGTCTGTTTCTCCTTATCCGCCCTCTGTCTTTAACCCACATTACTTCTTGTGCATCTCGTAATCCTCATAACCTCAACTGTTTCTCGACCCTTTTACCCTTTTTTGTCACCCCCCACATACATATACAGTAACATGCATGCATACATAGACATGCAATTATACATGCATTCACCTACAAATATGGGCATGCACAGTCTCATACACAGACACACAGCTATAACATATATAATCACACAATTATACACACAGTTACATAAACATACATTTTCCAAGACAGTCGCATGCATACACACAGATGCACAAATGCACACATACAGTCACACAAACATACACAGTCACAAACACACTGTAACACACACACACACTCTATTCCTCCTACTAACAGGAAGGTTGAACTTTATGGACACGAGCCTCCTCTCAACCTAGATTACGGTGTTCCTGTGCTACAAAGTGCTAATAATTGCTTTTGACATTTGCATTTTCCTTAGAAAAATACATTGTTTATTTAAAATATCACTCCCCTAAAGAGCTTTTGTTTTGCCTTAGTAAATGGAGACATTCTGTTGGTTGTTGGTTAGTCATACGTTCAATTTGCTCCGCTTTTAGAAATTTGCCCTTTTATCCCTCAGCAATACTTTTAGAAATCTCCCAATTTGTTTAAATTAAAGTAAAAGAAACATTAATTTTCTTACAGGCAAACGTTTCCAATGTCTCTGTGACTAGAGAGATTCTTACAGTGTATGTGTCGTGTAACAAAAAAAATTTCCACATAACCGTAAAATGTTGTGCAATTTGTGTTTCAGTAATTCACTGTATAAATAGATTGTTGGTTAATAATCTCAGCTCCGAGCAAACCATGCCATGTTTTCTAATGGGTATAATATTTGGCATCTTCTAACTGTAAATTGACCCCTAAGTTAATGTATGGCAGGTATGAAATATTGATATTATAGTTACTCGTGACAAACTATTTAATTGTGGTGTGTTATACTGCTTTTGGAAGATTATCATCAAATTAGTTCCCACCATACCACCACCCCTTCCAATGCTGCTAGGATGCACCTACCTGCATAAAAGAGATGAAATAAATGAAAGTGGACAGATAGCCATGTCCATCAGGTCAAGATGTCCACCTCCAGTAAGGCAAGAATCTAAGAATCGACGGTTCAACTAAAAGAACAAAGAAGAAGAAATACTTTCAAATTGCATCTTATTTTACCTGGGAAGGTGGTGGGGCAGCTAGAAAGAGTAGTGCCATTTCTGAAGTAGGTGTGGTTTCTGGATCTGGGGTGGGCAGAGCTACACACCAAATGCCCAGACTGAAGCAGAGTTGCTTTGCCCTTTATCCAACTATCAATGTTAGAGACAAGTTCCCAGACTTCTTCGAAAAGTGCAATTTCTAGTACCTAATTTTGCTCTACTAAAAAGCAGTGGTAAACAGAATAGAGGTCCTTCCTCTCACTCATATACAAGTTAAAGGTTCAAAGAAGTCAAAAACATCCAGCTCATGAAAATTGCCAAATTTGAGCCCTTGTCCGATAGGTTGCACCATTGTAGTGATGGTACAGTATGAACCCATAAGTTTATTAATGTGACATCCATAGATAGGCCTTTCTAAAGCATAATACGTCCTAAGGAGGTATATGCTCTCTCCCATACGAGGTGAAGTCTAGAGAATAAATAAACAAGTCCATTGATCCTGCATACATTGATCCAATGACCAGTGCTACTTCCTGTGATATATAGAGTACCACCAACTCCATCTTCAATAGGACCCTATGTACACCATCAGGGGAACATAACCCTCAATACAACCATGTGGACACCAAGAAAAAGGAAAACAAAAGATGTCCAGCAAGGACATGCTTTCCTTGGACATGAATAATACAAGTAGCCCCCACACACACCATGACATATACACCATTAAAAAATAAAAAGATTTGCAGATGGTTATGGGAAAAAACTGGATGGACATAAAGTGACAGAGTATGGTTGGACACAGGCAATTCACACACTAAATTATACCTGCTCTCTACTAAGATTAGTCATATTACAGCAGCTCTACTTTACATAGAACAGTTTAAACAGAAAAATGAGTGTCTGAATTTAGGTGGAGAGGATGGAGGCCTGTTGGATGAGCACATCATGAACATCCTGCTCCAGGATCTTCCTTCTGACCGTTAATGTCTGGACTTCTTCCTTGACTACAGAGAGATCAAGTCTTCGTCTTCCTTGGAAGATGTGCAGTACAGTCCACCTTTCCGAGACATGTCATCAGTTGCATCAAGTAAGGGTTGCTCTGAGGACAACATGTCCTGATCTTGTGGGACTGATAGTTTAGGCAAGATTTGCTTCTGGCCTTGAAGGAGAAAATCCCTGATAACTCAGGATCTCGCTCAATGAACTGCCTATTTCTTTTTCGATTTCTTCTCCGTGATAAAGCAACATTAGAGGAGTATTATAAGGTAATTAGGTACCCAAATAGTTGCTGTATTTTTGGGGTATTTCACTGTTCAGCATTGGAAATCGTAGAAAGATGTCTACACCATTAGGCTGTTGCTCCCCCCTTTAACAAACATTTTTATTTACAATATGCAAGTGGTAGTAAGGAAGGAAGAATGCCCAAATGGCTAGAATTCAGGTATTTTTTAACTCTTTAATCCAAATACACAATAAAGTATTTGAAATCCCCTATGTGATTGTGTTACTTTGGAAATCCGTTTTGCTTAATCCATCTCAGGTTCTAGAGCAAAACAAATAAAGCATTAATTCTGCTACAGAACATAAAATAAATACAAAACACTGCTTACTTCTTCAATTCTTTATCTCCACTCTGCTGCATGATTTAACAAACACCACAATAAGTGGTTGCTTTATATTAACTTCTTTGTGAGATTGCAGTTTTGCTGTACGTGATCCAGGTGGATTCAAAATCAGTGCCAAAAATGTAATAAATACATGTAGCAACTTTATTTTATTTTTATAAAACTGAAGGATGCTTAGTCTAGTCCTTGAAACGGATAATAGTTGTGCATGGTTGGATGAATTTGTAAAAATAAAACTTTTTTTAACACATCGTCACATTGATGGCTGAGGGTCTCGGCTGAATTCAGAGTGAACACCCAAAACTATGAACTGTCTTAAAGGGACACTCCACTGTCCAAATACAAATAAAAAAAGATCACTGTTTAGTAGATATAACCCCTGTTGAAAACATGCATGCATCAAATTATTCAGTTTTTTTATTGGGTGTATAACTAAAATATCTAGCTGTGGCTGCCCAATCACAGACTTCCCAATGCAGCTCAATAAGAAATCTTTGCAAGGCAGGTGCTCTGAGCAATTGTTGCCTCTTGATTTAGCTCCACTGAGCTAAACAAACCAGGAAGTAATAAGACATCTTGTCTGATTGACAGCCCAGCAGTGTAACAAGGATAATTAGTAAAATCTGCACTTTTTGTAAAATGTAAAAAAGGACACTCTTCACACATAAGCATATCAGCAAACTAAAGTACTTTATGTGTGTGGAATGGTTGTTTAAGAGTACATCTGCACAGTAACATCTGTAGCTGAAGGGCAACCTGCATTATAAGGGATCCTTAGTTTTCACCCTTCTCTGTCCACTATAATCCCCTATGCATAAATGACACAATAACAATTTGATTTTAGAATGTTGGTTGACTCTAAAGACTGTGAGGACATTTGGGAAACCAACACCAAACACTGCAACTGTCTATCACGCAAAGAAGAAGAAGAGGGTAAAAAAACAAAATAAAAATCCTAAAACAAAAACTGTTTTGAAGGTAATTGACCCCAACATGTCTAAAGCATGTAATTTGTCCTTTAGACACAAACCATATTCCTCACAGACTTTGAATAGTACTCAAAATTTAGGTTTCAAGAAAGACTATGAAAAAATGATGATGGGTCTAGAGGTCTATCCTGTGCGTGACATTGAATCAACCTTCTTCTTTTGTGCTCCTCGGGTGAAAAGTCTCCAGTTGTATGGATCCTCGTTCATTCTACAACGTATGGTTTCCTTATATCCTTAACCTTTTACTTGAATAAACATGTAGGATGGACAATTCCTGGATGGGCCTTATTCATAGTCCTCCTATCCTCTCCTCCAGTTTAAATACCCACAATACAAAACTAGGTATGTGGACATTGTAGACACAAGTAAAACAACCATCACACGCATCTGCAAACCAGACAGTGCAGACACATATAAAACAGTGTCCACCTGTGTATAAATAATAGGCATATATCCTAGAAATGTCTCGTTACTCATGTTTCTCTACACAGTTATCATTTGTGCATGCTGTTTAGAGGGACATGAACCTGCAGTGTGTTTTTATTTTAGAAAATAAATTTACAGAGCTGCTAACATCGACTTCCACCATGTAACACAGAGGAAGGAGAAGACATTGGGGCAAATAGTTATCCTATTCCATCCTAAATAAATTAGAAGCTAACTTAAAGGACAACAGTCACCTCAAAACTATTCCTCAAGCTTGGAAAATAAACAGATTTTTTTTTTTTTTTTTTTTTAATGAAGTATATGTTAAAAAAAGAGGAGAAAAAAAAACCTTATATCTACTGATACTACATGACAGGATCCTTTAGCCATATACATGCACCTTGGGTCAGACAGTGCTTAAACCCCAAGAGTTAGTCTCTATGATCTTCCCTGCATCTGTGGGAAGACTATAGAGCAGTGGTTCCCAAACTTTTTAGGTTCAAGGCACCCTTAATATTTTAATACTTTTCCAAGGCGCCCCAAGTCAAAACAATTTCAAGGTTGTATATATGTACAGCGCTGCGGCATATACTGGGCCCCATTTTGGCAGAAATGCTTGCCGTTCAGGCGCAGATCCAGAACCTAATCTTGGGAGTGGAACTGGTAGATTATTTAAAGAAACAATCCAGGCACCATAACCACTACATTACGTTGTAGTGGTTATGTTGCCAGTAGTGCCCTCCTAGGGTAAGTAGTTAAACTGTTTAAGGACAGTTTGACAAGTTACCTGGGATCTGCCGGGATAAGGGCTGTAGTGTGCATGTGTGTGAGTGGTGCAGTGTGCGTGTGAGGGCTGTAGTGTGTTTGTGAAGGATGTGGTGTGTGTGTGTGTGTGGGGGTGACAATGTGTGTATTGGGGTGCAGTGTGTGTATGGGGGTACATTGTGTTTTTGAAGGATGTAGTGTGTGTGTGAGGGGTGCAGTGTGTGTGTATGTGGAGCAGTTTGTGCATGAGGGGTACAGTGTGTGTGAAGGGCAGATTGTGTGAGGGGTACAGTGTGTGTATGGGGGTGCATTGTGTTTGTGAAGGATGCAGTGTGTGTGTGTGAGGGTGCAGTGTATGTGGGGCAGTTTGTGCATGAGGGGTACAGTGTGGGGGCAGTATGTGTGTGGGGAGGTGGTAGTGTGGGGGTGGCAGTGCGTGTATGGGGGGCAATGTGTGTGAATGGGGGGCGTTTTTTGGTATTTCACTGTTCAGCATTGGAAATCGTAGAAAGATTTCTACACCATTAGGCTGTTGCTCCCCCCTTTAACATACATGTGTTAAATGGGGGTGCAGTGTGTGTGAATAGGGGGATAGTCTGTGTGAAGGGGGCAGTGTGTGTGTGTATGGGGGAGCAGTGTGAGGGGGGGGAGTGATTGTGTGGTGTGGGATATGTGGGGGTTGGAGGGCAAATTCATAAATATATACTTTTTTAAATTAAAAATAATAATTTTAATGTCCCCCCTCCCTGCTTACCTTTGCCTGGGAGGGGGCACAGTACTAATCCCTGGTGGTCCATGGGGAAGCCCTGGTGGCTCAGGAGCTCCCAGCTCGCGAGAGGAGAACCCGGCGAAGCTGCATGTTAGAGCTCCCCCAGGGTCCTCTCTCCCTCCCAGCGGAGAGCACAGTTCCTGATGATATGATTATACGCTCATAGCACCGGGGCAATATCTCGCAGCTCCCCTGTGTGCACAGTTTGGGAACCGCTGCTATAGAGATGTTCAGTTTTAAACACTGTTTTGCAAAAGGTGCATTTATATGGCTGAAAGATCCTGTCATATAGTAGATGTAGGGATGAATTTCTCTTTTTTCCCCCTCACATATATATTTCATTATTTTTTTTTAAAAAAAATCGATTTCATTTTAAAACTTATTTATTGGATTATTATATTAAAAATAATTTTGAGATAACAGCTGTCCTTTAAAAAGAAAAATGACTCTTATCCAATGGTGCAGTGAAAATCCCATCCCAATAGCTTCTATCCATTGCCATATATACCTCTCTGCCATCCGCACCCTTTCCACTGTGTGCCAGAGAACCAAGGAGCTTATTCTCTAAATACATTGTATTTGGTGTATATGTGTTTTTTTTGTTTAAGACTTTTTTAATCCAAGTTTTGCAAGTCCGTTAAGTTACTGTGTTTGGATGTAAACTGGTGTGAGGACAAACGTCGATCCAGTTTATAAAGGTTTTAGCAACACCTAGAACAGAAACTGTAAACGTGTAAATGAAAGCAAACAGGGTGATTTGTTGTTTGTTTACCTCGTACTTCTTTGCATTTTAATTAGTTGTAAAAATGTAAACACTAAGAAATCACTTGAATCAAAACATTAACCTTAATTAAAAAGATTCAGAAGAGCCAATAACGTAGAAACATAGAATGTGACGGCCCATCTAGTCTGCCCAATTTTCTAAATACTTTCATTAGTCCCTGGCCTTATCTTATAGTTAGGATAGCCTTATGCCTATCCCACGCATGCTTAAACTCCTTTACTGTGTTAACCTCTACCACTTCAGCTGGAAGGCTATTCCATGCATCCACTACCCTCTCAGTAAAGTAATACTTCCTGATATTATTTTTAAACCTTTGTCCCTCTAATTTAAGACTATGTCCTCTTGTTGTGGTAGTTTTTCTTCTTTTAAATATAGTCTCCTCCTTTACTGTGTTGATTCCCTTTATATATTTAAATGTTTCTATCATATCCCCCCTGTCTCGTCTTTCCTCCAAGCTATACATGTTAAGATCCTTTAACCTTTCCTGGTAAGTTTTATCCCGCAATCCATGAACCAGTTTAGTAGCCCTTCTCTGAACCCTCTCTAAGGTATCAATATCCTTCTGAAGATACGGTCTCCAGTACTGTGTACAATACTCCAAGTGAGGTCTCACCAGTGTACTGTACAATGGCATGAGCACTTCTCTCTTTCTACTGCTAATACCTCTCTCTATACAACCAAGCATTCTGCTAGCATTTCCTGCTGCTCTATTACATTATCTACCTACCTTTAAGTACCTTTAGCACAAATTTTTCTTACATTATGTATATTTAATACAAATTGTATTAACAAAAAAAAAGACATTACATCAAAAACAAAATTTACCATACAAAAACACTGTGATGCAGACGGAACTCTATGCAATTGTGAATATAGAACATTCTGTAAGCTAATTAACAAGTATATGCATTCATCACTGAGCACCATGACCACAGCTAATTGTAATGGTTCTGAGGCCACCTGCCACTGGTACGGACCATGTCCTCTACCTCGCGGCTTCAGCGCTCAACGTTGAGTCAGATAGCAGCCAAGGGGATTCCCAGACGGCGCTCTGACTCACTAAGTGAAAGCTGGAACCGCGAAGGAGAAAACATGATGGTCTGTACTAGCGTCAGGTACAGACAAGACGGTACACTGCCAAACCACCAGGGAAACATTTTTTTATTTGACATATTGCTGATCTGGCAATATATTAAATACAAATTTGACACCTGGAGATAGCAAGATCACTAAGGCAGCCCCTGGTGCTGTAAGCGGTGTCGGCCACTTTCGCCAATGTTGTCACACACCCATAAGGCCAGGCCTATGTGGGTTAGCCCAGTACTCTCAGCCTTTGACCCTAGCATTCTCACTGCCACACAAAACTGCGGGGTTATTCATAAACTGGGATTATAATGACAAGGAAATTGCAAAAAACCACGATGAAAAAATAAGAAAGTTGGAGGATTATTCAGAATTGGTTGTTTTGTGACTGAACTGAAAATAAAATTTTAAATTCTCTTGCCAAATCTTCCCAGATTTACAATTTAGTGGTTAACCCTTTAAGTGGTTGCTCTTCGTTGTATTTTTACCGTTTGTAACACAGAGTTCAAAAATTTTTGGAAAAAGCTTGTTAAACTCTGCTCTACTGTGCAAGAAGCAAAATAAATACAATCTTTGATTTTGATTAGCAATGCCTCAAGTAGAGACCTGCCCAGCTTTAGCTGCTGTCGACCCATTTAAACCCTCTGGTAACTCTTGTGCTAAAGACAGGGAAATAGAAAGCCTTGGATCTTTCTGTGTTTGAAGCCAGAAGATACAGAAGGCCTTTCCCTATCACAATCCCTAAACAGGGTGTCTTTAGTATTCACGGGGCCCTGGGCAGTTCTCTACTTCTGCCCTCTTCGCTGCCCCACCTGCCACAAATATATGGCCCTAGTGTCACATGTCCCACAACCTATCACTTCATATGCTATCAGGAAGTTTTACTTTACAGAGAGGGTAGTGGATGCATGGAATAGCCTTCCAGCTGAAGTGGTAGAGGTTAACACAGTAAAGGAGTTTAAGCATGCGTGGGATATGCATAAGGCTATCCTAACTATAAGATAAGGCCAGGGACTAATGAAAGTATTTAGAAAATTGGGCAGACTAGATGGGCCAAATGGTTCTTATCTGCCGCCACATTCTATGTTCCTTTTCAGAACCACCAAAGCTCCTCATTCGTACATCCCTATCTTTCTTCTCAGACCTTCCCGTTTGCCTCTCAGCTCCCCATCAATCCTTTCTTTAGATTCCCAGAACACCCAACCCTACCCACGAGAGTTACTCAAGCAAAGCTGCTTTTCGAGCTCTGGAAAATGTACGCGCCTTGGCAAACAGCCCCTTTCGCCCTGCAGTAAGGACGGCTCTGGCCATAAATGTAATTATAAAGACAAATCTAGGACTGCAATGCCTGCGTTACGCTGTGTTTGATAATGAACTAGATGGTTTAAACATTGTCATGTATATGCATCATACCTTTTCCACTTTTCCCCCAACAGTCTGTGATGGAGTCATATAGATCAAAAAGATTTTAATGAGTTTGCACATATAGCAATAGAAACCAAACGCATAGATTTACTGATTTGTTATGTGGCCACTTGCATACAAGGCTTGTGGGCTGCATCCTCACAATATTCGGCAGTGGTTTAAAGGGATAGGAGATGCATTTTGATACCATGTACAGTGCACAGATACCAGGTGCAAATCCCTTGCTAGCCCGGCACTGTGTGAGAGTTTGTGGATGGACTGGGGGTCTGCAATCACCAGTTGTCCTGGACTGGCCCACTGGGATATTTCTTGGTGGGCTTCAGTTCCTGGGCCGGGACCCACAGAGCTAGATGAGACAGTTATTATAGCAATTATACCACGTGTCTTGCCATTGGTACCGTCATCTGTCAAATCCATATATAATGCATACTCTGCAGGAGCAGAACCTTTCACACCAACATTTGTGATTTTTGCTCACAAAAAAGGACTATGGCTTTTAATCTGTCCTCCAGGCTGTAGGTTGCCAGCCCTCCCTTTATAAAGATCAATTGCAACGTTCAATAATTATATGGTAAATCTTGTTACAGCACCCAAACAGTCAGGGTCGGCTTGGGAATATAAAGAAAGAGGAGATGCACAGGAGGGTCCAAGCCGGAAAGAGGACATGTATATAATCTCCAATAACAATGCATATCTACTCAATGTGAGTATGTCAGGTTCATGACCCTCCATGGGAGCAAATGCACAGAGTCCTGCTAAAGTGCTCTGGCAAAGGGAAATGCCCTGTTTCTGTTCTACACAGCACAAGAAATGTTTTTTCTGATTTTACTGGGGAATTGCCTCTGGATACCAGAGGAAGAAGGTCGGTCTGGTTGGTGAAGGGATTAGTGCATGTGTGCAGAGTGCTTGTGAGATGGTTTGTGTGTAGAGGCAGCTGTTGGTGGTATGTATTTAAAGCGATCCGTGGTGTACTATATGTGGCTAGAGAGTAGTGAATAAATGTGTGCACAGACTGCAAAGTGTGTGTGTGTGTGTGTGTGTGTGTGTCTGTGGGCTGTAGAGAGAGTGTGTGTTTGTCTAGAGGGCGCAGTGTATGTTTTTGTCTATGGGGTGTTGTGTGTGTTTCTAGAGGGTAGTGTATGTGTGTATATATATATATGTGTGCAGGGGCTGTAGTTTGCCTGAACAGATATAGCAGCTGTAGTGTATACAAGCCCAGGGGCTTTAGGGTATGTGTATGTGCCCGTGTAGGGGCTATATATTTATGGAGTTAGGGACTTGTGGCTACGAAGGGGGGGGCAAAACTTTAATTATAATAATAATAATATTAATACAATATATGTACATATATACACACACAACCCTTTCCATACCGGCATTCTGGGTCTTTGTAGCAAAAAAACTAAACAAAAATAAACTGTATTATAATTTTTTTTCCAAAAAGTGTCAATGTTTCAGTTCAACTTGTGAACTTTCCTCAGGAGCTTCCTCATGTCCTACGGAACATTCACAAGTTGAACTGAAACATTGAGACTTTAAGAAATAATGTTATAATAAAGAATTATTTTCTTGCTACCACGACCCAGGGTGCCGGGATGGAGGTGATGTCTGTTTAATGTGCGTGTGCAGGAGATGCAGGTCCCATGTTTTGCCCATGTGTGCAATGGACTGGTGAGGGAGTTTTTTTATTTCCCCACTAACCCATAAAGGGCCAGCGCTCACTTGCCCAGTTTTCCAGTTTAATATTCCAGGCCTGCACACAGAACAGTTGTTCGGTACTGTATCATTTTCTACTTATCTATAAAAGTGTAAATGTTGTTCAATTTCATATATATTGGTTGTTCATTAATAAATACATTGATCCCTGAGCATTGCTTACTGCAGCTGAATCAGATTTTAAAGAGTTTAGTGAATAAAGTGGAAATTGTGAAGAAGTATAAGGGAACTGGAATTTTTAGGTCAAAATAGCCAAGAAGGAAAAATAGCCGATTCTGAGACTTTTCAATTTGCCCATTTTAGCCTTTAATTTATCACTATTCCGCAATTCTCATTTTACTCAATGAGCCCAACGTTGTTTTGGGTCCTATGATGTAAATATTCTACCTTGGTGGCTTGGGATCTAGAAGATTATTTCATTATTGTTTGACAAATAACCAATTAGTTTTAGTTGGTTTAAAATCTTTTGTAAATGATGGTCTGTGTGGCAATTTAGGGCCACTCTCCAGTACACTTATCTCCTGTCAATGCAAATAGAAGATAAGAATGCTGAACTTTCACAAGATCTGACACAACCCTATCTGTTGGCCATTAGTTCTTCTGAAATGACAGGAAATTGGAGATCCTGGTCTAACCATAAACCCATTTGCACTTGTGATATATTGTGAGTACATTATTTTTTAAATAAATTTTTTTTTAAAATTAAATGTTTTTTTTTTTTTTTTTGTCATTTCATGGGCACTCAGTTTCTATCCTAGATGGGTGGGGATGCAAATCAGCAAACCCTGTCTGTAGTGTAGTACTAAAAAAAAAAAAAAGAAATATTGTGCTTTGAGAACGTATTCAGAACCCTTAGTTTTTTGTATGGTACAATTGTTTAAATTATTGAATTTTCTTGTTTTGGTTTTTAAACGCACACTCAATACTCCATAATGACAAAGCAAAAAACTGATTTGTGACACCATTACACATATATTAAACAGAAAAAAAACTCATATGTCACATTGACATAAGTATTCAGACCCTCAACTCAGTATTTAGTTGAAGCCCCTTTGGCTGCAATTATAGCTCGATACCTAGGGTTATAATGTAAGTTTTGCACACCTAGATTTGGGTAGTTTCTGCCACTCATATCTCCAGATCCTCTCAAGCTCTGTCTGGTTGGAAGGGGACAGCTAATGGACAACCTTTTTCAGGTCTCTGTAGAGATGTTCAACTGGGTTCAAGTCTGGGCTCTGGTTGAGCCATTCAAGGACATTTACAGAGTGGTCCATAGGCCACTCTTGCATTGTCTTGGCTGTGTGCTTAGGATCATTGCCCTGTTGGAAGATGAACCTTCAGGCCAGTCTGAGGTCCAGAGTGCTCTGGACAGGTTTTCATTAAGGATATCTCTGTATTTTATTCTGTTCTGCTTACCCTCCACCCTGACCAGTCTCCCAGTCCCTGCTGCTAAAAAATACCTCCATAGCATGATGCTACCACCAAAATGCTTCACCATTGGGATGGTATTACACAGGTGGAGCATGGTGCCTGTTTTTTCTAGACATGATGCTTTGAAAAGAATTCAATCTTTGTTTCAGCCGATCAGAGAATCTTGTTTCTCACAGTCAGAGGCTTTTGTGTGTCTTGCCATGAGGGAAGGCTTCTGTCTGGCCAGTCTGACATAAACACCACATTGGTAGAGCGTTGCATTGATGGTTGCAGTTCCACAATTTTCTCCCATCCACCCACGTGATCTCTGCAGTTCACCCAGAGTGACCATCTGGTTTTTGGTCACCTCTCTAACCAAGGCCCTTCTCCGTCAATTGCTCACTTTTTTCATTTTAAAACGTTTGCAAAGTTTTCAAAAACTTTTTTTTTCCCACAAATTAAAAAAAAAAAAAAAAAAAAATCGCGAAGGGGTTTGAATACCTTGAGTAATATATTTTATAGAGTAATGTATCCTGAGGTATCCCCTTCCATTGGCTCTTATCTTCTTAACATTGGATCGTGTAAAAGAAAATTCCTTCCAACGGGATATACAACTATGTTTAATTTGTTAATTTGTATTAAATGACACTCCAAGCAGCATAACCACTACAGCGCGTGGCAGTTCTTGTGATGCCCAAAGTGCCCTCCTGGGGAAAGTTGTCAAAGTGTTAGCAAATAGTTTGACAACTTACTCGGGTCTGAATCTCAGTGCGCCGAGCTAGCACTGCGGTGCAGGGCTTAGCTCCTGGCACGATCCAAACTACAGCAAGCAGTGAACTGAAGCAAAGGGGCAACTGGGAGGGAAACGAGTCATATTCTGATTCTTTCTTGCGACATAAAGTACCTAGCTCTTTGACAAAGTGTATTATAGTATGACATGCGCCAGTTGCTGAACCCCCCCTCCCCTTTCTTGCTAACCCTGTTGCTCAAGCTCGTTTTCTATGAAAGATTAATGAAGGTATTGCTAGTTTTCATGAACTTTTATGTTGAGGCGTTTTTGCCAGTAATAACCCCTTGTAGGATCCATTTACCTGTCCGTGCATAAGTATTTTGGAGGGGAAATCATTTCAGCTCCCCGACAAAATGAGCATTTACCATCATTTACTGGTAAGACATTTCCACTAGATTTTTTTTTGCTGGGTTTATTTTCTTAGTTTACCTCTGGTCGGCTCCCTCTTTGCAATAACGCACTCACGTGCGGATGAGCCTACAGTGTGGCTCTGGCAAAACCACAGTTGGTTCACGTCACTGGCAAACAGCACTCTTAACATTCAGAGATTAGGGAATGGTATGTACGATTTGGATACTAGAACAAAGAACTCTGGAAAAGTTCTATAACCAAAGTACAGGTGAAACTATATAGGGCCACCAACAGAATATAAAAGGTGAACTAAGACAAAAAAAAACAGTCATATTTACTGAGAAATAAATGTAACTTATTCTACCTGCTATAGCCTTTTTATTTCTATGCTGTAATTTGGATATAAAAAAAAAAGGCGTCATCTTCTGGCTTTGACAGATATATTTATTTATTTATTTAATAGTGTTCTGGTTAGGGGCACTTATAAAATAAAAAAAATAAAAAATTGAAATCACTCCGTACAGGTTGCTATATACAGTTTCAACTTTTGATGAGTGAAGTCTAATTTTGGAGCGTAATACAAGTTTTACTCCACATCTCAAATACCAAAGTTGCCGATCAATGCTCAAATTTACAGCAGAATTACCAAAACATCCCTTAATTTATAGGGCAAAAATAGAACACATTAAAAATGGCACAGCATAATTCTGCTTAGTTCACCGAAAGATACACAGTTATCTTTCATGAAAAGCATTAAACACTACATTTGTAATAATCAGAAACATTCTAATTACCACCAGACATTGAATCAATGAACTAGGAGGTAAAAAAAGAGGACTACCTGGAGTTTATTTTTCCCCTTGTGCACAGTCAGACTACTGTAGAGAATTCACTGTATACATTTCATGATTATGAAATCCAAACTACTCCCCTATTGGGCTGCATGATAGGGAACTTTTGAGATGATGTCATATCTCCGCCCCCTTAAAGAAGTTAAAAAGCCAAGGACAGCCTTTAAAGTTGAGCAGATAATCTAAAATACTCTGTAAAGTTGCTAAGTGCTTTTATTCAGCTAAGATCCTGAGCGGTGCATGTCACTTAACCCAGTGACTCTACAAACTGGTCATAAAATGCCCATGGACTCGCTACAGTAAGTGATAACTTCAAGTATTATATCTTTTTTGTTGTTTATCTGCTATTGAAACATATATTACTTCTCTTTTTTCGATGTCTAAGTATCACGTTACAACTTAAAACCAGAGAACCAACCACAATTTTTTTGTTTTTGTTTTTAATTAATTCATTTATTTTTTTACACTTACTGTTTGGAGGGAAGCTAGGGGTCTGTGTAGCCCGTGTAACTGTTTGTTTAGCACTGCTAAGCGTTTGGTAAAGTTAACTCAAATTGCTAGTAGCATATTTTAGCAAACATGTTGATTTCTCTTGACAGAATACAGTAATCATTACATTTAAAATGTTTTCATATACGTAGGTCGTATAGTATCTTGCATAGTCTTTTTTGTGTGTGTGTGACATAGGTGAATAAAGACCCATTAATGCTCTCATTAATGATTCCCAAAATATTGATCACAACACAAAAAGCAAATATGTTCATTTGCCAAAAAAGAAGATGATAATTAACAGTAGTTTTTGTTTAAAAATTCTAGTTATCGTCCCTTGTAAAATGTATTAACATAAGTTTAGGGCTAACGATGCCAGGTAGATAATTATGGCATTATATAACAATACTATTACACTAATATTCAGTTTAACATATTTGAGGGGCATCTCCTGAATTTAGTAATTAAATAAGTTGTGATTTTGTTACTGTGGCCAAAATTGCACATTATTTGGCTGAACTAATTATTATTATTTTTTTAATTGAATTTTCTATAATTTCTAAATTTAGAAAGTGTGTTAGACTAAGGAGTTTATTCACTAAGTTGTGAAGTGCGATGAATGGAAAGACAGATTTGCATATTATGTCCAAAATAGCTGGGATGGAAACTTTCTGAAATACTACTGAATTCTCCAGTTGGCTAATTTGGGCTAAAAATTGTAAATTCTGTATTTATAGTCAGTTTGCTATTTAGTGAATACATTGCCCTGAACTACCACAATTTGTAGAATTAAAGAGTTGAACGGCCTTATTTTACAGTAAAGCTTTTATTTTAAGAACGACGGTGTACATCTAAATAGTTGTAGACATTACCATCAACAACAGAGAGAATTAGGCGTTATGGATTCTTGGTTTGTTGGTTCCTATGGTTTGTCTCTGTAATTAAAAGGTATTTTAAAAGCTGTGCTACCTTTTGCCAAGAGAAATATCTCCATATAGAGTTCAATGCCATGTTGAGCAAGACACTTCTCTGGGATGCCCAGTTTACTCACTGTTAGTGCATTCCTAGAACACGATCATCATTATACCACCCACATCATGGTCTGTTAGTGGCCTCCTTTAGAAATGAGAACCAAAGATGCCAATCTGTCACAACAGTAGCATTAAAGGGTTAAGCCAAAATCATCACTTTTTGATCATAAAATAACTTTTTTTTTGCACTGTACCATATCACGCGTGGCTCATATGAATAACGTCTGTAAACTTAACAGGCACCACTGTGAATGTTTAAATATTTTATGATGGTCGTTTGTGCTATCACCAGAAATATTATCTTTGGTCGGGGAAAGAGTTGATGTGATAAGATTTCAGCTAATCCAAGGGTTTTGTGACTGCAGGGCCTACAGCTGCCTTCAAGCTGCAACCCTCATCAATTACAGCCAGGCGTTGAAGTGCATTAACAGCTAATTGACTTACAGTTGTCTAGACCAGGTTTACAGGCATGTGAAAAATCAATAAACAAAAAATTATTTTGACGCCCCCTGGAGGCCAATTTGGAATGTAAACTAAATGGGTTTTTTAGGTTATATATATAAAAAAAACAATAACTAGTGTATTGACAGCAAAATTGCAAAGTCTAGGCTAAAACAGTTGAAAAAATAGTTTGGCAATTTCTTCAAACCGACTATTTTGCCTAAATTTATAATCCCACTGTAAATTCAGATCATATTGGTGTTTAGAGAATAAAAGCATAAACAAAGTTTGAAAAGTCAGAATTTCAAATTTTAGGACAAAACAGATTAATTGAAACACAGGTGAGCTGAATAATTTATATTTGCCCAATTTGACTACCAGGGCCTAACATTTTAAATTCACTTTCAATTCCTGAACTTTAAACATTTATATGTCCATTTGCTCTGGATAAACAGGACGTTATTATAGCACCTTATATGCCATTTGTGTTTCTGATGTGCTGAGAGCTATGAAGGTTCATATGTCCTGGTGTATTATCTGTAATTCAAAATATAAATTAAATTTTAAAAAATGTTGAAAAATAATATATATTTTTTTTAAATTCACTATTATCCACCACTAAGTCCATTCAAACTGTTACAAACTTAAGTGGTCGCCTTGAAAATGCCAAATATTCAGTGAATTTGAAAATGTTTCAAAAATAATTTCTCCAAGTCAACTATGTTTATATTTTGATTTGGCTACTTTACCCTACAATTTGAAATTCATCAAGTTACTTTGAATTCCATAGAATGCCCAGTTTAGTGCGTTACCTTGTAGGAAGGTTGATTTCATAAGAAAAATAAACACTATGTTAGGTGAGTTAAGGAATCAGGTGGATCTGTACACGGAGTATAGAAAAACGTTTTCATTGGCAGGTTGTTGTTCCACTGACTTGATACTATTTCAAAGCCCCTTAGGGGCCTCCGGAATTCCACGAGTTGTGGATTACATCTCCCCTGATGCTTTGGAAGAGTTGTGGCTGTAAGAGTATTATGAGATATGTAGTCCACACCGTCTGGCATGCTGAAGGTTGCCTACCCCTGACTGGTGCCATGAAAACAATATGGTCTTTGTAACTTTACATTTTGTAATATGGTCTTCAATCAACAGACATTTTTTAAAATTAAAATATCTTTTGCTTGGCCAGTATTACAAAAAATTGGTCTCTTGTGTTAACATAATTTTTGTCGCTGTTATTAAACTATTGAGGATGATCGGTAAACTATTAAAGACTAACACAAAATTGTTGAATAGACACAATAACTAAAAAAAAAAAAAACACTTTGAGAATTAAATGATGCAGGAACACCATGGTAGCATCCCCTCCTCCTCCAAGTCCCAAGTGTTGACTGTTAGCTTGTATATCTGTGGTTTTGCTATCTCCTCTTAATTTAGAGTTGAGCGAAGGTGCTGTCTGCTATTTCCTATGGAGTTCAGCAAGCTGTTGTAAATTTAGACATAGTAAAAAATATATATATTGTAGAGATGTTGCTTCTTGTGGAGGTGATAAGGTTTAATGTCAGTGTGGTAAAACAGAATTATTTTAGGTCTTAATTTGCTTTCCCTCAATTCATAACATGCTCCCCCGAGGGCCATCATACATGAAGACTGAGAGCTAATGTGGGCAACTGGAATATTTGTAACCCATGACCTAGTGTTTCGAGGAGGGTTGACACACATGGCTTAGACAGACTCCCTCATGCAAGGCCCAGTGGAAGTTTCCATAAGCAGACTCAATGGTCTCCAGTGCTGTTACTGACTAATGAAAATATCATGTATTCTTAGAAAACGGAACCTAAATGTTTAAGTCATCACTGAGCTGTGAAGGGCCTTAACCCATCAGGTGCTGGAGAGGTCAGCAACTCCAGCAACGTATGGGTTCATTATATGGAACGGTCTGTTACGACTTATTGAGAGTCCTTCAAAAACACTCTGGGACTCATTTAAAAACCACAAATTCCCCCTATGTTTTCGACAATACCAATAGCTCTAAAGCAGGGCAAAATGCCCAACAATGTAAAATGTTACTCATCGTTCCCTGTTATTATTAGGCAAAAGGGTAACAGTACAACACAGACAGACATGTGACTCTTCATACATTGCGCTACATCCCATGATACAAAAAGGGGAGGGCGGTGTGGGGGCTGGGGGGAAGAGGAGAGATATTTCTAAATAAAAAGTGGGGTTGGGTTTCTGAACTAAAATTAAAGGAGCAAGACAAAATGAGATTGGAGACAATTGTGAAAAAGGTGGGAATAAAACAGGATGGGAAAAAATGGATTGGGAGAACTGGTGTGATTAATGAAAAAAAAGTGGGAATAAAAAAAGGTAGAGAGCTGGAATAATAGGAGACAAAGAGTTGGAATAGAGAAGGTATTAGAGAGAGCTGGAACCAAAAGAAAAAAAAGAGGGAATAAAGGGGGGGGAGGTTGAGACATGAAATTAAAGAAGGACAAAAAGTGTGGACAGGATATTGAGAGCACTATGGCACTTTAAAGAATGGTTGAGGGTATGAATGATCAAAGAAGCACTGGATAGTAATACATGTTTGGTGCAGTAGGGATATATTCAGACAACAGAGAATTGTTCTGCTCTGTTAAAGGAGGTTGAGATAACATTTCAAAATTCCAGTGCATTAGATGCGGTGATAACAAACCGCATTTACCTGTGATTTACAGTGTATATTTCACATACAGTTATTTACATACTGTTAGATACACAGTGACCAATTCCACTATATAGATTTGTTAAAGTAGAAGTAACTAGTTATTGTACCTGGTCACATTGATAGGGCTCCGATTTCCACAAAGCTGGCAATACAAGCAGATTTTACCCTAGTTACTCCACTACATTTTTCTGATCCGTCTAAATTGTGCCAGTCCTATGAATGTTACTCATCAGAACACAAAAAAAGAGATGTATAACTCAACCCTAACTAAAATTGTATAACTTACACTCAGCCAAAAACAACCAATCGTAACCGAACTATGATTATTATTATATGTTTTACCAAACTACTGTTAAACACCATATACATGGTGAATTGTTCATACCTGACCGAAAAAGGTCGGCATGTAATTAATGGTAGAAAACTACCACCGTTATTACTAATTAATATGTGTACAAAATGTTTCTTTGTCACGCATTTTTTCCTGCTGTAATCTGTGTTAATCACAAAAAAAGAGAGATGTATAATATAGTGCAATATATATATTACACTACGTTCTGTGTTTTCTTTTTTCACGTTTATAAATTATTATGTGGGTTTTAGATTTGTGTAAGGCAGAATGTAAAACAATGCTTAATCAGCAGTATATTTTAACTGAATTAATCATAACATGTACCCAGCTTTGTTTTGATGCTTGTTTGTTTAAGATATGTCCTTAATTTAATATTTTTGGATAAGATTTTCAAATAATTTAAATTTGAAAATATATTTTAATATGTGGATAAACTAATTTTATTTTTTTTTTTTTTTTTTTTTAAATTCTTTATTTTTGTGTGCAAGATTTCACAAATGAGCCGTGGTGCCACAATAGCAGTCACGTACACAATTACAACATATATTTCACATATGGCACATTAATGTCTGCACAATTTTTATAATGGTAATAGTAGAGTATTAAGCTTAGGCAAGTGGTGCTCCTGTTATAATCATCGCCAGTATTGACAGATTTGACAGTGGGAGCATGAACACAGGTATATTTTAGGTTACATTTGGTTTCACTGAGATTTGCCTGGTTAATAGTTACACGTGTATAGGTTCTAAGCAAATGGTTGTATGGTTTCTAGCGTATCGCTTGGGTAAAGTGGTTTAACTCTAGCTTGGTCTACCTCGGGCGCCATCATAGATTGTGTGGTGTTAGTCTGCCTTCACTTTCCTGGACAGGTCTGGGGTCTTCTTGGTTAGTATCAGATGAGTTTGTCAGGGCTTGTGTGTACTGTAGTTGTCAGCGGTAGTGCGTGTCTGTCTTGAGTAGTGTCTTGGGTTGTGCATATGTGTGTCTCTGCCTATTTTGTGCTGGTTTGTTGCTGTGTTAGTCCTGGTGTCTGTGCGTCTGTTGGTACCGTTTTGTTTAATTATGTGTAACACTGGAGTAGCGTCTAAGTGTCCAACATAGTGTCCAGAAAAAGCGTCTAGCCTTTGAATTGGGCATATAGTGTCTCTGGGGACCCGGTAGAAAAGACCCGGCAGGCTTCTTTCGTAGCCGTGTACACTCCTGTGGGTCTGCGGCTCGTGGGTTGAGTGCTTTCTTTGAAGGCTGCATAGGTGCTGGCATGGAACCCAGTATGTCGCTTCCTCCTGTGCTTTCGGGTCCGCCGCGACTGGAGCAGACGTTCGAGGTTGAAGCTTCTGGGCGGCTGCAGTCTGTGAGTGCTTGTGCAATAAGGTTGCATGGTGTGTGTACCACTGGCGTCCGGGGAGAATTTCCTCGATTCCCGCTCTTTGTCTACCGACATACAGCTGCTTGTCGGTGTTTCTCGTAGCTTAGGGTAGGTTGTTGGTTTGCGGGCTGCCAGCCAGTACTTCCACCTCATGGTCCCTGCAGGACTCGGTGGGACATTCTTTGTTTGCCCATGAGGTTGCACGCTGTCCGCCATTTTGGAGCGCTCCGTCCAGTTTGTGCTCAGCGGCCCTGTTTGCGCTTGGGCTCGGCAGACGACATTGGTGGTCGCCCGTGGGGACCGGGATAACCCCCACCGGTCCAAAGGGGGGGGGGGATCGCAGGACGCTGTTCGGAGACCCGGGGGGGCGGCCGTCCCTCCCCGGCTCAAGCTCTCGTAGGCCCCAGGCCTTGGTCGGGTTACTCCGGTGCTGTACCATATTATGTGTGGTACCATCTTGTGTGTCCCCATCTTGTGGACAGTTTGGGGTCCAATTGGAGTTGGTAGCGGCATGTGGCACCGAGTTGGCTCCGATTTTCTGGCCCAGATCCTGGAGCTCAGACGAGACACGTCTGATCTGTTCAGCAGTCAGGCTCCGCCCCTCATCTAATTTTATTTTTAACATATGTTGATGTTTTTCTATATTTAGATTTTTTTTTTTTTTTTTTAAAGTGTATTAAAAAATGTTAAATCATTTGAACAGCTTATCCTTAAATATTAAATCGAGACCTATGTTGGACTTTTTTTTAAGTGTAAAGAAATTACACCTCTTGTCAGCAGTGTTTGTGATGTGTGTGATTTCAATTGAATATACATATATGACTATATTAAATTATATATGAAATCATAACAAATTGTTAATCTTATTTGCAATAGATTACGGAGATATACTTTTCACAAAATTCTATTGAGAACCCACTAAGGAATATAAACTGCATGCCTCAAGATGCTTAATTTAGTCATTTTGCTGATTTATATCAGAACATTGTAACAGCTTAAAGTCACAGAGGAAATGAGTTTGACACCGACTACAACACATTTAGAAGGAAGACAAGTGCTAGAGCTACAGGGTGGAAAAAAATATTAAAATAATACATTTTAAATATAATGATTCTGTGTATAAATCACATATCATAAATACTAAGTGTCGAGGTTGTCTATTGTTTGTAACAATAACAAAAAGCCAAACAAACAAGAAAAAACACACTGTGCAACATGTGATAATATAAACTATTAAAGTGACTTGATTATTCATGTATAAGGTAGTTAAGTTATAATTAACAAAATAAATTCCCTTTAGCATTGATCCCCCCCACCTCGCAATACACCATGACAACCTGCATTCCCGACACTAATTTATTAAGTAAACATAAGATTTAGGATTTTTTTTAAATGTCTGATATCGTGCTGACTATTTTTTTGTTTGTTTTTTTCCCCTTAGATTTGATAGTGTGCCATTTAACGGTGGGGTAAGTGTCTTTATTTTAAATTTCAAGCTTGGTCCGTGGATTTGTACACTTGATGTCTATGGCTTTTATATTATTGTGTGTTCTTGCAAAGGCCTCTCGCTTTAGACAGCTGACTGCTAGATAGCCATCATTGCGTGTAACTTTCTGGAGACAGGAAATTCATCGAAAAGATATCACTTCCACCTACATCAAGTCTTCCCCACCCTTAACCTCCCTGTTATCAGTGTCACTGCGAAGCCTGACTATTACATTGAATGATGAATTCACAGTAATGAGTAGGCTATAATGTTAATAACGTATTTTATAGGGCAAACCCTTTAAAATAATAAAGCTGTAAGTCTTCCAAGGCAGGTTATGAATGCCGATGCAGAAAGAGGTTTCATAATACATCTATGTTACGATCATTTTTGATAATTATAAAGCGCCAACAAATTCCGCAGCTTTGTATGATATTTATCTATCTAAATATCTAAACTGCTATCTATGGTCTGCCTATAGTACAAATCACTTTTTTAAAGTCAAGTTAAAAAAGTCAAAGATAAATAGGGAATTGCAGTAGTCATACGCTATTTGTTGGCTGAGAACCATGAGAGTTTCAGTCCACAGCACCTGAAAGGCAGGTATACTCCAAGTCCAACTTATCTCTAAGCCCCCTTAACTCCTACCCCCAACACTCTCTCATTTTACCCCAAACCTAAACCTCTCCTAACTCCGAAAGGTTACCGACCTTAAACTGACCTTATCGGTGTCCTTTTTAATGCTACAAATTACTTTGTGGAGGTTTTACGGTGCTATTTTCATAGAGCTGCATCATTGTTAAGTAAGCCTACTCATTATGGACAAAAGACGTGTCTTTTTAAGGTGAATTGTTAGAGGAGTGGGATTAAAGTGTACCAACGGCAATAACTGGCCTAGAAACTCTATCTCAAGGCCAATCCAAGCACGCTTGAATACCTTTACTGTAATAAAATTTACTATTTCCATTGGAAGTCTACTCCATGCGTCCACTACCTTTTTAGTGAAGTGGCAATTTCTCATATTCCTCCCACGTCAAAATGCTAATCTCTTGAACATTTCCGTAATCCTTTATTGTTTTGTTTTCAAGGTTAGGAGTTTCAGCTTCCCAAAACCTGATTGTTGAACTTTTTAGAAAATAGTTAATTCCCGTGTATTTTAGCAAAAGCATTTTCTGTTTTGTAAGCTTCTAGCCTGAATCCACTAATGGGAAAAAATACTAACTAAAATTCCTCTCTCTTCTCCTAGTACTCGGATACAATTTTCCACTGCTTGGAGTCTTTTCCAAAATATCCCAATAACTTCTCTCAAATAAATGAACCCGAGTCTCACACAGGTAAGTTCTACTGCTCACTTAGATTTCTGTAATTGTTAAATATGTCATTATAGAAACAGCAAAATAAAAATCAATGTTTTCTGAACGTTTTCTGTAGATTTCTGAGTTTCTAGACCCGCCAACTTTAGCAAGCTGGATATCAGGAAACAGGGGGGATAAAAGGGGGCATGGATAGCCGGTGGGCACACAAAGTGGGGGCACCATTCTGGCATACATTAGCGCCAGGGTGATAGGATGCTGGGCAGAGCAACCAATCAGGGCTGCCGATACACTGCCCACATCACTCATGTATGGACTTATATTCCCTGGATTTCATTACAAGCTCGAGGACAGTGTGTTAAACTCTGCGCATTTCAACACTTGCCAATAGGCTTAAAATTCTTATTTATTTCCGAATCATTAAAATCAGTAACAATTTATTTTACCGTCTAAGAATACCAGCTTCACCAGGTTTAGCAGGACATATGTCACTTATACAGATAAATGGGCAACATATGGAGAGTGCCGAGTTTTAGTATGTGGAAATCACATGCTGCAGGTAGTAAATCAGGTGATAAGTCAATCAGTAATCCTACAGGATGTAAAATGCACATACTATAGGGCAACGTTTTCATATGTCGTCAATCAGCATGATAATATTTTGTGTCCAGGAAACATGGTGTTTATGGCAACCATAACCACACACAAGGAAACAGATCTTACACGATTTTGCCATAGGGCTTAGTCACAGATCCGGAGAGATCATCAGTCTGTAGTTTCCCTCATTTTAGCCAACTCTGAGCGGAAGATCCGGGCTGTTGAAACAGGAGGACTGAGGGAAGGTCAGGCATCACACCCAGGAACTGGAATCCCTTCACTAAATTCCCATGGGATCTGTAGCCCCGATCCCTTTACTGAAATCCCCCATGGGATCTATAGCCCTGATCCCTTTACTGAAACCCTCAGGGGTTTTACAGCCCCGATCCTTTACTGAAACCCTTAGGGTATCTAAAGCTCCTACCCCTTTACTGAGACCCGAAAGGGATCTATAGCAAAGAGCCCTTTACTGAAAAGGCCCTTTGGTAATTCTCTGCTTTACATCCAACTTAAAAAATATCTTCCTTGGCAAAGATTCAGGGTAAGCTGGAAAGATTGTACAAAAAAATGTAGAAAATAATGACTTTTGCCACCTGGGCCAAATACAGTATGTCTTGTGATGGAAAATAGAAACTAAAGTTCTATAGAGGGGGATGCCCGACTTGTCTGTGATTACCATCTGAGTGACTATTACTCATCACTACTTGGTCATAAAAAAATAATATGCTACCCAAAAGGCAGATGATATTAATTCTCTATTACACAGTTAATGAGCCCAGTATCAAGGAATAGTAAGCAGGAACAATGAAAAAACAGCTTTAATAACCTCTATAAATCTATCTGTAGATTGGTCAGAGTTTAATTCTGATTGTGAAGGAGTCCGTGTTATCTCCACACTGGGACTTATCTAGGTTGCCACATGTTATCTCCACACTGGGAATCCTAAGTCTATAGAGTGTCTCAGTATCTTACATATATTTAATTATTTTCTTCTTTGAAAAATAATGTAGCCTCACAAGTTGTAGTCACCCTCATATATAAGATCAATGATTGCGCCGTTATTTAGATATTTCAAGCTCAATATAGATTACTTTTAATTTTTTTAAAAATGTTATTAAAAAAAAAGAGCAATTCATTGAAAGCGGATTTGCCTGGTTGCGATGGTTTATTGCCCTGAATCTGACTCACCTTGTCTCCTAATCTCATGCCTGTTAGTAAAAACACAAAGTCATTGTCAGCCCCATAGATGTCATGCAAATATTCCTCTCGGGAATTTGCAAAAATAGTGCATGGAGAACGGGACCTGGCTCTGCGTCAGCTCTTTAAAAACAAAGGGTTTGCTGTCCTGACCCACTGTGTTGACCCATATCTTTTTGTTTAAGAAATCCATAACTGTAGTGGTATTGTCTATGAACATGCTTATAACTTATTTTTGGCTTAGCTCCTTCATTGTTGGAGGGTATTGTGTGACATTTATTCAAAGATGACAGAACTGACTGTCACCTGGTGTTCTGGGTATTTTGTGATCAATAATAAACTGGTTTTTAGTAAACTCTCGTTCTAGCGATATTTTTTAACATATTGCTTTATAGCAACCAGTTCCATGTACATGGACATCTTTTATTATTATTTTTCTTCTGTTTTACCATTTATCCTGTGTTATTTTCTCAATCAGGATAAGAATACCTATACCGTATATATTTCCTCTGGACATTCCAGCATACCGATGTTTGAAACATAAGATTACATTCTGTTTACTCTATATTTATCCATTTTAATTCATCTGCTTTATAAGCTCCTGCAAATTCTGCACTATTTTATATAGTGCAACACATTATTCGCATTGTTTTTATAGTTTTTTTTGGTGAATCCCTATATCATTTAATTTTTAGACCTTTTTCCTGTCTGTCTTATTCCCTCTTTCTTCTGTATATTCTATTTTTAGGTATCAGAATATTTGCACTTTGTATTGTGATCAAAGATCGTGCTACAATATAAAAAGATTTTAAACTTGCCTTTTAAGCTCTTTAAAGGACCACTCTAGGCACCCAGACCACTTCAGCTTAATTAAGTGGTCTGGGTGCCTGGTCCAGCTAGGGTTAACCCATTTTTTTATAAACATAGCAGTTTCAGAGAAACTGCTATGTTTATAAATAGGTTAATCCGGCCTCTAAAGCCTCTAATGGGTGTCTCATTGACAGTCGCTAGAGGCGTTTGCGTGCTTCTCACTGTGAAAATACCATTCCACTGTGAAAATCACAGTGAGAAGACGCAAGCGTCCATAGGAAAGCATTGTAAATGCTTTCTTATGAGACTGGCTGAATGTGCGCGCAGCTCCTGCCGCGCATGCAGCCGAAGAGGAGGAGAGGAGGCGGAGAGGAGGAGGTTAGCTCCCCGCCCGGCGCTGGAGAAAGGTGAGTGTTTAATCCCTTCCACTCCCCAGAGCCAGGCAGGAGGGGGTCCCTGAGGGTGGGGGCACCCTCAGGGCACTATAGTGCCAGGAAAACGAGTATGTTTTCCTGGCACTATAGTGGTCCTTTAAATACACCTGTCACAATAGGCCCCTCTTACGATTGGCATCGACCTCTGTGCCATTACCAACGTTGCCCTAAAAATATTTTTTATTTTATATATTTTTTTGCAATTCTTTATTTTAGTCATGCAAGAAAGTAACATAGCTGGTCCTGCAATGCGGCAACAGCACGTGCAAGTACAGTATTAAACATAACATATATAACATAACAGTTGGTCAGCATTTTGAGTAGACTGCACATTTTAGTCATATATAAAAGATTAAAACAACAGTATAGATAAGAGTATAGCATGCTGCGTGATATGTGTCTGTTGTGAGCTAGTGAGCAAGTTAAGTGTTCATTTCATCGGGACATGTTACTTAACCATTAAGATGAGTGTGAAAGTTAGGTTGATAAATTCACATGAGGAAAGAGAGCAGCATCATTTTTACAACATATGTTGAATATAACTAGGCTAGGCTAGCAACACAGTGGATATAATGATACATAGGATAAAGCCTGTGCACTTTGAATTAGCTTAGCTTTGTATACTGTATAGATATTGAGACAGTCATTTTAGCATGTAGTAGGTATTCATTTGCAGGAGCCATCTCCTATAGTGAGTAAACAGGTCAGTCTTCAAGCTAGTCTTCACCCTATGCCTTTTCTGCAGGGTCTCTGGAGCCATGTGTGTAAGTCCATCAGGGTCTGGACCAGATTGGTGTCGATTACGTAGCTCACTGAGTGCTACTTAGGGTACCTTCCGTGCTGTCGCAGTGTCCCTTCTCCGATTGGGAAGTAGAAAGGGAATCTCGCTGCAGTGGCGTGTACCTTTGCCCAGTGTCGGGTAGCTACTCGTCTTGCAGGTGTGCTGGCGTGTACTCGGGCTGTGGGTGGTCGGCGGCCTGGTGCACATGTCTGTCCTCTCCTCTGCTTGAGTGTCGGTAATCCCGCCTGGTATTTCTTGTGTTTTGCGGCAGAGGGGTGTTTGTTGAGATGCCGCCGGCCTGGAGCTCTTGCCGTTGGAGGGAGCTGAGTGCTCGGGGGCCACTTGCGTGGTGAGTTACAGCCCGGCTTCTGCGAGGAGGGTGCTTGCAGTCTGCAGTTTATTTTGTCCAGAAGTCCTCAAAGATTCTGTCAAGTGTGGTTGCTTGCAAGGTCTGTGTTCTGGGTTGTGCTGTGCACATGGCGTCTGCCATCTTGGTTAGATCGCTGTGTTTCCTGCTTTGGGAGGCCACCGTGCGGTTGTGCCTGTCTCCACAGGGATGCCTCCTAGACTGGGATATCCCCCACCAGCCCAGCGTTTCTGACGCTTTCTGGGTGCTCTCCGGATTGTGTCCGCATACGGTTCGTTATTTTCACTTATATTGAACTCAGTTACCGCTAGAGAAAGTGAGCTGTCGTTGCGGTTATTGGTCATAGAGTTTTTGGGCAGAAATCTGCAATTTAGTGCCGAAAAATCCAGAGCTCATGCGAGACACGTCTGCCCGGCATGGCAGTCAGGCCCTGCCCCTGTTTATTTCAGATTTTACTGCACAGCGTGCTAGCAGCTCAGTGTAAAAAGTGAAATGATAGTTTTGTTGTTATCACAGTTTATCACAGTCTCTCTCTGTCTGTCTGTGAGATATGTGATGCTGTTTTGGAGGTGGGAGCACAAGGGTGTTTTTTACTAGACAGAAATCTAACAAAAGTAATCTATTCTTACATTTCTAAAGAACCACTCTACCCCCATTTCAAGCCTCCTTATCAAGCTACGGAGAGCTACTGTAAAATGGGTGTTTTTTTTTACTAAACAAGTATACAGATTTAATCAAGTTGCAAAATATCAAAAAACTAAATGCTGAGTTTTATCCCTTAAGTTGTGTTATGACAAGTGCACGACCCGGTTACTCAATTATGTCAAAAATAAAATAATAATTTCAAAATAATATCTTGATCTTTTGATCAAGATATTTCAAGTGTCCGTATGACACATTTAACAGTTCAGTGGGTACACCCTGAGATGTTATGTCTTTATGACCACTCAGCAGTGGTTGAGGATAGATTTGGAAATCAAAAGTCATTAAGTCAAACATACAGCGTCCCCAGTGATTGCTGCACCTTTCCATTGGAAGGACTTTTAGTAACTACTTCTAATGCAGGGGTACCCAAAAAGTAGATTCACAGATGTTATAGAACTACAGCTCCCAGTATGCTTTGCATTCCTTTAGAATGACAAAACATCCAGAGATCTACCTTTCCAGCACCCCTATTCTATTGAACCTTTTTGCCCTCGCTTATTGTAATAGAGAATTTTAAACTTTATGCCAAAATTTAAAACTTATCTGAGGCAGAAAAGTTTGCCAGTTCAGTTATTATGGCATAAAACTTACAAATTCAATAATTTGAAATACTATAAAAGGACATTGACCAAGTTGGAACTGGAGTATAGCATATCCCACTGACGTCCTGTCCCATAGGTCAGTTCACATTCACAATAGGCTCTCTTGACATTAAAACAAAGATCCATTGAATGTATCGCAATTTAATGACACTTTATAATTATCTTGGTTTTGCAATTATTGACTTACATTTTCTTGATGTAGATTTCTTGTGGAATTGGATGGATCCTCAGGAAACATGCTATGACGAGAGTGAAACTGGACAGCTGACAAGCCTTCAGAACGTCCAAGAGTCGTACATTCAGGGACCGTATTCCCACTACTTCCCAGATGCCAACATCCAGACTTTGAATGGGATGGTTCCCTGTCAAACGCAGTGCCCTCTTCCAGAGGACTTTTGTGGAACAGAGGTGAGAAAATACAATGAGCTATCAAATTCTGATCCCATACACTTTAAATAGTTAAAGAACAAACCATTCCATTGGTTATACAGTGCTCGAAAATTCAAGTCCTGACCAACTAGACAGGTCTAAAAGTTACTCCACTGCAAAGGTGTACAGAAGATGCCTTGAGTCAATAACTACCAGATTTGTTTAATACAATTCATAAAAATTTATATTTTGCATAGAAGTGGTCCAATAAACCTTACTATGGAACAAGAAAACCACAATTTTCAAACATGGCATAGCTTTATTGCATATATGCACATAAGAAAACAGTAAACCAAATTTGTTATAACCTTTGAAAGTAAGGTAAAAAATAGCAAATGGTCCAGGCACTCCAAGATACAAAAAGGCAACTTTATTGAACCCACTGAGTGGCAGTGAGTTCAATACATTTGCCTTTTTTGTATCTTGGAGTGCCTGGAACGTTTTCTGGTTTTTCCTTATCAATTGCTTGGTTCCTGGTACTGGAACTGGCCTGGTTGCACACAGATACATACTATTTGGGATTGCGTGCAGTTCCACACCCTTGTTTTGGTCAAACCTTTGAGGGCAAGTCTTTTTTTCAGTTTACAAGTAAGCTATTGTATCTGTAGGAGGGAAATATTTAAATGCATATAGCAAATTCAAACAAATATTTGATATATTCATTCATTATACAACGATCACCATAACAACCTAATTCAAACATACAAATGCACATAGCAACAGCTAAAATGCAAAAAAGTGAAGTGAATTAACTGTCTTGAAGAGACACAAATTAATGCAAAAGCAGTTTAATTTGTATTCAATTTGAATTCCGTCATTATTAGCCTTACCCAGAGGATACGGCACACATAATCATATTTCACAGATATGTGTAATAAATTAATGTAAAAAAAAAAAAAAATACTCAAAGAGACATTCACGTCATCTTTGGGATGATATTGTAAGAAAGAAAATAAGTTTGATTACAATGGCGCTGTCATCTGAAAATGTATTTCTGTATATTATTTTAAAACGATAATGTATATAGAATTGTATTTTTT
The DNA here is from genome assembly GCA_933207985.1 of Pelobates cultripes. Classification (NCBI taxonomy): domain Eukaryota; kingdom Metazoa; phylum Chordata; class Amphibia; order Anura; family Pelobatidae; genus Pelobates; species Pelobates cultripes. Next base: position 27,037,664 of record OW240921.1, on the reverse strand, counting down.
GGTTTGGCTAAATTATACATGTCTGTTTGTCCACCCATTGTAAAGCGCTGTGGAATTTGATGGCGCTATATAAACAACATAATAATAATAATAATACATTTAGCTTAAATTACCGATTTAAGGCAGTATTTCAGGAAGTCGACTGTTAGTTGCGTTACATTTTTACAACTTCAGGTAACATTTACTGTTAAAAAAAAAAAAAAAAACCTACAGAGAACACATACATAGACTCTTACAGATAACAAAGACACTTTTATTTAACAAAAAAAAGAAAAAAAACAAACAAAAAAGATAAGCTGCCTTACAAAACAAATTGGACTAAAGCCTAAACGTATATGAGATGTTATATGCAAATAGCTTACTCAAGGATGGTGTTTGTGTGATACCCAGACACTCACACGAATGCTAATTTGCCTGAAATGTAATACTTTTTATTTTATAAAATACGTGTCTTCTGTTATGTGATCTTTCTCACTAAATAATTAATGTGCGCCACTGCTAGCAATCCCATTTGTCACTTTGAGGATTAAAGACTGTGCTATTCTAACAGGCTTAGTTACTCAAGGGAAAAGTCAAAGTGGATTTCAAATTCAAGGTGACAATAGCCGAAATGCTTTCAGGTTGTTTTCGATTCGGTTACTCTGTCCTGAAATTTGAAATTCACTATGAATTCTCACTTTAGTAAATAACTGATCACAGATTCCGAGCTCATGAGATAGCTCAGTTGGTTACTACACCACCTATCATACCTGTTTAAATCTTAATGATCCCTGATTTGATACTGGACAGGGTCTAATGAACTTTAATCCCAATAAGAATGAGCAAATGAGTGACAGTGTAGTACTGATATTCTACATCCAAGGATGTAGCTGAAAATAAGAAAAACTCTTACAGATCTGCATTGATAAAATGGACTTCTGTCAGTACAATCCACATAAGTGGTCAGTCCTAAAGGCCTTGCTGACTGCATTGGGAACAACTGATCCACACATGGCCATTGTGCAGATAGCTCATTATTCCACTAGGGGGCATACTCCACCAGAAGGAAACTTTTCATTGTAATGTTTTATAAGCTATAAATTCCTGGTAATTTGTATAACTGTTGTAATGAATAAACATATCTATATGGGCATTTGGGTCATAGTATTTATAGTTATGTATTTTATATTGGGGAGTTATATATATGATAAATGGGATACAAGAAGTTGTAGGTTATTGGAGTTTAATAACCTTATCCCAACGGGTGAACAATTCTTAGATCAAATGTAAATGTGAAGGGACCTTGACAGTTGTATTTTTCAACTCGCAACTTAAAGACCTGTAAGTGATCATAATGACTTTCATCTTGCAGTTTACCACCTACCTTCAATACCAATCCACATGCAATCTGCCAAGTCCCTCTCAGTCAGAAGAGGAGGAATATCATAACATGAACAGCCCTGATCTGGAGGTGTCGGACAGTGAATCTGATGAGAACTTTCCTCGAGGAGAGTCCCCAGGATATGACCCAGGTATTGCCACAAAAATTAATAAAGGCCACGCTTACAGAGATTTCATTGTCGTCTTTCTGCTGTAGAATACTAACAGCTAAACTACATCTCCCAGAAACCATCATTAGCAGTAAAGTTTATGCTAAATAAGGAAACACAACATGTTGGGATTGAGAGGTTAAAAATTTCCTCTCGCCCACTAGCCTTTGATGAGTGAAAACTAGCACTAACACTGCCAGACTTTGAACATGGCTTGGAATTTTGAGCCTAACAAACATAACAGACAACCAAGCTGGTAAAGTGATCACGTACATGCTTATCTGATTGGCCATTGCTAAATGATGATCACTTCAGCCATTTATTGCTCGCTGTATTGCGTACAACGTTATATAGCAGTGACATAAATCACAGGAAATAATTTGTAGTATAGAAGTGCTCATAAATCACTATTATATATTGGAGTCATAAAGCGATACAGCAAAATTGCTCTATCGGAATGTGTCCAAGTTCTAATGAAAATTTCAAGAGTAAGGTGACCGATAAATTCGTAGCATAATTTATAGCTCTCTAACTGTAGCTGCTAATTATCACAAGCTTTTGACAACATTTGGACTTGGGAACACTCAAAATGGCCAAACCTGCACCCATCGTTAAAAAGCGCACTCCCCCAGTCACCCACATTTTACGCGAAATGTGTAAGATAGTTTATAGTTAATTGTGCTGTTTTTGTAACAATATTTTCTTCATTAAAAAAAAAAATGCTAGTTTTTTTTTTTTTAAGTTCACCACCTTGCACCCAACACGTTGACTTTCCCATTAAGCACGTCTGTGCAAATATTTACAGATTAGCTCAGCTCTACCATAGAAAGTTAAGGGAACATACTAAAAGTTTGAGCTATTACTGGTTTAGTGAGAGCTCCATTTATTTACAACATACTAAATCAATTCCTTACATTTTTTTGTCAAAAGGTGTACGAAAGAAGGTCCGCCTGTACAAATTCCTCTTGGAGCTCTTGCAGAATGGAGACATGAGAGATTGTATCTGGTGGCTTGATCGCGAGAGGGGGACATTCCAGTTTTCATCAAAGTACAAAGAGTTACTTGCTCATCGATGGGGTCAACAGAAAGGCAACCGCAAAAAGATGACCTACCAGAAGATGGCTCGTGCCCTTCGTAATTACGGAAAAACTGGAGAGATACGCAAAGTAAAGAAGAAGTTAACATACCAGTTTGATAGTGTGCTTTTGGGAGAGAGAAAGGTGGAGTCTTCATTGCACCCGATCTCGTAAACAATACCTACCCAATCCTGTTGATATGGGAAACAAAAGACAATACAGGGTCCCCATTTAACCACTTTTTAAAGTTTTTATTTCCAGTTGTGGGTCAGAAAGGGGTTGACATTGGAGATTTCTAATAAACTTTGACTAATGACTTTCGAGCTTACACCTAAAGTTGAAACGGAAGGTTCTGCTCCAAAGAAGAGTATCATCATTTCTTGAAATGGTCAAGGCAATAACCCATTCCACATGAATCTTCTTGATCTGAGGGACTCGACCCATGTAAATAAAATGGAAAGATAATTTTTCAGGAGGTAGAAGAATTGTTTAGTGATCAGTCAGGGAAATGAAAGGTTACAAAACATCTAGGAGTAATATCATAGGATCTTCACTGTCAAAAGCTGTAGGACAACGCTCAAGAATGTCACATTAAATTGGTTTTTAGCTAGATGCCTACTTGGGTGGATGGCCAATGCTATACTGCTTAGATCCTGATAAGCCTTTGAAATTGAATCTGTTTCACATTTTTTTTGCATTTTCCTTGTTGCTTTCATTTTAGTTTTCTTCCATATTGGATAGAAATCAAATCACCAGATATATTAACAGTCATATTGAATTGAATAATCCTTCTCAATTTGGCTGCACTATAAGAGTTTACTTTTAGAGAAACTAAAGGTTTCTAGAGGTTAGTCTTTATAAGAACCCTAATGTACTTTCAGATGTATTCAAATAATTGCAATCAACAAAGCCATTCTGTAAGAATTAAACTACTCAACACAATGCGCGTGTAAAAAGAAAATTGATTCAAACCAGTTTTAACCAATAACGTTTATATTTGATAAATGAAAAATTACAAGGAGTGTTCGCTATCAAATGCAGTCAATCATTTGTCAATCAAGATTAAAGTGTATATTGAATAATTTAAAGGCTTAATCCAGCAATGTATAGCATCAGATTTATTTAATTATAGCTTTATGGAAAAGTACCTTTTTACTATTCTCTCATCTATGTGGAATCAAATTCATTGCATTTTTTCAGAATCAACCCCAATGCTATTTCTGTCAAATACAAAATTTCAAGAAAAAGGGATATCATGGTGCGTTATACCCTTTTAACATTAAAGAATAAAGCTTTACCGGATATTTGCACATAAAGAGCTCGATTCTAGAGAACTTCTGTTCAGTTACAAGAGTTAAAATGTATCACTTGCGATATAATTTAACCTTCAAACCGTTATACAATACCATCAGTTCAACAAGTTGCAGAATATAAATACTTATAAACACATAGGTGAGAGCTTGGCTGTAGGTACTGGTTCAAATGATTACCCTTTCATGTACTTGTGAGGACAGGTTTGGGGTAGGTCTTGCAAAAATGGTGTGTCAAAAACCACACATACAAAAATATATATATTTTTTAAAAACGACAGAACCAGCAGTTAAGCAGTTGAGTGCAGGCTGAGATAAACATCACAGTATCTGAAATGGAGTCTTAGCAATCACTTGACAAACCTGTAGCCCGTGGCTTAAACCTGACCTGCTGATTGGAATACATTTGCACCAACAAAATGTTGATTAGCAAAAACAAAACAAAAAAAGTGATTTCACTACCGTCTGTCCAAGCAGAGCACACTTTTGATGTATATATTTTTTTTGTGTTTGCTTTTGAAGAGGATGTTAATATAATATAAATAGTTGTAAATTGATGTGGTGTCTGTTTTTATCAAAATAAAGTGAGTGAATAATGGCTGCTTTCGAGAACCAATGCTGTTAAATCGTTTGTTGTATTCGTTGGATCTAGGGTAACGTTAACAAATACATATTAAAATGTAATGAACATTTCAAAAATAAAAAAAAACATACAAACAAAAATCTTACGTTCAGCTGATTGAAGAGAAACTGCCGTACCTTTTCTTTTATTGTGGTGTTAAATATATCTCTATTTGGATTTACGGTTTCTGTACTGAGGATGCTCCCAAATAGAATTGGAGGGATGCAAAATCCCTCGGAAATTGATTTAATGCTGGTCTTATTAAAGGGTGCAACTAAAAACATTTTTTTTCTTTGTCTGATGTGGTAGACATAGAGAAAATATTGTTATTATCAAAGTGGAATGGTCCGTGTCAAAATAATAGCAGAGTCAACAGCAAAGGTGCAGAATCATCATTTTACAAAAACTTGTATCTTAATAAAATCCCATATAGATTAATGCAGCATCTTCCAGCCAGTTATTAGTAATACTTCTTTAATATATTGTGGGACAGGAATTTATTTCCGTCTCAATACAAAGTCTCTCGAACCCTTCTAGGAAAATGAAAGATACTATTTTTGGTATGGTTTTATGAAAGTTTCCAAGGATACACAATGTCCGGAAACACGAACACAGAGTAGGAATGGGCCTTACTCGCTCATACAGTTAGTTTTCCTGTTTTTTGCAAGGCAGTCAGTTGTAGGAGGTACAGAATCCTTTGGACCACAGTGGTTCCCAAACCAGTCCTCGTGACCCACCAGCAGTGTAGGATTTATGTCTTTCCAATTTCTATTCCAGTGGACATACTGGCAAAATGTGGACCTGTTGCTGGTTTGCAAACCACTGCTGTAGGCTCTGTTGCTATACTTGCTTCGGGAATTTATGCTGCTCCTTGAATCAAATACTAAAGACGCTGCAAAAGCTGAAACTGGTATTCTTTAATATACCCCAAATTTAAATGGGCTTCAAAATATTGGTCATACACATTATGATGCTGTGATGGACTCAATCCATATTTGCACAAGAAACATCTACGAGTAGCATGTCTACCAACTGTCCTGGTCGTGGCCGCCCAGCCCCAATTTTAGACTTCCTTCAGGTTTTTAATTTTTTTAAATCTGGTGTTTTACTTGTAGGGACCTCAGACAACAAGTCTCATTAAAGTTCAGCACCTAAATGTGCTAGCAGCTATATTAGACTTTTCAAGGACATCCCAAGAGTACTCAAAAAAATTGCAATGCTTGGGCAACCCTCGTGGGCTGCCAACTGGGTGTGCCAGCCATCCTGGAGTAGATTAATGCTTTATCACCGGTACCAATTTGAGTTGCTCACATGCCCTCACACTGCCCTAGTCTTCATATCTCCTAATTCATCCCAACTGTCTTCACACATGAAGAATTCCAACGTGATGGCAGCATTATGGCATGACAGATAGACCAGAGCCATTACGGTTTTCCTGTATGAATCCCCTTTAATGCCTACACAAGCTAGCCATCACCTAACGAATTATTACAAGCATCTAATTTATATCACCATCATTAATATGACAGAGAATTATATTATTTCAAAGAATACAACTCAGGAGAGATTAAAGTGACCTTGTGAGCATAGATTTACCTTCCTTCAATCTTTTCCTCTTCTCTTCCTTACTCCTAATCTGTAATAATTTCTTTTTCAATCTATTTCTCCTAAAATACAAATGGCAAAATAGGGAAAAGGCAGAGCTACCTTTTTCAAGTTTTCAACCTCTGCTAGTGACATCTGGGGGAACAAAGCATTGTTTAATTCATCACAAGACAATATCGTTGGAGGTCCCCCAGGATACAGATGGCAAAGTTCTGCAGGACAGCTTCAGGTAAACAAAACTCATGTTCCCCTGCACCCCGCCACCAAGTGGAAGTGGCAAAATCTACTATGGGGGTCTTTGCAAATTAGGCACAGAGGTGCTTTAATAATTTTTCCCCGACATATTTTAGATACCAATTTTTGCCTTGGTTTGTGATAACATTTTCCTGATTTCTGATATACAGTAAATTACTAAATTGGTGGATTTTAAGTATTGTGTTTAGCTATATCTTTCAAGTAGTTCAACATGTCACATATCTTTAATTACTATACAAGCACAATGATCAAATGATTAAAAACTGCCCTTTTTTAATTATTATTTTTTAAAGGGACACACCACCCAAAACAATTTCATCTCAATTAAGTTGCTATTTGGACTGGAGTCCCAGTGCACCATCTTACCTTATGGCATTAAAATGCTTTAGAACGGTTTAATACCAAATCTGTGTCCCCTGGTTTCTGCCTGTAGGGCCTCATAACTGGTTTCAGTGGCTGCGATATCGATAAAGGATTGGGATGGCGACAGTTGATATTCTCAGACAATTGCTGGCTGCCCATTGCACGTAACATTACACACAAACATGTAACAATTGGGGGGGCAGATACTGACTGCCTAACTGACCAGACCTGCTCTGCAAGAACTCCGGAGTCTGGTTCTGAAAAACGGGGGCTACTCCCTGGCCACTCAGTTTTGCTGACCGCTCATAGCCACCTGCTTGTTGGGGGAACATTGGCGCATCAGGGGATACCTCACACGAGTACCCATAAAGCCAGTTTGCCCTAATCGAGGCTTGCTGCCTGCACAATTCCGAGCCAGAGAGTGACGGCCTCTCTCCTGTTTCTTTTACCAGCGGAGTGGTCCCTGTCCAGGCACAACTTACCTACAAGCATATAAGCCTCTCACCCGTGACCCACCTAGGCCAAGAACCACTCAGGTAATACACCGTCAGCATCGACCACAGAGACAGAAGATCCACTGCTGCGGGTGGCTGCAGCCCACGTAGAGTTTTTGCTGTACCCTGACAGGGATGGGCTTGGACTCTGACACGAGAACCAGAGTCCCTGGTCCCGAAATGCTGGCCCTCGTCAGGGCCTGGAGGGTTGCCATGTTTTGCCCCTGTCCCGCTGTGCCGCTCAGCTGCCGCCGCATGTTTCCAATGTTGGCTGGCGCTGAACCATCTGTCCAGGCCTGGTTGCCAGTTATAACCCGCAAAACCACAGACCCTGTCGGCATTTTCTTACATCCCCATGATACCTCTAAGAAGTGTCCATGCTTTTTGTTTGTCTTTTCATATTTGAATTTGTGCAAAGCAGGGACATGCAAAACTGTCCCCAAAGTTTATTTTATGTAGTTTTATAGCATGATATGTTGAGCTCCAGTGGCTCCCTAAGCAAGTCTGAGTATACACTACTCATATTAGTACAGCATGTATCCATATTTCTCTCTTTTTATTACTTAACTACATGTCTAGAAAATACTATAAATCTAGGAATCCAGGCTTCTTATAAGCTTAGACATGCTAACCTAGCTTGTTGCCTATCAGTTTTTATATATATATATATATATATATATATATATATATATATATTTGTGTTAGGTGCTTAAGATAGTACAGTATGAAATAAGCGTAGGATGATAAAAGGAGCAAGTCGGTTGTGGTGTGCCGAAACCGACGATGAGGTAGGCCTGAGAAAGAAGAGGGCCCACCCAGGAAAAGAAATAGAAAGGAAATAAATGTTAAAAGTGGTGTGGTGGGAGGGTCATTCAACGCTGACCTCGAACGGTAAGGAGCAAGGTAAGGGGAGTGCCTTAAGTAGGCTAGGGGTAGCAAACCAGCACCTCCCACAAATGCAGGCAAATTGCCTTAATACTTGTGTTAGGTGCTTAAGATAGTACAGTATGAAATACCATGAATAAGCGTAGGATGATAAAAGGAGCAAGTCGGTTGTGGTGTGCCGAAACCGACGATGAGGTAGGCCTGAGAAAGAAGAGGGCAAAAATTAAGTAATCAAATTTATTAACAGACAACCAATACATATACATTTATCAACCAGACATGTTTATGAAAGCATCCCTTAACTCTTGTACTGGGTTCGGTATGTACCGTGAGTAAGCGGATGACTTCCAGCGCCCCAGTGTTTTGATAACATGAGTTGGGATGTTGACACTGGAGGCTGTGGACGCGGCTCCTATACGAAAGGAGTGTCCTGAGTATTTGTTTGCGTTGAGGCCCAGTTGTGTGAGCAAGGACCTGACGTAGGTCATGAAGGTTGTAGTGGTGAGTACTGCACCTTGTAGTTGTAATAACGGTTGCGAGGGCAGTAAGTGATGGTGCTGTATGTAGGCATCAAGAACCTTGACGGGACACCATCTGTTGTGCGTGGGATAGTACGGAATGTTTACAGGTATGTGCTGGCTGGTTTTGGAGTGAGGTAAAGACAGGATGTAATGATCCATATGTTTTGTCAAGTGGGAATAGAGGAGGAATGGAGTGGTTTGGGTTGTGGAGGTCGTAGTGAATTCTCTGGGTCGTAGAAATCCATAGAAAGCGATGTATATTGCTGTTTTGATGATAGAATTCGTATTAGTGTCAAACGGTTTTAGGTCAAGTAGGTTAGATAATGCTTTGAAGATATGGTTATCTATGGGTAGCCTCTGGGCCAAATGTGTGGGTTCTGATTTTTTAATACCTCTGAGTATGGTCTTAATTTGGTGAGAGGCCATGAAACTGTTGTTATCTGGGTGTAAGATGAGCATGTGGTGTTGAATGCCAGTGAGATAGAGTTTGATGGTGTTGTATGACATTTTGAGTTTAAGGTGGCAAAAGGAAGCAAACCCCAAAAAAGATGTCATAACAAACGGTTGTATGATGTTATGTTCCAGAAGGAATCGTTTGAATAGTGTGAAAGCCCTGCTGTATGTTTTGTTTGTATTGTTTGAAAGTGCCAACTGGGACAATGTCCTGCTATGCTGCATGATGACGTCTAGTCCAGTATGAGTTGTTGAAATGTTGGAGTGATGGTGGCTGTGGGTGCTGCTGACGGGAGTGCTTGATGAAACTCCTGAAATTTAAAGCGAGACAAATTGTCAGCAGCTGTGTTATATACACCTGGCACACAGAAACAACATAGGAAGAAATTATGACAAGCTGCCAACCAAGTGAGTTTCCTCAGAAATCTCATGATCTTAAGAGATTTGGAACGACCTTTGTTGATGTGACAGGTTGCCTGGTTGTCTGGTTGTCTGAATAACATAATTATTAGCCCATAAATGACCCCATGCTACGGCAGCCGCCACTATGGGGTAGATCTCAAAAAGAGCTGAGGTAGTGGAAAAACCTTCCAAATCCTGAACTGCTGAAGGCCAGCTGCCCCAAAGCCATTCGTTCCCAAAAATTGCTGCAAAACCAGTGGTAGATGCCGCATCTGACCAAATGGTAGGAGATGATTCAGTCAATTGAGGGAGGAACATACTTTTACCATTCCAAGTGGTTAAAAATCTCTTCCACATGTATAGATCTGCCGTAGCTTGGGCATCTAAGGACAACCTGTGCGTGTCATGTAGAAAAAGTGGGAAAAGATGCAATAGTCGTGAAATAAAGGAGCGGCCTTGAGGTATGATGCGCATCACAAAATTTAGTGACCCTAGCAGGGACTGTAGCTCTTTGCGGTTGCAAGTGCCGAGCTGTAGGTAGTTGTTTATGTAAGTGAGAATATTCTCTATCTTATCGTATGGTAGGCTTGCTTGCATTGTGGCAGAGTCTAATTGGATACCCAAAAAAGTGATAACCGTGTCTGGCCCTTCTGTTTTCTTTGGGGAGATGGGTACACCTAGTTGCTCAAACAGCTTAGTGGTAGCTTTGAGGCTAGTGGGAGGTGAAGTATTCTCCTCGACCAGTAGGAAATCGTCCAAGTAATGTAATACCGTAGGGCATCCGGCTATGTTCAATAGTAACAAGCATAATGCTTCAGCAAATGTGTCGAAAATAGCTGGGCTACTTTTGGACCCAAAAGTTAACCGGGAGAAAAAATTGTAGTTCCCGGACCACTTGATGCCATGCAGGTGCCACAGTGTGGGGTGGATAGGGAGTAATTTGAAGGCGTTAGTAATGTCGGTCTTACTGAGCTAAGCTCCAACTCCTGCTTGTATGATAGCTGTAATGGCGTGATCTATGGTGGTGTATTGCAGAGAGAATTCCTCAGAGGGTATGAGGGAATTAAGACTGGGGTTGGCCGATGAGTGGGGAGCCGATAAGTCAATAATGAGTCTCTGTTTTTGGGAAGATTTCCCTGTGACAATACCAATAGGGTTGGTGCGCCATTCTGTGAATGGAGGAGTTCTAAAAGGCCCCAATACAAAGCCCTCATCCACTTCTTGGGCTATGAGGGTGTCAACCACTGTGGGGTTGTGTTTGGCGGATTGTAGGTTAGGGCATTCCAGAGTTCCAGCTGGTATGTGTAGGATACCTGTGTGGAAGCCTTCTGTTAAACCAGAAATAAGAAAGTCTACCAGGTGTCTAGATGGGTGCTGAGACATCAATGTTGTGAATACTGGCATATTAATGGAGGTAAGGTAAGGCTTGGAATACATTTTATTTGGACACATGGTCTTTGCATGTGCCCTAAAACATTTTGAACAGACATGCAATAGTCTACATGCACTGTAATTACAAGACCCAACATTGAAATTATTACATATTTGGGACTTGCCCAGAAACTTGATTGGGCGCCCCAATTTGTCTTTCGATAGTTTCCCTGGATCCCCAGAGGAACTAGTTCCTTGTGTGGAGGCATGTCCGTCTGCCGTGTTGGGACAAAAATTAGTAGTATGGGCTGTGGAGGAGCAGTATGCACAAGCTGGTGTTCTTAGACCTGCAAAGTGTCTGCAAAATAAGACGGTATCAATCCTTCCCCAGTTGGATCGTGTTCCGTACTGGGAGAAGGCTCCAGCCACTTTTGCAGAAAAAGACCTATGGTAGTCATAGAATGCCGAACCACCATATTTGTTGCCCAGGTCTACCAGCTTGTGCATATAGAGATCAAACTCCTCTCTTCTGTTGGGATAAACCGCACAGATGACATCCCTGTAAATACCAAACGCTAGTACAAATTCAGGGATAGTCAGTTTTCTGTTCAGGCGGGCATCCCTAGATCTGACAATAACAGAAACATCATCATAAGCATACGTCTTATGTTCCACAATGTCCTGGGAGGCAATCAACAGGGAAGCCAGGTTGACGTCTTTACCTTCCAGGATATCCCTTTTGATATGCTCAGATATCATGTGGGCCGGGCTAACTTCCTGGTTATCCAGGGTGCTGGCTGGAGAGACTAATGGCAAGGCTGGTGTTTGTACCGCAGCCGCGGGTGGCCCTGCTAGAGTGAGGGCCGTGGTGACCGACTCAAGTTTCTCCAGCCTGGAGTTGACCTTGCCCATGGATGCCATGAGTGAGGATAACATGGCATGTATGTCCCCTGGGTTGGACTGGCTAGATCCTTCCCCGGCCTCCATGTTATTAGTTGATGTGCGTAGCAGTTTGAAAAGTTCTGCCTTCCTTGCTGTAGCGGGGTAGGGGATTTGTCGTCTCCTTAATTCCGTGGTTATGCGCGGGATTGTCCAGGATCTGATTGATGCTGGACTAGCTAGCTCTCCTCCTTGTGTGGGAGTGACAGCTCTAGCCGGGGTGCTAGGCAGGGAGAAATCCTGTACCCCTTCCTGAGACATACTATAAATAAAACAATAATTAGTATATAGAACCACCAAATTGTACTGGCAGGCTAGCTAGGCCGGATGGCGAAAGTATTATACTTGTTTGGTGACAGGTGAGGCCCTGCTAATTGCCAAGCGGCTTGAGAGGCTCTATCTATGCGTTGGCGCGAGGGGTTATTGAGGCCACTTGACGTAGTGGCAGGAGTTTTAGGCCTCTCGGTGACTGTACGACAGAAAACAGGGGAAGGGAGTGACAGGTGAGGCCCTCTCTTTGCAACATGCGAGGCGGCTAGCTAACGTGTGGCCCGATGGGTGTTTGCCTCCGAAACGTTTGAGGCGGGGTGTTGGCCTCGCGGGACCACTAACTGATGGCGACAGCCAAGACGGGGTAAATACCTATTGGGAATCCTGTGACCCTATTGCCAGTACTCTAAACTAGGGGGATGAAATGAAATGTATGGTAGAATACCATATGAGCAGGTGTACGTACCTGGTAGTATAACAAATCACAGGAATAAACCGTGTGGAGCAATTATATAAGCTTGACAGCCTAAAAATGGGTAAAAGAGAGTAGTATGATGAATGTGGAGTGTGAAAAGAAACAGACTTATAGTCCGTAGCAGCGATGTATTAAAATTATGTTGATACCATGGGAATAGCTATGAGTGGCTCAGAAATGTTAGCATGCTTGAATAAGACATCTGAGGGAGGCCGTGGCCTATGTACCAACAATCTATGTATTACGTGATAATGGTGTGTAAAGGAAAACATGAAACGTAGGTTATATACATATGTATATGACTGTGCAGGGAACGTATGATTGGTTGGATCAGTACGTGTGATTCAACCCGAGTATGCATGAAAAAGGAATTAAGCCTTATGTGTCATCGTCATGACAGAGAAATGAGGCCTGTAATATAGGCTGAGTGAATTGAAATGAAATGGATAGTTATAAAACTCCTGGCGTGGGAGTTTCAATGATCTGTACAGAAATGTAACTGGTTTTATAGAAAGGGACATGGATGAGGTCCTGGCCTATTTAACACAGCGTTATGTATGATATGTAGCAGAATAACCAAAGGCAGGGATACCCCAAAATGATTTAAAATGATGTAAAGTGATGTATATCTATATGATATATTGTATAGAAAAGACGTATCAACCCGAGAATTATGCTTAAATGAACCTATATTCTTTGTATGTGTTGTAGTAATAACCCAGAAGTGAGGCCTGTAACATAGGCTGAGTCCATTTGTATAAATGGATAAGTAACGCAGACCCCTGAAAGCGTGGGAGTCAAATGGTATATACAGAGAAGTGGACTTGATTTGTGGACGTAATACAATACTGACAATATTTTAAAAGTAATCAAAATAATCTATTTAAGCAAGCAATTCTTTAACCGAACGTTATATACACATGAAATGGTGAATATAATTCATGAAAGGATTATACGTGAACACACAGAAAAGCCGAAAGCAAATGTGAGGGAAACACAGAAGTTAGAATAGTTTAACCGTATGACTTATGCGAACCGAAAGCGTGTTTGAGCGTAAGTAAAAATTTGCCGAACGGCAAAACAACCGAATGATAATTCGTTTCAATAACATGAAATAGGATATGCGAAATGACTATTGAACGATTAAATATGTTCAGCCGAATGACCGTACGAATGAAAAAGCCCGCGAATGGCTTGAAACATTCGTGTCATAACCAGGGAAAAGCCGTAAAGCGAGGACCCGTGCTGTACCGTACGCCGTGGGAACCGGTCCTGGCGTGACAGGAAGGTCTGACTTATGGTTTAGGAGTCCCTGGGACGCGATCTACGACGGAGACCGGAGTCAGAAGAAGCTGGACGGGCGGAAAGGCCTGAACAGGATTCCTGGACACAGCTTAACGTGGTGAAACCTCGTGGATACTGAAACCAAGATGGCGTCTGAGAGAACCCGGAAGTGGATCCTCATTCAACGCTGACCTCGAACGGTAAGGAGCAAGGTAAGGGGAGTGCCTTAAGTAGGCTAGGGGTAGCAAACCAGCACCTCCCACAAATGCAGGCAAATTGCCTTAATACATATATATAAAAAGTGCAGCACCTTTGACATCTAGTGCACCTTCCTTTTCTAGGTTACCTCAATATACATTTACTATATCATGCTTACCACCAATAGTTCTGTCATACTCCTAAATATTTGTTATCATCAGCATGTTCATCGTGCCTCTTAAACCGCATGACTTCTATCATCTTAAGGAAATGTCAGTATTAAACTTGTTTTGTCAACCACTGCACACCAAAAATAAAGTATGTCAATGTAGCGGAATGGGCTTTGCTACTATCCACCTTTGATACTAGAGGCTGCCCAGAACACTTTTGTTGCGTTATTTTATTCGGTTTGCAACTGTTCGTTACTTGTAGGAACAAGCTACAAGCTATAAGTTTATACCATTCGTCTGGTTGTTCGGTAATATCTCTCTGTTCAGCTACTCCGAATATATAGTTCGGCAAACAAACTAAATACCGAACAACCAGGCCACCCATGCGAGGAGCGTGGTACCAATTAACCTCCCCAACCTGGTTCACACTCTCTGATTAAAAAACACAAAACAGGGTGATCTCCTAGGTGGCTGCCGTTCGTCATACGAACACGTGGCGGTGGCCATCTTAGCGTAAACGAATTACACCATTGTTTGGTCGTCAAGTGTCTGGAACCCAAAGGAACAGAGCGACATTCGGTAGAAAGGATTACATGAAGGAGAGGAATGACATGTATTTTCATGCGTTTCCACTTCACGAACAAAGACCGACCGCACACCCAAAACCCATGGAACTATTCTCGGCTTACACCTTGTGTGCAGTCGGTAAAATAAGATTTGCATGAGGACGTCCAGAGCATTGCAAAACCACATAGGAAAGCATTAAGTCAATGCTTTCATAAGGGGAATAGGCCTAATGAGACGCAGCACTCTCTGCACACGTGCTCTAAGTTCCCTCAATTGTCCAACATCTGAGGAGCTCAACTCAGCAGTTTGACCTTGGAACTGGACTCAAGTGAGTGTTTAAAGGTTTAGTTAACCCTTTCATGAATTGGGGGTGGGGGAGAGTTGTATTCAGTGGTCCTTAAAATAAAAATATCTATGTATAAATGTCAGCATCAGTACGAGCCATGTCAACATTCCTTTGGACCTGTTGCCCACTAGTGGTGAAGGAGGAGAATATAAATAAAGTTGGTCAGGATTTACAACCAATCCTCTTTTTCCTTTCGCAATGACTGAAGGAAACACTCTGTGTATACACAAACGATGACATATTTGCAAGGCTACCAACATTCTTTTTAAAGGTAAAAATTTGTAAGACTTTGTCAAACGTTTAGTTTAAATAACATGGAGGAAAAAATTGCACAAAAAAATTAAATAAAATGAAGCCATGGCTCAACCTTTTATTCCAGGACTTTTGGTGGGAATGATACAGTTTATAAAATACACAGATAGAAAATATGTAAGTCTAATATGATACAGGACGCACTAAGCTGCAGCAATACATCCATATGCAGTTACACACGCAAAAAACTCTCACACGTAGGCTGTTAGCTAGAAGTACACTACACAAAGTAAAAATCAGCACCAGCGATGACTGCACTCCCCCTAAAATATTAAAAAGACAGAAAATGAAAAATATATATATTTAACATATTCCCACTCCTGGCTGTTGACTATCTTCTTGCCACCCTGTGATAGTAATGACATGTTTTAGTGACAAATTATCTACACAGCTTTAAAGGGACACTCTAAGCACCAAAACCACTTGATCTTAATGAAGTGATTTTGGGGTATTGATGTTGCCCTTGCAGCCTTTCAAATGAAATTAATGATCTTGCAAGGAAACAGCACTTTTTACACATAGCAGCCCCCTTACCCCCAATAGCTGTTAGAGAGATTGCCACTTCAGACTAAAATTGATTCAATAATTAAAGAACTGGCTGTGCGTCTATTGGACTGGCTGATTGCAGCAATTGCCGAGCATTTGCTATTTGCCCCAATTCTTCTCTAGGCTATGCGTCTGATTAAACACAGATCATCCATCTTCATGACATCACAGCAGGGCGACTGGACTGTAATAAGGTCTATTCGGATACTGTATAACAAGTAGGTTAAAAAGTATCAATACATTTATTTTGTCTAAACGGATAAAGGAACGCATTATATATAAATTTAAATTAGAGTGCACCTTTAAAGGTATGTGCTAATTTGCAGATAAAACCCTTTAGTTTGTTAAGATAATACAAATGTAACTTGTAGTTTATTCACTAAAAACTGTGAACTGTGGCGAATTGACAACTGAATCTCAAACTACAGTCTTAGTTTAGCCATGTTGGTTCAAGAGATAAAAAAAAAATTCTCCAATTCAGCTTCTTTGGTCGAAGATTTACAATTCAATTTTCAATTCAGTATCATTTACTTTAGATCAGGGGTTCCCAAACTCATCCTCAAGGCACCTCCTACCAGTCCAGTATTTAGGGATTACCCAGTTTTTTCCAAGAGGTTTATTTTATGTTCTAAAAATAAAAACCACAAAAAACACCTAAAACACAATTGGATAATCCCTAAATCCTGGACCGGTGGCGGTGCCCTGAGGACTGATTTGGGAACCCCTGCTTTACAGAATACACTAATTTGATTGCTATTCAAATCACAATGTATATTCTCTCCTGGTAAATAAATCAAACAGGTTATTCTATACAGAGAGAACCAAGCGAAAGGAAATCCCAAAATGCTAAATGAATATAAATGAAACATTCTTTTAACTCCACCATTTCGACTTCGATTTTGCAGCCAGGCCATCTCAACGCCACAGTTCACAATTAGTGAATGACCGTCAGTATTTCTTCGTGGCTATCAGGGATTAAAATATTTAACAATCTAAAAGGGGAGCCAACAGACATGACGATGTAAAAGTGTGGTTAATCAAAAAGAAAGACTTAAGTATATAGGCTATGTTCTACTGCCATCTAGAGGCGAGAAATGGCATCTGCAGGCAGATGACCTGTTGATTTAGAAAAGTTAACCTATAAAGAAAATTGTGGACGAGGAGTGACTAGTTGGCTGGGCCGATTAGGTTAATGTGTCCTTACAAGAATGTTTGATGATGCTTCAGGATTACCTAACTGTTGGCAGGGATGCTTTTTTTTTAAAATGTATTTATGTACCTCATGATTATGCAATAACATTTATATAATATTTTATATATTTATATATACCTATGTACACAGGCAGGTATAGTCACCTACCCCTCAAAAGAAAATTGAAAGTAAATTATGGGACATAGAAATTTGGAAAAAAATGAAAAAAATTAGGTAAGATATGCAACACAGATTTAAAAAATAAAATAAAAAATGAATATATGAAAAATAACTAAACTCTTTTTGAGTTAAAAGGACCCCAATGGGCTTGATTTATGAGAATTACACTCTGGTAGATCAGGAACCACCAATAGGTAACTTTGAAGCTGATGGAAAAAGTGCAGGACATCATGATATCTAGAATTAAAGGTGTATGTAATACCGTATCATTTTCAATGTTGCAGGTCCAGATTGAGCCGGTACATTCACATTGGAGGAGACAATAGAGATCATCCTTCTCAAATAAACAAGATATTCCATTTTGGAAACATGTCTGTAGTGGTCATTTTTAAAACAAGTGAGTAATTGTCCCATGAGTCCTGACCTTGCAGTTTCAAACACTGAACGCAACCAGTTGGGCTTCACCTGTTCTACAAAATATAAGTTGTATGGGGGAAGGAGCACGATCTTTTCATGTGCCCAGGCTTCTCCTATACTTGTATTTCCAAAGGTTGAATTCCTTCTCTAAGCCTAGGAGAAGGCAGTAAAAGGAATGGAGATGATACTGAGGTTCTCAAGCAAACAGCATAGAATCATTCATACAAAGTACAAATCCAATGTTAAAATAAAACAAAAAACGTCATGGAATGCTTGAACAAAAACCAACAAAAACATAGCTCAGGCACACATTCCCCACAGGAAGAGATTTTGGCGGCTAGACCCAAAACATTTGAGAATGAGCTGCAACATACAGCAAATTAATTTAAACATGTCTACTGCTTCTGCGACATCCCTTGGCCAAACCCCTAGCAATATCAAAGCAATAGATCACGGACAACAGATAAACTAGACAGACAGAGGCCCCAGTCTGCGACATATATTTCTCTTCTTGTTTTACATATACGGGTTTTCAGGCAAGTTCTGAGCACAGAGTCAAGGGTTTGTGTATAATGTAAAAACTCCCACCATCCACAGGCTAAAATGTTATAATTTCCAGAAACATTTTTTTTCTTTTAAAGGAAGAGGACAAATGTTAAAAAAATAAAATAAAATAAAAAATCTTGGCTAAAAAGGCAGTACAGACCGATTCACAAACACATTGGCCTCGTGATAATCATTGGGACCCTGTGCATCTACATCTTTTTTGTGCTGATATGGCATGCAACAGTCAACAAAGCCCAAACTGGCTGGTTTACTGGTTGAGAAGGGGTAAGAGAGAAACACAAAGAGAGAATACATCAGAAGAGGATGATACAGGAAGAAAAGAGAATTGCCGCTGCTTTTGGTTTCTTCTCCATTTGCAGAATTCATTACATTCCTACTCAATAAGCAGGGTCTCCATTGCTGAGTAGCATCTAGGCTAACATGTTCCCTTATCAAAATACCAGCCATGGGTGGCATGAAAGCAGGCACCCTTTATCCTGAGTATAGGATGAGGCAGGCTGCTCTGCTTCATGCATCCCTTTCAAGCTTGGTAACGTACAGTCACAGAAAGAACGACAAAATGTAGAGGAACGACCACATCTTATTACAATAAGAATATTAATAGTTAGCCTTCTCTTTTGTTATACAAGTTCAAAGTCCCTTGGACTTTACTGGATACATACATATGCGTGCGCGCTCATATACACACACACACACAAACTAAGACATTCTGCATAGACGAGGCACCAACATGCCCATCTTTGCCATTGTACAAACACACGTTTGCGTGACGCATGGTAAAATCTCCATGTAGTGTTTTGTTTGTTAGCTTTACTGCCTTTAGAGGACACATTTGTGTTGGTTTAAAACTGCTTTGATAAAAGCTCGCATAAGTGCTTGGAAACAGACTCCTTGCTGGTTCTCAGGGTAAGTCGGTACATCTAAAACAAAGAGAAAAAGAGAAAACCAAATAAGAAATATACAAGAAAGATATATAAGAAAATGCATCTTGAAATTCGAACCATGTAAGGAGATGGGAGTCTCACTCATTTGTAAAGATAAGGCAGCCTAGGGCTACACAGAGACAGCCAAGGCTGTGAGTGCACAAACGTATCTGAAACCAGTATTACTGACAAATATATCCTACGTTTCAAAGACGTAGCACTGTGTAGATATTGTAAGGGACTACAATTCCACATAACAAAGGCATTTGTTCAGTTCAATGTAGCCTTTCAAGCACTTCACGCATCCCAGTGAGAACAGCAGCTTCGTAGAAGACAATAAACTCTGATACCAGTGTAATAGGTTTGGATAAAGAAAATGGTTTTGTGCTTTCCATTCAGATAAATACACACACATATACCTGGCATTTAATAAATTTAGTCTAGTTCTTTACTTTGTTCTGTGCTCCAAGGTTTGATAGGAACTGGACTGTGACGGAACGCCGTCACCGAGTGCCATATCCCCATGTGCTCGCTGTCTATTTCTATGAGGAGAGATATGTGATAGATGGCCTGATTTGTTTGGCGAAGGCCACAAGCTTGCGGAGCCATTTTATGTCTGCATATGTAGCTGTGGGTCAACAAAGGAATGGAGGGAAGCAGCTCTGTAAAGTATTTTTAAGTGAAATGTATTGCTTGTCTATGCCTCCCCCCCTTCGGCCCCCCTTTGTCTGTCACAGCAGGGCATTGCCACAGGGACACTGCCAGCCCAGTTTGAACTGGCTGCTTTGTCCCTTTTCCATCCCCCATTAACTTTTTGGGAATGAAACCCGTTTTGTGTTGGAGACCCCATGTAGGGGTCTGTGCATGTAAAACCATGTGTGACAAAATAAACAGAGTTCAATCAGTGTTGCACCTCCAGAACTGTGTGTCGTCCAGTTACTGGGGGGAAATGGGTCTCTTTATATTCTAGAGTGGTTCCTGAGCGGCTGAAGGAAGATTATAGCAGAGGTAACCGGTCGGGTTACCCGGGGTCCGATACATTGTCAAACTCTGAACTCAGCTCATTTTACTTTTATAGTTTCTCTGCTACTATTTTTTTTCCTCAGTAATGTGGCTACGTTAGAAGAGTTATTTATATTGTAAAAATTAGATAATGCCTGCCAAACTATGAAAACACAGGGAAGGCAATGTCTCCATGAGTGTTGATGTGTCAAAATTATAGCAGTGCGATTTAAAGAACAGTAATATGTGGGTGAAACTATTTGCAAATATATAGACCAAACAAAGTGTTTTTGTTTTTTTTAAACCAGTTATATAATGCTATTGTATGCACTACAACTAGGGTGCATACAATGCACCGTGGGATACACATAAAAACCCTATGCGTGAGTAAGCATTAAAGGGGCAATCTCTGTAGAGCATCCTAGCACAGTTCCACAGTTCAATATAAAGTCATTTAATAACGGTCTTCATAGCTCGAGGGGCTGCCCCACCTCAGCCAGCATGCTAGCCCAGTATTTCTCAGCCACTCATCGCCATTCAGGTTAATAACATATAACAATAACAGGATACGGATAATGTAGATCTAGGAGGATTCTTGGTTTATTTGGGAGGGTGACAGGGGACTTTAGGCAGTTCAGCCATTACAGTGAGATGTAGGGTGTAATTTGCTTAGAATGTTGCCTTAAAGTTTAGCCTTGTATTCTCTCCAGATCTATAGGTTTTTCAATAGTTTTCCAGTGTTACATACACATATATAAAAGTAGTCTTGTCACCTACGAATAATCGATCCATCTAGAGCTTTCATCACTAATAAGCCTAAGAATATAGGTTAATGTACCTGAGCTTGGATATTGGGTTCCAGACGTAACAGACATCCGACTTGGATGGATTTAGTCTGGACAATTCCAGCTCCCACGTAGTTGTCTGGGTTAGGATCCACATTCTCCAATAGGGCCGTGCCGAAGCCCAATAACTGTAATCAAAGATAGAAAAATCATAAAACAAAAAAAGAAACCATATGAAATTTCACATCCATTTGAAAAATATATTTAAATTAATAATAAAACAAAACAAATAGCCAGACAGCCTGTAAATCCCTGGCAGCTGTGACATACTGGCTGGTGAATGGAAGCTGTAAATGAGAAGGCTGACAGCTACCTAATGAGGTCTGACTGAAGACGCAAAGTATTTTCTCCAAGCAAGCTTTACCTTTGCTTTCGTTACTTCAGAATCCATTGGATGATTTGCTTTAAAGATTTTCTGTGCTTCTTGCTGTGGGCTGCAAAATGGAACACAATACATTGGTAAGTTATATGGTATGCTCCATTTCCATTAGTACGGATCTATTTCATGGCAAATCAAATGGAACAGTACTTTTTGTTTTCTTCCTAAAAGACCGAAGACACCAATTAGCCCACGTGTAGGGCTGTGCCTTATGCCCAGAAGGTGGAGACAAAATATATTGTTAATTCTCTTGTACTGCTGACAATGAAGATTTATGTTGCATCTGCCAGTCATGAAATGTGTAACTCTGTGAAAGAGGCTGCGTTAATATAAAAGCATCCCGATCCTAACATGAGCAGGTGGTTGTCACTCTTAGCCAATGAAAACTGTATTAGGTGGTACGATAATGTGAAAGTATGAACTTCGACTTTATTAGATCAACTCTGACATAAAGAATGGTGGGCACACAACACTGAGAGGTAAGTGTCAAATGGATTGCAAAAGAACGGAATGATTACCACCAGACAGCACCATAACCACTATAGCATGCTTAGAGTGTCCCTTTAATGATATATAACCTTCCACACACAAAAAAATAAAAGAATAAAAATAACGTTTATGAAAACCTTAAGAAAGCAAATTTTAAACTTACAGACTAAGCTGTTTCCAACGCTGGAAAAAGTCCTGAGACGGCATCTCAGTGGCTTGGAAGAACTTGTTGATGGTAACAGGAAGTTTTAGGGTAATGTTTTGTAGTGTCCCTCCGTACCTACAAATAAGGGTACAGGAAAAAAAAAAAAAGCAATCAGAATAAACACTTCAACTATCCTAAAGTATTTCCATTACCCTTCTCCATTACTATCCCTGGCAAACAGTAAAAAAAAATAAAAAAATAAAAAATAAACAAGAATCTTAAATCCGTACTACATTGATAGTATAGGAATGCTTGCCTTGTGTTTAAGTGGTTGAAACCTGCATGCAGCACAAGGTATTTTTTTTTATTATTAATTTTCAATATAACAAGACATACAGTCAGGAAATTTATCAATGAACAATATTAAACCACTGGCATCAACAATACAAAATAAAATGGATACATACAATACAATCAAATCTAATAGTCAGAAATGATATAATTGCAAGATCAGATTTCAAGGAATTCGCTAGTTTAGCTTCTGACAAAAGACATAATACAATAATGTGTGGGATAAATATCTTAGACGGATAATATTGATAGCTTCAAGATAAAATATAAATAAACTGTAAATAGTGAAATCCCTTAATCTAACATATCAAGGGTTCGCTATATTTATCAGTATTCTGAGACCACACATTACATATACTGTGTTAAAAATCAAAATTACAGATACTCAACAAAACACAAGGTATTTTTTACATACCTAAATTTTATGTTGATGAGAGGAGCCTGGTCAAAGTCCGACAAGCACTCAATGTTCAACACTTGCTGAACCTGAGCACCGCCTTCAACAACTGGATCTACTGGCTTCGTCTGGATGTTAAGCAGTGAGCAGTAACGTTAAGGAAGAGAGGTGCAAAATAAATAAAGTAGGGATACAGTTTGTAAAGGATACACACCAGAACATAGTCACGCTTATAAAAATTCTCCAGTGCAGCCATGTTTCATTTACAAAAATGCACAAACTAACCACAAAACTACCCCCTGCAACCTAGCAAGCGAAAATGTGGCTTCTATTAGGTCGTGCAGTAGATTCATACATTTATATTTTCTTTAATCAAATTACTACCAACCCAAAAAATACATACCCACAAAACTCCTGAGAGCAGCAATTTAAACAACATGATTTACAGCAAACAAACTGACCCTGGGGCCTGAGTACATTTTTCACATTTACAGATAAATTAATAGAGGAATCATAAAAACAGAATAAAAGTGTTCATTATTTTCTCCCAAAAAACACCCCATATTACAAGGATATGACTCTGTAGCTCAGCTGGATATGAGACTGTTGATGTAAAGCTTTGGAACTGCACGGATGTCTTGTTGCCATAAAACAAATACATACGTCCTGAAAACAAGACCAGAGAATAGAATCAACAAGGAATTTTTTAAAGAAAATAATCAGCCCAATAATCAGTGTGTTCATAGGTGCAGGGTGCAAGAACACATTATCTGTCATAAAGTGTAGTATTTTGATACATATAAATAAGGACACAAATCCAAACAAACCCCCCAAAATTGTAAAATGAAAGGAACAAAATGGTCTAGTAAAGTGTTGTACTGTCACACACTACTTTACACAGAAGTGCCCATCGCGACATTTCGGCCCAGATGGCCTATCTAGAGGGTATAATTGAGGTCCCAGTGCTTCTCTGCTTAGTAGATACAAAATCTCTAGACATTCTCTGACAACAATCCAGAAATAATTGTGACATAAAGGGTTATATTTAAAAATAAATGGTTATATTTATGAGATCATCATACTTGATATGCCAATCAGCATCTCCTCATAAATTTAATCAATGCATCTCTATAGAGAACGTTCACTGCCGCCATGCGGAGCATGGAGACGGTGAAGGGCACTGCTGCACATTGTGCAGAACTGACCCAGGAAGCATATCCAGTGGCCATCAAAGTGACTGCCACTAGAGGTGTGCCTAAGCAGTAATGTAAACATGCAGTGTTTACATCAAAATGCTTGCAGGGACAGGCTGCAGCTGTTCTGGTGACTAGTGTCCCTTTAATTTCTAAGTTTAGTTGTATTGTGAGGACATTTGCTGTGAAGAGCCAATCCTTAACTGCCTGCGTGAATCAGAGAATGTCAAAAAGCTGTGATTCTGTATTGACAGATTACATGGATTGTGTGTACAAGTAATTTAAATATGTTATTCCTCACAATCAAAGGAATGGGAAAGGAATATTTCGCTTTTTTTTTTTATTAGGTGCATTTTCTGTGCTGAGCAAGTAACCTCTGTCCCTTGGTCTTGTATCCTGTGCCACGTGGTGTTTTATCGTGAGTCTCTCTCATTATCTCATTTCTCATGCCCTCTTTTACCATCCTATGCCCCATCCTGCTGCAATCTTTCATGTGCTTACCAATGTCATCGCACCCATATCTTTTATACTTTCCACATCTTTTCTATTGTTCATTTTTATATTTACTCTGAACTTTTCTACCACTTCATTCAACTGCTTCAAGAAACAAGTCAGGGGAGATATTTTAAATTTAACAAACAGCTCAATACAGGTTGCTTAGCTCTGTACATTTTACCCTACAATTGCTCCCCAAATGCTGCTTCTCTTTTGCACTAAAATAAATTGATAGAGCACAGCAAAATCTGATCAGAATAAGTCATTTCTCTGTGAATGTACCCAGTTAGCTCGGCAATTGAGAAGGAAGGCGCTCTATATGGAAACTGTGTAGCCCAAACTGCTATCAAGATACAACAAGGGAACAAAAGTGTCATGTCACAGCACTGCATTTAACCAATCCTGCTTGCATACATACCCAGGTTCTGACGGAATTCTGACTTGACCCCGATCTGTAAAAGCTGATTCTCAAATAAGACGCCGTTGTTCTTGCAGACAAACCTAGACAAATAATTAACAAATTATTAAATGTATTTTTCCAAGAGAGAGTGGAAGACTACTCATAAAGGAAAAAATTTAATTAAAGGAACACTATAATGTCAGAAACAAACATGTATTCTATACTGTAAAACCCACTATTTAGGCCCTTGGCCCCTCTGTCACGGAAAAGGAGTTTAAACTCACCTTTTTCCCCCCCAATGCCGATTTTGCGCTGCTGGCCCGCCTGTCTCCTTCCACAGACGAGCTCAAACTTTATGATCTTAGTCAATCCAATGCTCTCCCATAGGAAAGCATTGGAAGAATATGGTGCATGCGCAGCAAAACACTGTGCTTTGCCAGCATCTCCTCATAAAGACGCACTGGATCTTTGAAAAGGCAGTGTTCACATTAAAATGCCTGCCGGGACAGGTTATAGACAACATAACTACATGAAGCTGTAGTTGTTCTGGTGACTACTGTCCCTTTGAGACATTAAAAACTTATAATGACTTCAGGTTCAAGTGCAGCAAAATGTTTAAAATAAATGAATAAGGTTTTGTGTGCAGTGATTGTTCAATACATACCCATATGCTGAAAAGTATATTGAATGGTACATGCACTGCCTTTTAACAAATTAGATATATTAATATTTTTATTAATCAGCATAGGATGCACAGCAAATTATCAACTACTAACCAGCACTTTACACTCCTAGGGTACTCATCAAAAATGTAAGTATTAGTCAAACAAACACCAAAGATAAGAACACAGTACTCCAGCGCCAACAATGTGCATGCACCACCAAGTGACTGCTTTAATTCTGGGTAAGTTTAGACATATATACACAGATAATGTGTGCAGACATATACACACAGATTATTCACTAAACCCAACTATACTAAAAAAGGGAAAAGCGACTTAAACAAAAGTAAAACGCTTACGTGGTTAGGTCTCTGGGCTTGATGGTGAGAGCACAACTACCATAGAGCTGTACAGCACCCAGCTGACAGGTAGTTGTAGCTAAGGTTCAAGTAGTCTCCAAAACCTTCTTGTTTGTATTTAGCGCCAAAGCACTTTAACAGTTTGTTCGTGTTTTTGCAATAGTGTGATCTTTATTTTAAAGGGCTACTCCAACCCCCCTGATCACTTCAGCAATTTGAAGAAGTCTGTTTGTTCAGAGTTTCTGCTTGAAAACAATGTGCTTGTGTGCCAGGGGCTAGTTACACCCCCTAGAACACATGAGTTAGGCCGGCCAGAGCCCAATATAACTTTTGTGCATGCACTGCACCCTGGCAATGGATGTATAGAGCTTCTTCATTGTTCTTTTTAATAAAATGTTTCCCTCTCTTGTTGGCTCAGATGGCGCATATGTGCTCTAAATCAGCAA
This sequence comes from Pelobates cultripes, assembly GCA_933207985.1. NCBI lineage: Eukaryota > Metazoa > Chordata > Amphibia > Anura > Pelobatidae > Pelobates > Pelobates cultripes. The sequence continues at coordinate 27,011,229 of OW240921.1, read as the reverse complement.
AACGGTACAATAAAAGACTTTGCTTTGAGAAACCCATGATTGGACTCTGCAAAGCTCTTAGGTGACTGAATGTAGGCATGTAAATCCCGGCGCTAGTTCCAAGTGAGTAAAAACCTTTTTTTTGCAGGTTTTATGGCACAATATAGGGAGAGTAGGCTAGAATGTGCCCCTTAGGGCATTTTAAATAATACCTCCCCTCTTTCAAGCATTATTTGCACGAAGGCTCTACTGTGCCACATTGCTCTGCAAATAGCTCCTCATTTTCAGACATGTTGCCAGCTGATTTTGGTGATGAATGATTTAAATAGAACAGGGTCCAATGCACTATTGCATTACAAATCCCGTAAAAGCTTCTCAAATTGATCACACAGTAAAATATATATATATTTATATTTTTTTTAGACAGTCATTAAGCATGCAGAAGACAGGGCAAACCCACAATACTTACAAGCACTAGACAAAGCAGGTGACAGATATGTCATTATGCACAGGTAATTACAAATAATCTGGACACTGAATTTGAGCATGCAGGAATACACAGGCCTTTCTTACTTGTTTAGGAGCTCATCAGACTCAGCAATAGGCAAAGCAGGATCCTCGGAGACAGCAGAACCAGAACTTAACAGCAAGGAGGCAGACCACAAATAAAGAAAACCACAGAGCAAGGAAGCAAAAGAAGGAAGAGAAGAGGGAACAAAACAAAATGGATCTGTTAGGATTACAAACAGTGTTAGTTCCACTATTAAAAGTCCACGTGGCCCGGAAGTAGACAGGCAACATTGATCAGAAACAGGAAAGCAGGAAGGAGACAGAGAAAGCCGAAAAGGTCACACAAGCCTGAACTCTGACAGCCGGAGAACTTGACAAAATGTTCTGGTCTCAAACCTAGTGTGTACTTTTGTTTTTAACCTTTAGGTAAACTAATTTCCCCACAGTTTAGTGTAAAACATTCAGGATGGGGTGTGACATATGTCCAAGACATGCCCACAGGGTAAATCAAACTTGAAATCTATATGGAAAAAATGGAAAATATTAAATTGTTGTGTTGGCCACAAGTTCATGAGATTTGATTCACTCCAAACGTGAGTGGTGTCAGCCGAGCATTGCTTGATTTCTGAACTAACTTAAAATAATCAGCGCATGTCAGGCCATATAGAGGAGAGTTTTCAGCTCTTAAAGTGGCACCACAATAACTTCATCACAATGAACTTGTTACAATAGCTAGGGACTCTCTGGCGTCATCTTACTTTTAGTGGTTAAACTATTAATGCACAATTTAAGCCCAAAGTCTCTCCCAGGCTGTTCACATCTGCTTTTAAACAGGGAGTCAGGGGAACTGTACATCAACAGTTTAAAGGAACACTATAGTCACCTAAATTACTTTAGCTAAATAAAGCAGTTTTAGTGTATAGATCATTCTCCTGCAATTTCACTGCTCAATTCACTGTCATTTAGGAGGTAAATCACTTTGTTTCTGTTTATGCAGCCCCAGCCACACCTCCCCTGGCTATGATTTACAGAGCCTGCAAGAAAAAACAAAAAAAACAAAACTGGTTTCACTTTCAAACAGATGTAATTTACCTTAAATAATTGTATCTCAATCTCTAAATTGAACTTTAATCACATACAGGAGGCTCTTGCAGGGTCTAGCAAGCTATTAACATAGCAGGGGATAAGAAAATCTTAATTAAACAGAACTTGCAATAAAGAAAGCCTAAATAGGGCTCTCTTTACAGGAAGTGTTTATGGAAGGCTGTGCAAGTCACATGCAGGGAGGTGTGACTAGGGTTCATGAACGAAGGGATTTAACTCCTAAATTGCAGAGGATTGAGCAGTAAGGCTGCAGGGGCATGCTCTATACACCAAAACTGCTTCATTACGCTAACGTTGTTCAGGTGACTATAGTGTCCTTTTAAACCTTTAAAAAAAAGTGCATGCCAGGGACCTCTTGGCATCATAACAACTTCATCCCAATGCACATGTCTTCACTTCCTAGAAAAGGACAGTTTAGGCTTCGAAAATATCCTTTTAAAATCTTATTGAACTTAGGATAAGTATAATGACTCATTAAAATGTGTAATAATAATATAGGTAGAAAACTCAAACACAGAGTTTTTCACTAAAATAATGAGAATTCAAAGTGATTTTCAATGTTAAGGTGAAATAATCAGAACTAGAAGCATAGCTGACTGAGAATTTTCCAATTTCAGCTACTTTTACCTTAAATTTGAAATTCAGTTTGAGTTTTTTGGTGCCAGCAGTAGGTGACATTAGTTAGCAGAGAGTTTGTGGACTGTGAGATGAATGAAACATGCCAATAAAGTGTTACTAAATCAGCCCCTTACTCTGAAGACTCGGGTGCATCGACCAATAGAGACGCAGGACACTCAGGGGGTGGGTCAGAGTCACTGCGCAGCATCAAACCACAGGACAGACACAGACACACAATCCCAACAGCAGCAAGACAGCAACAAAACAGAACAAAGGCCAGGAAAGAAGACAGAAAATCTACATGCAATTAGACAGTCACAGGAAATCATAAGAACTGCAGGAAACGGACTAAATACACTGCAAATAAACTGGATCAGTTGGCAGAACACGATGTGACAGAAGGATTGCTTTGATATGGAGAATTAATATAGCTAGATTTCTTTTCAAATCATGAAATACTTTCACATTTTCATAAAAATATCTACGGTCATATTTTAGGACAGAGCATTAAAAACACGAAAGCTCCTAAAATGCTAACTGATGGCTCATAACGGTTAAGTGTATTACAAAGACCTCTGCAAATGTAATTCAGCCCAGTTGCCTAGACACACAGCTTTACATCTGAAGCAAGTCTGTTTGGCTCCTGAAATCCACAAACACCAGTGAAACACAGCTTTAGGATGCTTTGACATGAGAACCGGTTATGCGCACAGCCAATAAATAGGAGGTTAGGGTTCTGCATCTGGCTTCAGCAAAAGGTGGGTGTGGCTGAACCATCACCCATTGAGCCTTGATACCCGGTGAAACCCAGGTAATCATGGTGAATCCTTGTAAAATGGTTTACCAAGTGAATGCTCCATGGTAAGCAGGCTGTGGTGGTTTTGATGCTTAGAGTAACCTTTTAAATATACATATAGTGTTGCTTCTCTCTACTACTTGTACTAAAAGATTAATAAGTATATTTTAAAAATAATTTTGCAAGCAAAAAAAGAAAAGAAAGAAAGAATAGATAGATAATATTACCTTAGAAAGTTGTCTTCATTACCAGGGGCTGCCGAAACTGGTGGGGTGTCAAATACATCAACCAACAGATTGCTGGAGCCAGGTGCCGCAGAACCCGTCACAGGGGCGCTGCGTAATCCAAGGAGGTCAGCAGATGGTGACGGCGTGGACTATATTGACATGGAACAGAATGAATAACGTTTCAAGATACAACTTCTGGGTAATTTCTCCTTTTATCAGTAAAAAGCACTTGCTAGTATTAATGGCATACAGAGAAACCACAGCATTTTATGGTCAATTTCTCACCTATGTTACTGAATAAATCATTACCAACGAAAAGCAGGTTGGAAACATAACCCCTTTCATTATCAATATTAACTGTTAGCTATGATTATTGCACAAGCCGGTCAATTGTATAAAGAAACTGCAGGCACGAAAAAAATCTTTAGAATAATGAAGTGGTTATACTGTATTGATCATTCCCCCACATGCTCATTGCTCGATTCTCTGCCATTTAGGAGTTAAATCAATTTGTTTATGCAGCCCTAGTTACATATCCCTGCACATGACCTACAGAGCCTCCCTATACACAGTCTGTAAAGAGTCATCTAATGTGTAAACTTCATGCATTGCACAGTCTGTTTTATATAGAATTTCTTATCTCCTGCTTTGATAGCTTGCAGCAGGAGCCTCCTGTATGTGATTAAAAGGAGACTAAAGTCATCACAAGCTCCAGCTGGGCATCCATGCATTCCCAGAGAAAGTTAGAAGGTACTGTGTATGGAGACGCTGAACTTTCTACCAGACAGCCACTAGAGGGACTTCCTGGCTGTTAGGAGACTTTTGGTCGCCTAACTAATGCTGAACGTCCTCACACTATGCATGGGGACGTCCAGCGTCACCCAAAACCCGTAGCAAAGCAGTGTATAATCTGCAGCAGAGGTAAGTATGTTTTCAACTTCAGTATTAGAGGTAAGTATGTGCCCAACAGCATATTTACTGGGGTAAGAAAAGTGTTAACCTCTTAATCCTCACCCCAGTTAACATTATTGAAGCATTTAAGGAGGTAATTAAAGCAATGGAGTCGAGAAAATAATTACCTCAGCTTCACTTCTGTGTTTTGCCAAGTCATTCTAGGATGCCTTAAATGCACTCTTGCATGTACAGAGAAATTCTCCACGAGCGCATGCGCACTCTGCATTTTCACCAGCAGTGTCATGCACACTGCACTACAACCGGTAAATCATTTACATGCTTTGCCTGGTGTGCATTGCACAGCATGTATCAATATTGCATCTGCTGCTTATTGGTTATTCTTCCACCTTCTATTTGGGTTAACACCTGAATAAAAAAACAAACTATAAGATTACATGGATGATATGCTATTTTCCAGGACGGCAAATTTGTTAATGCTGGCAGCTTGATGTAGTGGTTCTGGAGCAAAGAATCTGCCCCTGCAGGCTGAGCAGTTTAGACTGTGCTTTTTCTGAGAAAAGACTTTATTTGCACAGCTGCCTAACAAAACCTGTAGTGGATTTCACTCTGACAGCCACTAGAGGGACTTCCTGGATTTGGTTGTGCAATGATTGCAGGAGTGATGTTCAGTCTCTATGGTCTGCATAGATTTGGCTAAGATCTTCAGTATTGATAATCTCAGCCATGGATGGAGCAGCGGCCGCTGTGATACTTGCACGCTGGGGGAAACAAGGAGAGTAAAACAATTTTCTTGGTTCTCAGGAGGTACAATAATCTAGATGGCTAGAATAACTCACTGGTGTTAGGAATACATGTTTGTAACACTAGACTGTTTCTTCCTGAACAGCTTCTAGAAATTGTGCCTGAACAGCTTCTAGAAATTGATCTAATCCTGAGTTTTGTGTGCCTGTATATATCTCTTCAAGCAAAATATAGGATCAATACCAATGTCTGTTTGAATGTAGCCTTAGATTGGCACCTGTTATCATAGTGGACAAGTACATTTGATAATTTCTTACCGCAGTGCTTGTTGTTGGCTCAACTCCATTGATTTCAGAGTTCTGATCTTTCTTCCCCTCCTCTATCTCACTGACAGCACCAGGACCCTTTTTCTTCTTCAACTTGGCCAAGATAGAGGATTCCCGCTCTGGAAATGGAGGCATCTCCTCCAGAACTGTAGCCTGCAAAAAAAAAAAAAAAATTGTTATTAAAGGATTCCAAGAACTATAATTCCAAGAACCCGTCCTCCCTCCCCCATCCCTCTCTCTCTTTATAGCTCCTTCTCTGTACGTTTAAAAAATATAATTTAAAATGCAAAAAGGAAAGAAAAAAAATGTGGATATGCAAAACAAATAAGAGGCGCATGGACCAAACAAAACCTCTATCGTTAGTAGACGCTCTTACCAAGACATCAGTACTGGCGACTGAGCTGAGTTTCAGGTATTCTACTGCCCTCTGCTGCAGCTCCACGTCAGCATTTCTGATCTGGCTGTCAGACCGCAGAACATCTTGAATAGTAGGCTTGGTCTCAGGAAACAGATTAATAAATTTGATGTAGGTGGAGAGCAGGAGGGCTCTGGTAGAGACGCTGCACAAGTGGAATTTGGAGTGGAGCAAGTTGAACTGTACCAATGGGCTATGAATGACACAGAAACAGTGGGATGCCAATTAAATATGTTCCAGTGACACTACCTACAAGGTTCACTGTGATTCCGCACACACTCACTGCACTTTATTTCAGCAATACATAAGGGAAGTCCTACCTCGACCTGGGATCTCCTGCTATAAGATTGCCAAACTCTCCTAATATGTAACCTCCAACCTTCACCATGTTCTCGTGGCAAGCTGGGGCCTGCAGAGCCTGCAAGGTCATCATGAAAACAGTAATTAGCTGCATCTATATATTGCCTGTGTGAGGTGGAATTTAAAGTGGATTAGTTCAAAATCAATTTTCAGCTTCTGATGATATGAGCTCAATAAAGGCAAGTGACAAGAACTTAAACTATACACTGAGCTCTAAACTGCTTCCGCTTGCCATACCTTACCATTTTCCAAACAGCTTCCGCTTGCCCTACCTTACCATTTGCCAACAGCCATTTCACACAACAACCGATAGGAAAAAGCATCCGTGACATCTCATTGAGACTAAATCTCACTGGATATCCTGTATTGTATTCTAGGAAATGTGGTAGAATATGAAAAGTCACCTCTTGGTAACTTCTGTTGCCAAGAGCCAAAGATGGTCAAAAAGGGAGAGAGACAGGTAAGCATATGTCCCAATGGCTACCATGCAGTGGAAAAATCCCCTAAGGTAGGGCCTTTGTAAAAAGGAAACTATGATCTCATGATGGGTTCATAGTAAAACAATGTAAAAACCCATAACATTTAAATTCAAATATATATTTTTTTTACAGTTTAGTAGCTGTAATCTCTTCTGTGGTTCATTTCCCTTCTAAATGAAGAAAGAGGCTGTGCAGTATCTGGTGAAGGGGGTTAGCAAAAAAAAAAAGGTATACAAATTCACCTGTTCGTTACAGAATGCAGGTATCGCAATGGAACTCTTGTGTGACTAGGTAATGGTTGTATTCAATATATTAGACACTGATGAGTGTTGCTGACCCACTTTAGAGATATTTGCAAAATAAAAAAAAAATAAAAAACACACATTGCAAATGATTTTTTTTCTACTAAGGAACACTATAGTCACCCAGACTACTTCGTCTGAGTGAAGTGTTCTGGGTGCTGTGTAATGTAAAAATAAAAAATAAAAAAATAAAATCAGTTTTTGAGAAACTGCAATGTTTACATTGCAGGGTTAAGTCCACCTCAGATGGGTGTCAATATGACCAAGTAAAAAACGGTCTTGTGACACAGAAGTAACATAGGAAATCACTGACTCAATGCATTCCGAAGGAAACTTTGAATGCGTATGTGGCTCTCACTGTTCATTAGGTCCCCAAAGCTCCTGTATGAGGACTAGTTTAGACCATTGTGGTGTGATGTTGCGGGAGGCGGAGAGGGAGCCTTTGTGCTAAAAAAAGATGAGAAATCTAGGTTTTGTAGTTTTTATGGCACATATGAGGGACCTATTTAGAGCTTCCTTTAATGCTTTTTTAATTAACCTATATCTCATTTCCTCCTGAAGCATGGTTAATATCAGTAAATGATTCCAATGGCTAGACACTTTCCAGGTTTCCAATATGTGCTTTCTATAGAGAACGTTTAAGGAGTGCTGTAACATTATATTTACTCAGCTGGACAATCTTGGCATTGTCTATATCAAAAATGCTGAGGCATTATGTTCACGGGCCATTGGCTGTGTCCTTTCCTTTCCAGGGTGAAATGTTCAGTTTGCTCTTAGCTGCAAGTCTCTAAGGTGTGTCATTTTACACTTCTGTTTAGATTAATAAAGCGCTCCCACTTACCTCAAATACTGTTTTAGCAGCATAACCTTGTACGTCATCCCGGTTGATGACTATCTGGATGACACGGTACCAGACCTCTTCACTCACATAATCTCCAGCAATGCGTATCAGGTTCAGAATAGTGTCTACATACCAACTGTAGTCAACAGCATATTTTTCAGCCAAAATGGCAACTTTAAGTACCTTTTCAAAGAAAAATTAAACACGCAGTCTTATGGGGAGGGACAGCAAAATAAAAACAGAGCACAAAAAAACAATCAAAACAAAGAAGTAATGCGTCCATTTTAATTTTTTTTACTGCCTTATAGGTTTGATTCTAAATGTTTTGTGTGCCTTAGATTTCCAACAAAATACAATGATTACAATATAAGCAATTACACCCTCTGCGACAATGCCTACAGGAGCCGTCAGTGTGTGAGTGTAATGTATATAGGTAGTTTGGTTTTTGAGCAGCAACTGTGTAATTCAGGATTCAGGTAACTTACAATTTCCTCCCGTATGGAATAATCTGCAGTTTCCAGGTAGCTTAGCATTTCCGAGACAATCTGCTTAGCATTTGTACGATCACACATTGCGTAAAGGAGATCTGCTGCCCGCTGTCTAACGCTGACATCCCTTTCAGTCTACATGAAAAGACACAAGGAGACCAACACATCTAAACATAATTTACTGTTAACACAGTTACAGTACAAACCTTTAATAACTAATCATTTTAAAGATTCTCACCAAGAACCAAAACACAACTTCCTGCTTATGAAAGAGCTTAAAATATAGCTTAATTTATTTTTTTTATTCATTCGGTTTTGGGTTTTTTTTGTTTTAAGAGCTTGGGTATCACCTTAAGAAACTGGAAGATAAAGGGACAATTACGTCTAGAGGTGCCTTTCCATTTAAAATGCTACATATTTATACACTCACGTATAGGCTAAAATTACGCATGCTCCAAATACCCGCAGCATCAAAATGCAGCAGAGAGCTCTACCCAGGAATGACCCTTCGACAATCAGCAGCCTCACATTTTGGTCTATGGGGCCTGATCTTATCCAGTATAATCGTGCCAAGCAGAGCATTACGGAAGCTGTGGTTCAGCCATCAGCAACAGTACCATGGATTACATAGGAAGAACGAACTGCAGAATAAGTGGGTAGCAGATATACTGCAGCTGCTATCAATTGAGTGAACAAATTCAGCTTTGTGAACAGGCCTGCGTAAAGCATTATCAGAGCCACTGAATGCGCATGCAAAAAGGCTGGGCTCTTTTGCAGAACTAAACAAAAGAAGATAAAATGGAAAGTGAAAGTTTTAGAAATATATATAACGTAACTTTTATCGAGTATAAAACTAGAAGTAATTATTACTTTTAGATTTATACTCAATAAAAATATATATATATTTCTAAAACTTTCACTTTCTAATACACCGTGTGACACACTCCATTTTGTCTTTTCTTTTGCTTACTGTAATTATTTAGGGTTACCCCCTTTTAGGATGGTTTGTTTAGTACCTAGCTCATTCACTGTTTTTCTTTGTCTTTTTCAGACCTAGAGCAGATAAGTAGGGACACAAGCTGTAGAAAATGTTGTTTCTGATGAGAAAGAAGTATACCTAACTCCTATGATTACTGGAGAACTCCAAAGGGCAGGTTTAAAAAATAATTATATACTACTGGAATCATCTTTGCACTCAACAAGTAAGGTGCACTAACACAACTAACTAGCAAACATACACAAGAAAATAAAGATTGTTTGCTTGTATTTTTATGCGATAAACAACTGCCCTCTAAGATACATGCATAACACACAAAGAATGATAGCACAATTCTACGTGATCATATGTCAAAACTAAAGTGGGATGTCTTCATGTAACTTGTTGAAGACTTACTCACCTTTAAGGCATTGATTACAGTCTCAATGTGTGTTTTCACAGCCTCGTGAGAGAATTCAGAACTAGCCAGAGTGCACATGCTTTCCAGGGCCAGGTATCGAAGGTTGGTCTCTCTGTGCTGCAGGAATTGGCCCAACTGGTTGCAGGCTCTCACCAATAGGTTAGGTTCACTGAATGGGAAAGAAAGAGCTTTGATTCCTCATTGACAATTCACACCTTACAATGTGGAATGCAATATCAATCTGTGTCTTGCGTTACCTGTCATAGTGGATAATGAGACTGATGGCCTCGAACAGAATAGCATTCTTGGCATTTGAATGTTGGACCTTCTTTGATTTTGGTGGCTCTTGTGCTTTGTTCAAGATGGTCTCTAGACATTCTACAAGCCGCCCCTTCACAGCAGCATCCTCTGGAAATAGCAAAGACATATTTGAGGTCTAACCATAAACACGAGGCGCACAGTATTTATCAGAGTTAGAACGAGGAAATGTTTACCTGGTGGAGGGTAACACTGAAGGAGACGAAGAAGTTTGACAGACAGCCAGGGAGCTGGGACAAAGTAATAGGTGTAATCCTGGAGATCTGTTGAAGCTGATGAGACAATCTGAAGAGGAGGTCCAAAAGTTAAACTATGTCAGGAGAACCAAAATGCATTTTAATAAAAGTCAAACGGCTCAGTGGTATCAGTATGATAAAAAGACCATTACCCTGCTGAGTCTGGAGACTGCCAAAGATACGCATGTTTTGAAGTCATCAGGGTTTTTTCGACAGAGACAAGTAATGAGGCTGACGGCTGCTGTCACTACTCCCTGTAACATTTAAAAATCAACCAGTTTTGCAAGACTACATACATGTTGGAAGGTGTGCAATAACTAAACATGGGCAATCACCCTGGAAATGAGTGGGAACAGAAGAGATATTCCATTGGTGATTTGACAAGTGTTTCTTTGTACTAAGTTTATTTTCAGAACAGAAATTTTGAAAAATCCTTTGTTAACTTTGAAAAAAAAAAAAAAAATATCTATATTCTTTTTTCTAAAAACAATAACTACCGGAATACAATCTCTAGTGTACCACACAGATATACAAAAAAAATTAAAAAGGAAATCCTAACTTGCTAATACACACTTCAAGAACATACCATGTGCTGATCGTTAAGAAGGTGGACCACCCGTGATGTCCATTCACCCATAGGCACAAGGTCTGGGGATGTCTTATAAAGTCTCAACAGGCACAGAGCAGCACTCTGCTTTACACTATCCATGGTGTCTCTGTTGGAGCAAAAAATATGAAAAACATATAGGCATAACCAAAATCACACAGGAGATCAGACGAAAAAAGGTCTTCTGCACTGCAGAACAAAAAAAAATAAAAATGGCCTGGGCTGTGGCTGAACTGCTGATCAAGATGGGCACATAGCTCAGTGCTCCCACCGACCCACAGCCACCCATCGTTTTAAATGCCAGCAAATTTGCAGAAAATGGGGAAGAACTTCAGGCCTACTAATGCCTCTAAGCTCCAGGACCCGAGGAAAAGGGCGATTACTCCATCCCTCTGGTTGTATCTGGCAACACTGGTGGCAGCTCTCCGACCCCATATCTCAGACCACGCAGAGGCCTCAATGTCTCAAGGAGACTCCATGCCAGCATCTGTCCTCAGACTCTGACGTACTCTAGGTTCCGATGGCTACTGACTCCGCATGTCTGCTCAAGGCATTATCCACAGAGGAAGATCTCAACTTTCAACATGTGAAGATACAACTTTCCTCCAGACCTCAATTAGGGCGGATTTCAAATTGCTCCATTCCGTCTTACGATGCCTAATGAACAGGGTGGCTCACATTGAGTAAGACCATGGCAACTTGTTAGTGGCCAAGGCTGCAAGCACAGACACCCTGAGAATGCCAAACTGCCCAACTATGAAATATGGCCCTCCATATCACAGACCATGATAATAGCGGACTATGCAAAACCTCAGATTCCAGGGCCTGACAGAGATGGAGGAGCCCCCTCACCAGCTCACTTCAGTCCTCACAGAGATTTTTTAATAATCTCCAAAAACTGGACCCCACCACTACAATTGATTTGTGAGGGCTCACATGGCACTGAGACCTAGTGGCCCAATGGAGAGACCCTCCTCCCTCCCCCCCAGAATGTGACTTGCTGTTTGGCCAGTAATGGCCTGAAAGAGGAGATCATGCAGGGAGCCAGAGTCATCCCCTCCAGCTATTCCCAGACCGCTTAAATAATTGACCAGTGCCTTGATATCCCATAAGATACAGTACCGATGGCTGGTCCTAATTGGCCTGTTGGTGTTCTCTGCTGAGAGGCCTAGATCAATCAGGCCTTACTAAGATTTGTTTTTCCTAAAGTTTACAAAGAAAACTACTTAGCAGACAAATACACATAATATGTTGTTAACACCAAATATGTGGCCTACTAAGGGAAATGTGCACCGCATACTGTTTTTTTACTTTTTTTAAAAATATTTTTATACTAGGTCCTGCAAAACAGATTACTGATGTTATATGTCTTTTGTTGGAAACTTAAAAAAAATTTAAAATATTATTCATAAAAACAAAACACAAAAAAACAAAAACACAAAAAAACACCAAGGTTTGCTAATAATTAAAGAACATATAGAAACTGTCAAGGCCCGGGGAGTAGAATCTTGAATGTCCATTCGGATTACAATGACCATATTTCTGGAGGAGTATGATTGAAATCCTAAGAGCTTCCTTTTTCCCATTTAAAAAAAAAAAAAAATAACCATAAAACATTAATTAACAGAGAAAGAATGTAGACCGTTACATGAACCTTGTGCCCTTACCCTGCCACCAGAATCCTGGGGATTTCAGAAGCAAAAGCTTCTGCCATTTCTCTGCTGCCAACATTAGCAATGCAATGGAGGGCCAGGCACATGAAGGTAGGGTTGCGGCTGGCCAGGTCATTCTTGATGGCATTGTTAATAAGGCGGATCAGTTCACTGTTAGAATTCACCAGCACAGATATAAAAAGGTAGCCCTGGGATATGAAAGAAAGAGAGGTTTGGTGTCAATTTATGAGATTTATTTTTAGAGAAAAGAGCTACAAACCCTCCCCCCACACACATACGAGGGCATGGCAATATCCATTACATTCAATTCTCCATTAAGCAGAATCTAAAAAAACAAAACAATCTTACTACAGAAAAGAAACTGGTTGCAGAGATGCCAGCTATTGATTTCCATTACTTCTTAATGTAATTTCTTGAATGCATCCAAATACAGCAACATATTGCTATGTGATATATTCACACTCTGGCAGTGGAACAGTTAATGCATTATCTGTGCCAGCTGCTCTCCTGGGATGTGGATGTGGCAGATTTACTAGCTAGTGAGTATTTGTCATTATGTTACCATGCTAAAATGCAACCTTTATAGCTCCCTCAAAACATCCAACACTTGTGGGCAGAATAAATCATTGATCTGACTGCCAGAGGGGTAATCAATAAGCATTTCCTATTTTCAAAACATATGAACCATATGGTGTGTAATCCACCCCACAAAAATGTTGTATTTAGTCTACATTACCCAGCAGGGAGAGCTGAGCCTTGAACTGTTCAAGCAGACCATGGCTTTGTCAAGAATATAACATAGACCAGGGTTACTAGACAGTGAGCCAGGCTACTGGATAACAGACAGCAGTAACAGACATGGCTACTATTAGTTTATGCAGCAGTTCCAATCATCCTGTGTGATGAGTGGAATGCTTTTAGGAATAAACTACTACTGTGCAAAGATTTAACAGATAAGAGTTTCTCCATGGTATGGGGTCTATCTGCACCTTCAGTAAACAGTACAAAAAGAGAATGTGTGGGTCTATTTTATTTCATTATTTTTTTATTTTATTTTTTAATTCTTTATTTTTGTTGTGCAAAGAAGTTTGACAGAAATGTCTGCAGTGCCACAGTAGCAGGCAAGATTAGACATCCATTCATTGAGAAGTTGCACATTTTGCTAAAATAACATATTAATACAAATTGTGTTGTTAGGTGATTAAAATTCAGAAACAGAGTAAAGTCATAAACGGTTTTATAACCTAGCGTCTTCGTGGTGCATAACAATAGAGCTACCCGTGGAAATAATAAGTCAGAATACGGCAATATGATGGTAATAATCAGTCGAGGGTGTAGAGGTCAGTATAGTATGGGCTCGGGCTGTGTCGCTTGTAGTTTAGTGTAGTTTTGTGGCCACTCTAGGGTGTAGGGGAGCAGGGACGCATTCTGGCTTTTCATGGTTAGCGTTTGTCGTCCTCTGGGTGTATGTTGGGTCAGTACGTCGTCGGTAGTCGGGACTCCTCTCAGTGTAAACCGAGGCGGTTCCATGTCTCTGAGTGTAAATATGGGAAAGGCATGGAAGGGCTTTAGTGTTTATAAGGGGGCTGTGCGCCTGGTGTGTGGTCCTGTCTGTGTCTCAGCAACCGCTGAAATGTACCCTCTTGTCTGCCGGCTCGGATTACATGGTTGTCACTGGGGACCCCCTATGGGTGCGGCTGTTGCTCTGGGTGGTATCGTAACTGGGAATCCAGTGGGGTAAGGAGGACAGCTCCCGGGAGGTTGCCTGGCCCATGTAAGAATCTGGGTTTAGTGTCCCGTGTGTCCCCGTTTCCATGTCCCCCTATTCCCCGTGCCCCACTGTCATACGACCTTTGTGGTCAGTATCGTCCCTAGGGTTTCATGTGTCTATGTTCAGGGCTTCCAAAGCACACACTTAAATCCAATAATTAAACATAAAGTGGCATAAAATGTGTAAACTCAAACATTTTAACTCAGACGGAGGTCAAAAATTTTTATTTTTTTTTTAAGTTGAAACTCTTGGTAGGTATGGACAGTCATTATGGGAGCAGCTTCATGGCCGTCAGGCCTCCGGTATGGGTAGTCTCATGGAGGGTTTAGCAGCTTGGGGGTATCCCTTTTCCCCCTCTCTCCAAGTGTGTGTGTCTTCGCCTTCACGGCTGCTGGGCGACCGGTCCCTTGTAGTGTCTGGGGAATTGCAGGTAGGGGGGCAGCTGGAGTTTCTGCAAGAAGTCTGTCGGGTCCTCTGTGGCAGACAGGACATGGATTTCCTCCCCCCTGGATACCACTAGTGTTCCCAAGACCCCCCATCGGTACCTGATGTCGTTTGCTCTCAGCAACTTGGTGATGGGCAGGAGTCTGCGCCTGGCCAGCAGGACTGAAAATGGTAAGTCCGCATACACTGATATGGAGCAGGCATCTACCTGCACGCTGGGGCTTTTCCTGGAACAGGCCATTATGGCAGACTTCACTGCTGTGTCCCTTGTCACCGCAATTATGTCCCTGGGTGAGTCAGCTGGAGCCGTCGGTGCCTTCCTTATTCGAAAGGCTGCCACCAAAAGCGGTGAGTCACCATTCTCTCTGACCCCCATCGCCTTTAGTACTTTGTGTGCAAAGTCCAGGAGGGCCTCCGGTTGTACGGTTTCTGGAGCTCCGCGGATCCGAATGTGTGAGGGTTTCCACCTGGGAGTGGGTGTCTGTCAGGCGCTGCTCACGGGCTTCCTCTCTGGATTCCGCCGCTGCGAGTCGTTGTTGCAGTCCGCCGACTTCCACCTGCACCCCCGCCAGGTCCGCCTTCCATACCGCCCTCAGATCTTGAAGGAGTTTTTTGATGTCCCCCTTCGTGGAGGGAGAGGCATCGGAGTCAGAGTCCGCTCTCAGGTACACTCTGTTGGTGGTCTGCCGTGGACCCTCTTCGTCTATAGAGTCGCTGGAGTCATTAGAGCCATGCGGTCTGTCCGGCGCCATCTTGTTGCGGGCCTGCGGCTGTTCAAAAGAAAGTCTGATGTCTGAGTGGGTTACACTCTCCGGACGGGCATTTTTTTTGTTTTTGCGTCCCATAGTATTCTGTGGGGCTGTAGGATCTCCAAGGTCGTTTTTTTGGGGTTAAAATTCTGGTGCAAACGGCTTTTTCTCAATGTTTAGAGCAGGAGCAGCACCCATGCACGTCTGTTCAGTATCTTGGTTGGCCACGCCCCCCCCTATTTCATTATTTTTAACGTGTTGCCTTTATAAGGCATTTAAATAGAGGCTAATTATTACTACATAGGTTTCCTTTAATCGTCCGAGCTGTACATTTTCTTGATGGCTTAGCACAGGGCAAAATATCAGCAGCAGAGGTGGGCTACAAATGAAGGTGGAGTATGAAAGATTTTTAACTATGAAGAAACTCTATAAAATTGCATATTTTTACTGCAGACAAATAAAGGCATCACTTTACACTACACACCGGACCAGTAAAAATCTTCCTTTTTAACAGGATTGTACAAAGGACAATAGGTCACCCACTGAGTCTAGAAGAATGGAGATTCTGCCTATAGCAGAGTACGTAATCTTTTACATACGCAATATACGCTTGTTGATACAACGAGGAGTTTGATTTTGCTCCCTTTTTGTCGCACACTTAGAAAGCATGGGTTTTTTCGCCTTATATTAGATCACCATCATAAACAGATGTGTGAAAGATTGAACGCGATTGACTTTCCTAATATATAGTTGTCACTCAGTTCTTGTGAAACTATCTCCTTTCCCCATAATGTAACACCCACAGGAAGTAGAGACTAATCAACACATCACATCTACTTACAATCTGCTTCTCTGTGTACTTGTTGGAACTCAGCAAGTTCACAGCTTCCATATGACCGAAATCAATATCGTGACCCAGCAGGAAAATGAAGAGAAGCTTGCATACATACTTCTTCTTACTGTAGCCATCTAGAGCTTTGTCCCCTAAAACAAATTAACAGAGAAAACATGAGAGGCATATTACAATAATTCCCCATCAGGAAATGTCCAAACCGAAAGAATAAGTTATTAAAGTCAGGAATAAGTCATTGAAGAAAAATTCTGGAATGCAGGTCTTCTGGCTCCTCTCACTCATAACAGCACAGAAAAAGAAGCACAAAGATGAATGTGAAATTTTGGTTGTGACCAGCCTCATACATTATCTTTGTCAATATCATGGCATGTTGTAAGAATTGTCTTTAAAACATAATAGGGAGTGGATTGTAGTTAAAGACACAGATGATCAACTCTGGCCGTGTCTTCTGCAGCAATATTGTTTTTCTACGAAGAAAGCGTTACACATATGCTTCAGATCTACACTATTTGTTTCACCTACTGTGAGGTCTCAAAACGTAATGGAATGTTTAGGAAAGGTGGGGATATGAGACATGTTTCCTCTAGTTTTGAATCAATGCACACAACATGCAAAAAAAAGGTCACAATTTTCTTTTTTCACTTCAGAGCACAAAACAGGCAAGTTTGAAAAGAAATAGTTGTTTTTTTCCCAGTTATTCTATTTGTATAATAAAGCAAGTAGTAAGTTAGAAAGTAGCAGTCTAATTTTTATTTTTCAATTCTTTATTTGAAGAAATCTTAAATTATCTTTGTCAATAACATGGGGTGTCACACCAAAACCTTTCCCATTATCCTTTGTGCATCTTTTTCTGTGCGGTTATGAGTGAGAGGAGCCAGAAGTCCTGCTGAGGATCCTTATTAGAAAAACAACATTTTGAACTAAAAAGGCGAATAACTGTGTATATAACTTCTGTAATATCAAGTAAGTACTTTCAGGTAAGTATACGGCTTACCGTTTTCCTTCCAAGCACCCAATGATTCTTAAAATTTATTTAGCAAGTAAGAGAAGGCCATAGTGATGCTATAGGCCACACAAACTGTGAGAATGGAGAGAGCATTTGGACATCTGAAACCAACTCTTAAAATAAGTCAATAGTATTCACATGGCCTGGAACTTTTAACACATCACACATCTTTCCACGAGGCTCCTAAGCACCCTAACTCCACCTATCTGACAAATTACAATTGTGAAAGATTTAGCGGATTCTTAGAAGGGCTGCATCACTGCAAAGCAGTTGCTGGGAGAGCTGGGATTTTGAGATAAGCCAACATAACCACACAGCTTTATATATTATATATAAATTATAAAAATACATAACTAGAATTATAGGTATATATGAAAATAGATAAATAAAAAGAAACTCAACATGCTCTTCTATCTAAATAAAGTTATTTAAAAAAAAAAAAATATATAGTATAGGATTAATCTAAGCATAACAACCACTAAAGCCCATTGTAGTGATTATATTGCTAGGTACCCTGGTGCAGTTACCTGGTAATGAGGCAAACCATTTTGGAACGGTTTGCCTGTTACCTAGGTCTCGACATGTGCCGAACCTCATGGAACTTTGGCTGAAACGCATCTAGCTTCTGCAGCTACTTCCATCCTACGACAGCTAAAGGCTACCAGCCAATGACTAAAAATCTGTGCACAGAACGGACATTAGCCAGCTAATGACACTGCCGTTGGTGGAGTTACACATTCAACAGCTAGACCAAGTATGTGCAGCACTTCATAGCCAATAGTGGCATATACAGCCTCCTTGCACCATGCCCAATTCAAAGCACTGACGTGGTCATGGTACTTTGAGTATACATTTCAAACAAATCAATTAAATTAAAATGCATAAATAAATAAATCACACATATATGAAACACATGTTAAAACACTACAAGATTCTTGACAGATTCTTATTCACAATAGAAACTTTCTCAAATATAAAAGCCACCCAAGGTCAGGTGACATTACATTTTAGAAAAGAGACAATTAGCAAATTATGGAGACTTACAAGCATGTTGATGCTAGTTAGAACACAAATAATAATTAACAAGAACAGTGCTAATAAAAAAAAGCTGTGAAAAATTAATAACCTGACAGAGATCAGCTTTACTGCAAATACAAAGTATCTAGAGGTTTATAAGTCCATCTGACCAACAAGAACCATTCTTCATTTTAATTTTTCTTTCATTCACAAGTTTATTTAGCAAGACTGTCACATAGATGTGGTATGTGCCTCCGTTAGCAGTAACAGCACAGGAAATCAGCTCTCGATGAGAGAGACATTTGAGTAATTTAGAACGTATAAAACACTTGGTTATAAACATTAGGTAACGTTATGACATTATTAATTTCATATAGGGTTTCGTTTAGCAGTGCAGTGGGGATGAAGAATAGATATATAAAATAAATGGAGTCCCTGAGGAGTGCTCCATGTATTTTCAATTTACCGGTACATATGCGCTGGAGGGGGGAGAGAGAAAAAGAGAGCGAGAGTGAAAGAACGAGAGCGAAAGAGCGAGAGCGAAAGCGCGAGAGCGTGTGTGTGTGTATATATATATATATTTACATTAGAAGATCTTTCACCCACTTAAACAGCAGTTAATAACCGGGATAATTGGGCAGCTTTCTGTAGGGTTGTCTTGGCATTGTGAACAGAGAATCTTAGTGGGACGTGTGGGCTTTATTTCTCAAGTCTTGCTGGAAAATGAGGAGTGAAGTCATAGTTCGGGCTGGTAGAGGATCTTCTCCTGCGGTTTGGCGGTCTCTGGGGTATGGTAGGGTCCCCATAATGGGAGCAGAGTCTAGTCCGGGACTGAGATCTCAGGTTAGCCCAATGAAGTTAAAAAAGTGGAAGACATCTGCTTGAATATTGACGGCCTCTGCATTATCTGTGATAGCCGACAAGGCAAAGAAGTGCCATCTATAATGTATGTGGCAGCTTTGTAATGCTTCAGTAACTGGTTTAAGGGCTCTTTGACATGAATGAAGAGTTGGGATATAATTCTATGGCATTTCCCTCAAAGCGCCAGATCCCTGTAGTTCAAGCTTTGAGCATAATAGACTGTTTGGTGGAGTAGTCCTGAATACAACATGTTACATCCCTTGAGAGAGACATAGGTGGCGGTATTGGGAAAAGAGCACTATGTGCCTTATCAATGACTACGCTGGCATCCCGCAGCTTCTTTACTATCTAGCTGAAAAGTTAGGCAAGTTTTGCTTTAAGGTCCTCAGCGTCTGCTGCACCTCTTAGCCCTCTGACCCTGATATTATGTTTCCTACCTCTATTTTCAAGGGCTTTCACATGGGTGCAAAAGTCTGCTAGTTGCCTTTCTTGATATTGCATTGTAGGATCACTGGGATTAGGGTCGGGTGCTTCAAGGTTCAAGGCACTTCCCTCCAGAGATCCTGGAGCTCGGAGTGGAAGGCTCGCTTCACTTCATCTTGCATTAGGTGTAGATTTATTTTTTTTTACAAGAAAGCAAATAGGGTGAACCAGTCTCAGGTGCCCAGAATCTGAGGTGTTCCACCGGCTGTATTTTCTGTGGCTTTTGAGCTAGGTGAGGCAGGTACCATTTCCTTGGACTTGCACTGCGAGTATAGTTAAGTAAGGGAAGGGGTTCATTGTGGTCCTACATGAGTGCCCCATAAAAAAGGATTAAGTACACTGATAAGTCTGTGGGTCACAGAGCATTGTGCTCAAGTGGCCATCTTTTTTCAGCGTCCCACCCCAGCTTATTAGTAAATTAGTTTTTTTCTCTGCATTAGGGTCAGGGGTTGTTTTGGCCCTCTTGCAGAGTGCCAAACTAATTCTCAGTCCTGATTGTAGAAATGTGTCATATGTCTAAGCTGTTTCCTAGTCCCATCAGGGAGATTCCAAACTGGGGAGAGGCCAGGCTCCCAAATACATCCAGTCAATTTAAATACAAATATCTGTGCACACCTGTTGGTTTCTTAGAGTGTCAGTCTTTTATTTAGGAGTGCAAAAGGTAAACAATGTTTCAAAACTTCTGACAAAAGCACAGGAGAAGTGCTGAAACATTACGTATCTTTTGCACTCATAAATAATAGACTGTCTCTCTAAGAAACAAAAAGGTGTGCCCAGACATTTGTATTTAATTTGCTCATATGCCCAAGCTGTCAATCCATTTTTAGAAGTTATAGGGAAAATACTGCAAAGAGCTACTTTCTGACATTAGGAAAACCATATTTGCATGTTAGAGTCGTCCTTTAAGCCAATATTGTTTTGGCTCTTAGGAGTGTCCCTGTAAAGGATACAGTTAAAACTGTAACAAACGTGGGGATGGGAGTTTGCCACCAATGAATAGGTTACATCTCTCCTCATACAGGAGTACTACCCTAAAGACTATGTTGCAAAAATTGTGGTTGGATTAAAAAGTGACTAGAAGGGGCGCATGGCCTGCTAGCCGACCAGGACAGTCGCATGGTGCTGAAGCTCCTTAGGGAAATCCTGTTATAGAGTGTAAAATTGGACTTTCTCACTCCTGTCTTTGTTACAATATTGCTCCCAGACCTGGAAAACATTTTGCCAATATTCTGGAACCTTTTGACCCGCAACAGACAGATGCAGCCCATAGCAGACTACCATAGTTTCAGTTTTTGCCAAGTGTTAAAGGAACACTATAGAGTTAGGTACACCCCCACCCCCCATGCAATAAGAAGTTATAAAATAAAAGTGTTATTTACCTTTTACCCTACAATTTACACATTTCAGTTTGTAAAAAACTGCAATATCAGACCACTTCTTAGAGATAAAGTCGTCTGGGTGACTGTAGTGTCTCCAACAAGAGTGATAATTTACATATTTTGCTTAGTGACTCAAATTTCACACAATTCACCGATACAAATAGAGAATAGTGGCATGTATTTTGTAAGTGTCGCACTGTATATATTTTTAAAGAAATAGGCAGTCTAACGGAAAGGCTCAGGCCAATAACAAAAGAAACAGATTAGATCAATTCCTTGCACGTATGCTCTAGAGTAGATTATGACAAATGTGTTGCAGATAGGTTAAAGGAGAAGTAGAAAAAAAAAAATAGGATCCACACCTTTAAACTTTGATCGAATGTTGGCTAGCTCCTTATTGATTCTTTTAATTTCAGCTTCTTTACTTTTACCTGCAGAAAGAAGAAAAAACAATAAAACCATAATATAAATACTGTGTGGTTCCCTGGAAAAAGTGTAACAAAAGAATACTGTATCATTACATACAAAAAAACAAAAAAAACAAAAACAAACAAGTGACAACATTTAGTGCTGAGTTTACACAAATACTGCAATAATTCAGATCCCAATTACATAGACACATGCAGTTTTTGAGCATGACACCATTCTAACAGCTGTATCTCAATCTTTCTGTTCACAAATCTAGAATATCCACAGCGACTTACACAAATCAAATTTAAATATGTTTGGTAACGTCTGCGCTCGCGAACCGTTTCCATACCTTCAAGCAGGGAGACACTGAATGACTCTTCTATTTAAATACTCAAGAGCAGCAATCATCCTTCCCGCTTGCAAATTTAATAACTGTCGCTCACAATGAAATATTGACATTTGCCAATTTCACCTGTCATTTTTGCATTCCATTTATGCATCAAACGATGGAATAAACCCTGACTCTTTATAAGATGCCAATCAAAAACTATACACACTATTAAAGCTCTGATAGTCTATTGCTATACCTTCCATTTACACTTTCAAAATAAACTGTCAATCATTCCTTCTGCTCAAGACGGAACAGCTCTCATATCTCATTTATAGCTTGACCACTGAGAATGATCCATTACATCAATTTGCTAAACATCAACTTGGACATTATTTACTCTCCAAGAGTCAACAACCTAATTTAAGCTGACAGCAAACTATAAACTCTACCATTAAAACTCCAAGTGACAAATGCCGCCATACCTCCAATTTAAATTTTGTAAGTTGACTATCTATCTTGCTGCTTGCAAAAACAAAAGATATGTAGTTGTCCTAGTATAAATGGGAACACAGTTTAGCAACGAAAGTACAGTAAAAATGATCTGATATTATTTTCTAGTAGGTGTACCAACTGTGTAAAACAGATACCACTTTTAAAGTACATCTATTTTGACAAAGAATTTTGTTACATTACACACACATTTTATTGAGCAACAATCACTTTAGATGGCATACTACTGTACAATCCATGCTGCAGGATAGTTTTAATGTATAATAGACTTACTTGCTATATCATCTCATATTCACTTCCTTCTACTTCATATAAAAAAATAAAAAATTATTCTGCGTTTGTTTTTAGGCATTTGCCTTTGTAACTACTGCTCATGCAGTATATAATTTAGAGCTCTCACGTCTTTTTGATTCATTATCTTCTTACTGTATTTACTTTATATAACAAGCCTTTATATTGTTGAGCGTTATCAACATCTTTGTCTATTTATTGACGAGCAAGTGATGGTCATCAGTTACAGTCGCAATCTGTCAACAGAGACTGAAGATTTGCGCTCCTTTCACACTATAACAGGGCTATTCAATAAACTTCAAATGTTCACAAATTAAATCCAAATGGCAAAATCGAGGCACTAATAGCCAAGTTGTGACTATAGCTGAAGTTTTCTTTAACCTCAGTTTTTCCATTTGGGCTTATTTTGCTAAATTTTAGAGTAGAGTAAATAACCCCACCCCCCTAAATAACAAGGAAAGAGCACCTTCTAAATTAAAAGTCAGCCGTAAATACCCCTACAGCTACAAGGGGAGGCTTGCCCTCCCAAAACACTGCTACAACAGACAACTCCCCCTCCCATACCACGCGTACAAGGTACATAACCCAACTCAGCCACACTCCTACAACAGACAAAGCCCATCACAATACACCCATACAAGGGTCAGCTCCCTCTTCCCCAATACGCCCCAAACAAGGGTCAGCTCCCCCTTCCCCAATACGCCCCATCCATGAGGCACCTCCCCCTTCCCCAATACACCCCATACAAGGGTCAGCTCCCCCTTCCCCAATACGCCCCATACAAGGGGCAGCCCCCCCCTTTCCCAATACACATCCCCCCCCTTTCCCAATACACACCCCACACAGGGTCGGCTCCTTTCCCAATACACACCCACACAAAGGTCAGCTCTCCCTTTTCCCAATACACCCCACACAGGGTCAGCTCTCCCTTTCCCAATACACCCCACTGGGGTCAGCTCTCCCTTTTCCCAATACACTTACAGGGGTCGCTCTCCCTTTCCCAATACACCCACACACACAAGGGTCAGCTCTCCCTTTCCCAATACACCAAACACAAGGGTCAGCTCTCCCTTTCCCAATACACCCCACACAAGGGTCAGCTCTCCCTTTCCCAATACACCCCACACAAGGGTCAGCTCTCCCTTTCCCAATACACCAAACACAAGGGTCAGCTCTCCCTTTCCCAATACACCAAACACAAGGGTCAGCTCTCCCTTTCCCAATACACCCCACACAAG